>VWYP01000045.1:32069-69273 GCA_013400435.1 Pycnonotus jocosus
AAAAAAAAAAAAGGATTTTTTTTTCTGCTTTTTTCTATCCACCCACGCTCATTCCAGGCAACTTTGGAAAGATGAGACTGGATACCTGTGCCTGGGAAATGAAACACCCAACACGCAGCTGGTTAAAGAGGTTTGGTGGCTGCAGATGTTGATTTGAGTCTGTTCTGGTTGACACATTAAAAGTTCTGGGGTTTCATTCCACTGCTCTCCCCCAGCTTGGCTCCACTGCTCTCCCCTCGCCCAGTTCCTCCTGCCCTGGGAATTCCAGCATGCAGTGGTTTGGATTCATCCACTGGGGGAGGTTTTGTCCTTTTGGGGTGAAAATCACCACAGAATCGTAAAAGAGAATCACAGAAGGGTTTGGCTTGGAAGGGACTTTAGGGACCATATAATTCCACCCTCTGCCACGGGCAGGGACACCTTGGATGGGGCCTGGAGCAAGCTGGGATAATGGAACAGGGTGGAATTGGATGAGCCTTAAGGTTTCTTTCCACCCAAACCATTCCATGAGTCCATGAAACCCAGAAGAACCCCAAACTCCAGAAGCTCACAAATACAAAGGATCCTCCTGCTCCTGAGCCAGAAGCTCCACATCACTCCATGGGCAGAGAGCAGAATTTCCAGGACAAGCAGTGAAACAGGAATGGGATCAACCCCACATCCCACAAGTTTTGGAAAGGCAACAGCACCCTTCTAAATGTTTCCTCCCTGGGAGGGTTAGAAACTGTCCTGCTGGACACAAGTGAGCTGCAGTGGGGATTTAGGGCAGCGAGTGCCTCCTCAGGGATGGCTTTCCTTGCTCAGGTGTCCCAGCACATCCCTGAGCATCCCAGCTGGATTTAGCCCCGAGGCAGCTGTGATATGAACACGCTCCCTCTGAACCATCTCCCCATCTCCTGCAAGGCTTCAGCTGCAGTCAAATAAGAATTTACTGGAGATTAGGATGCCAGCACTTGGAAATCAGTGATAAAATCCTTCGGCTTCCATACCTGGAACGAATCAAAGTGTGCAGAATAAAGACAGGCACGAGTTGTCCTTCCACCACCTGTATTTTCCTGAAATAATTTGCTACATAATCCCGCCGAGCTTTGAGCTCTGCCACACAACAGCCTTTTGCCACCTCCATGACCTGCCTGCACACACAGGAGTTCCCCCAGCCCTCCCAAATGCCCTGAAAACACGTTTTCTCCCGGAGAAAACCATTTTACAGCCAGCTGCCTGTGATCTGAATTGGTCACAAATTGACACTGGAAATGCAATGAGTGGATTAGCGCTGGAACAGGGCTGGATTCCAGCCCTAAAGCCAGTTAAGATCAGCTGTTTTCCCGGGAAAGGGTTGTTTAGAGGAAAATCCTCACATTTCTGCCTGTCTGAACCGCTGAGATAACCCCGAGAGCGGAGCCTGCCGCCCTTTGCTGGTGACATTCCCATCTTTCCGCTTCATTTGCAGGATTTCCAAATCCTTCCCAGCGGACGGAGCCACTGCAGGAGAGCAGCCAGACCCGGGGTGGTGGCACCAGGACACGTCCCTGTCACCTCTGCTCCTCAGACCCTGGCAGAGCCATCAAAGCAGGCCAGGTGCTCCTCCCCTCCCCTCGATGAATATCGGCTCGGAATGAATTCACCGAGCTGAGCGCCGGCACATCCCGACTTTTCTCGCTGGATAAGGAGCTGCCAACGCGGAGATAAAGCCCGGCTGATACCTTTTGTGCAGCACCTGAGCCCATTCAGGCAGCACCTGCAGCACCTTTTCACGGCACAGCTCGACAATCCCGCTTCTCCCCGCTCCTCAATCGCTCCCCATTCGGGCAGGACAAAGAGCCCAGGGCACGCTCGGAGCCTCCTGCCTTCCCCCTTGGAGAGGGCCCTGCTGAGCGTGGCTTTGAGGGACACGGCTGTGGATGACAGGGCCACAGAACGCCCACGCTCGACGCCGAAAGGAAGGCGGATAATTTGCATCTTCAGATGGATTGCGGTTCATTCAGCGCTGAAGTGAAAACTCATAAGGAATTCTTGTCTTTTCTCCCAAACTTCTCCATCCCACCTGGCGGCAGAGCGGGTTGATGACACGTGCCCCGGTGCCACGAGGTGACCAAACGCCATCCAGAGCTGAGGGGTGGCTGGGACAGGGATGCAGAGATCCTGCTGGGAGTCCTCAGGAGAGCGCCTCATCCCATGGCACATCCACATTCACATCCCGGTGCCTTTCCCAGCATTAGGACAGGCCCAGCCCCATCCTGCTGCAGATGCCACTCTCAATTCAAAATGAGTTTTTGAAGTGTTCAGCCAAGCAAGCCAAATCCCAAATTGCTTTATAAACACTCTGCATTCCCAACGTGGGCTGGAGACATCAGCAGCGGGAGCAAAGCCAAGGCGGCTCACAGAGGAACAATTTGGGATGAGGGAGGAAGAGCTGGAGCGCTGCCTCTGGGTGTTTTTGCTGTTCCGTGGGAAAACAGCTTCATCCATCTTCCATCCTTTGGGGTTTTTTATCCCTCTCTGCAGTATTGGTGGTCATCAGCTCTGCACTGGTGGCCAACACCTTTGTATCGATGGCCATTTCTCCTACACTGGTGGCCAGTGTCACCTCTGCATTGACAGCCACCACCTCTGTACTGGTGGCCATCACCTCTACACTGATGGCCATCGAGTCTACACTGGTGGCCAACACCTCTGCATTGACAGCCACCACTTCTACACTGATGGTCATTGTCTCTACACTGGTGGCCAACACCTCTGCACTGACAGCCACCACCTCTATTCTGGTGACCATCACCTCTACATCAATGGTCATCACCTCTACATTGATGGCCACCTCTACACTGGTGGACATTACCTCTAATGGTCATCTTCTCTACACTGATGGTCATCAGCTCTCCAGTGGTGGCCAACAGCTCTGTATTGATGGTCATCGTCTCTAGATTAATGGCCATTACTCCTACACTGGTAGCCAACACCTCTGCATTGGTAGCCACCACCTCTATTCTGGTGACCATCATCTCTACAATGATGGTCATCGAGTCTACACTGATGGCCACCACCTCTACACTCATGGTCATCACTCTATGGCCAACACCTCTGCACTGGTGGACATTGCCTCTAATGGTCATCGTCTCTACTTTGATGGTCATCATCTCTGCACTGATGGTCATCAGCTCTACTTTGATGGCCACCACCTCTACAGTGATGGTCATAACTCTACATTCATGGCCAACACCTCTGTCCTGGTGGCCATCACCTCTACAGTGATGGTCATCACCTTTCCATTGACGGAGACTCCATCCTGGCTGCAGCTCAGGAGCAGGGATCATTCCAAGCCAAAGGCCTGGCGGTTGGAAGGCACATTCCATCACTCCAGGAGCTTTGTGCTTCCCTTCCCTCTTCCCATCCACACAAACGCCCATTCAATTAAAGAGGTGATAAATGCCAGAGCCCAGGAAGTTCATTCCTTGCTGGGATATGGATTGATAGGGAAGCAGCTCGGGTACCATGGAGACAGCCAGCGCTACAGACCCAGGGGAGACACTGGAGAAGAGAGCGAGGTGGGGAATTAATAAAAAATGCTTTAATATAAAAATACCTCTGCTCCCAGGTTACATCTGTGCTGGAGGAAAGACACGGCAAAGGATGCTTGGATGCTCCCACATTCCCCAGCAGTTTACCCACTTTGAGACTTTCATGGAAAAAGGACTCTTTGGGGAATGTTAAGAAAGGAACAGCAACAAGAACCACTGAGCTGGGACTTATTTGATTTCATCTGAGCAGGACCAGAGAGAGAAAGAAGAAACTCTGCACATTCCTGCACATCCCTGATTTAGCTGGGAAATTTTCCAGCTGTTCCCATAGATGGGCTTGCTTTTCCTTTTTTTTCCCCAGCATCTGGCAAGGTGCTTTTGGAACTCATCAGCTCCTCAGGTGTTACACAAAAAGGAAAATTGAACAAGGCTGGAAGAGCAGCAAAGGGAGAGCTTTGGGTTCGTTTTTATCCCGAGGTTTTGTTTTCCTCTAAATGGATAAGGAATTTCCCCCCTTTGATTCCCTGCCAATGCCAGAGCAAGCAGTGGCATCCTCCAGCCTGAAATTCCTCAGCCCTCTACATCCAGGGAGGAAAAATTAGGATATGAGGGAAACTTTCTTCACTGAAAGGGCTGTCAGGCCTGGCACATCCCCAGAGTGCTGTGTGGATGTGGCACTTGGGGACACGGATCAGTGGTGGCCTTGGCAGTGCTGGGGGAATGGTTGGAATTGACAATCTTAAGGATCTTTTCCAACCTAAACAATTCCATGGTTCTACGGAAGCAGCAGCCAAAACTCAGTGCCAAAAAAAGGCGTGAGCTGAGCACCAGCCTCCAGCAGATCCCGGCCCCTCCAGGCTGGAAATACTCATCCCATCCAACCCCATCCCAACTGAGCCCAAAGCAACCCCAATGGGAAGCCAGGTGGGAATTCAGTTCCTGCCGTTTCAAGCAGAGCCCATATCCCGAGCCCAGGGATGGGAGAGACCCTCCTGCTCCTCCTGGAGGAGCCTCAGCAGGAGGAAACTGCAAAGCCCCGGAGAGCCAACGCTTCCCTCATCCCGCTATCTCCAGCCGATGGAAGCACCGGCTTTGGGTGGATTTTACTTAGGCAGCAAAATTTTCCTGCCGGCAGCTGGCACGCGAGATAACTACAGCCAAACCACAAGGGCTGCAGGAGGAGGAGGAGGAGGAAAAGGAGGAAAAGGAGGAGGAGGGGGATCAGCCTCCCCGAAAAGTAGCTCCAACTCCGTCGTCGCCTCGGGAAGAAACAAGTTCTTTGGAAAAAAAGCCAACTCCATGCATTTTCATTTGGAGGAAACAGAGGAGACGAGCTCTTCTCCAGCTGCGGGGAGGAGAGCTCGGAGCCAGGTGAATGCAAAGCAGCCCCTGGGGCTTAGCTGAAGCCGGGCTTGCAAACAAATCATCCAAACAAACTCCACGCTCCAGGTGCCACTCGCCGCCTTTGGGAAGGGCGCGCTCGGAATCGGCTCCGAGAGGGAGGGGTGGGTGCACAGGGGGGAGTGGAGGCACCTCCACCTCCTTTTCTCTGATACTTTCTCTGCACCCTGCTCCTCTGGCTCTTTTCAACTCCAAGTTGAAAAAGAAATTCTTTTTAAAAGCCCTTTTGGAGAAATGAAAGAAACTTCGGATTGAGCCGGCTGCTTCCCCAGAACCCGGCTCCGCTTTGGAATAGTAATAATGATTACTATTAATAAAAAGTGAATGCTGCTGTCACAGGAAGGATCTGTTTCTTTGGCTAGGCAGAGTGCCAGCACATGGATCACCCACAGGCAGCCCTGCTCTGTCCCAAAGAGGATCCCAGGCATTGAGGGTGCTCGGAAAAAAACCAGGAATGATGCTGGGATGCCACACAACAGGGACGGGAAGAGCTGGCACAAGCAGAAGGATTTTTGGGACCATCTCTCAGCGGGGCACTTAATCAAAGGCATTTCCTTAAATCCCTTCCTCTCCAGCAAAGCAAATCCCGCTGCGTTGAGCACTTTCCCGGAGAAATCAGGGCCAAACCGGCAACATTTCCACGGCATTTGAAAACACTCCTAAAGCACAAAGGAAAACTTTCCCCCTGGAGCATCCTCCACGTTAAGGAGCAGCCGCCGGCGGGGATTTGATGCTCCAGCGGGTAAGAAAAGCTCAGCCAGCCCCCCGACGTTCCCACATCAAACACGGAGGATCAAGCTGCTGCTTTTCCCCATTCCCAACCATCCTCCTGGCTGGGGATGTTCCAGGCCCCTCCCCAAGCTGCTGCCTGCTGCTGGAAGATATATCCCGGGTTAATGTGTGTATTAATCCAGGTATTGACTTTCCCCTCATCAGTCGTTATCAAGATTTATCCGGCCCGATGGCCCAGCATCGATCGGGGGTTGTGTATTCCCACGGGTCAATCCATTCTGATCCACAGCCTGGCAGGAAGTCGATCCCTATTTATTAGATGATCTACGAGCTCCATTATTTACCTGCCAGGGAAGGGAATGCGGCGGAAAAGCAGGAGAAGGGAAAACAACAGAGGCAGAGGGGAAGGGTCTGGCTCCCAGAGCGGGGGTTTGAACATGGACGGGGTTGGGGGGGACAGGAATCCACGGCTTCCCTCCCCAAAATACACCCAGGAGTGGGGAGGGAAGGGCAGGGCCTGAAAGGCACTTTGGAAATGCTCCAGGATCAGAGAATCATGGAATGGTTTGGGTGGGAAGGGACCTTGGAGATGATCTCATCCCACCCCCTGCCGTGGCCAGGGACACCTCTCGCTATCCCAGGTTGCTCCAAGCCCCGTCCAACCTGGCTTGGAACACTTCCAGAGATGGGGCAGCCTGTGCCAAGGCCTCACAGGGAAGAATCTCTTCCCAAAATCCCATCTAGCCCTGCCCTCTGTCCATGGGAAGCCATTCCCTGTGTCCTTGCAGTGCACGGCTCCAGCCTGGCATGGAGGAAAACAAGGTGGCAACTCTGTGCCTCAGTTTCCCTCCCACTGAACAGGATTTAGAGCTTCTTCTTCCATTTCCAGCACAGGAAGGAAGGCTGGGAGGATTCATTTTAAGTCCATTGAGGAGAAAAAATCCAATTTCTTAGAACCCTGCGATGGTTTGGGTTGGAAGAGACCTTAAAGATCCTCTCAATTCCAGCCCTTGCCACGGGCAGTGATGCCCCTCAGGTTGCCCAGGGCTCCATCCCACCTTATTGTTCCTTCAATTTGTGCTTCATTAAAGCTCAAAGGACAATTTGGATGCCCTGGAGGGAACGGGGAGCTGGCTGCAAGCACCACGGAGCATCCACAGGGAAAAACCAGACCCTCCAACCTGTTCCATCTCAAGTGCCACGGCTTCCATCCTTCCCCTTCCCTCCCAGTCTTCAAATCAAGCTCAACATCCCCCAGCTTCCCGAGCATTAAAATTTACAAGCCCCAAATCCTTCCCAGCTGGGCTGTGCCTGTAAATGTCAGGAGATCTGGCACTGGGAGAGGCTCGGGAGAGTTTAAAGCTGAGCTTTGTCCTGTGCCCACAGGGAACAACGTCCAGGGATGGGAGAGTGTCCCTCGTGAAGGGCTTGTTCCTCCCAGCAGCAGAGCCAAACATTAAATATTGGCAAAATCCAGCACGGAGATCTATTACAAAATCAAAGTAAACCCCAATATTTAGCCCATGCACTAAAGTTATCCATGAATAAACAGCTGGAGTGCCTTGGATATCCTTCCCATCCCTTGCTCTCATGCCTTCCCTATTAATTAGTGCCAGGGAATGTGCTCCTGTCATTAAAACCTGTTTTCCACGGAGAAAAAAGAGCAAACTCTCATTTCATCTTTGATATCTCAGGTAAGGACAGGGACTGGGTTTATTTCCACCCCCCCCACCACCAGGGAAGGGTTTAGGAGATGCTCCCTCTCCAGCAAAAACATTCCGAGTTCCTCTGCTCCAAAGGCACCTTCGACAAATTAATTCTCCTTACACTGTTCTGCCAAGGTTAATTCCTAATGTTCCTCAGTGTTCTCCTTGGCCTTCCCAGCAGGGACATAAATCACGGCCACACAGCCCTGCTGGCATCACCAGTGGCACCCTGGAAAGCTGAAGTCACCCTGGCATGACAAGAGAGGGGTCAAAGCCCAGCCTGAAGCATCCAGGGAGCAAATCCCAGATTCCTTGCACAAGCTCCGAGAGACACCTTGGAGCTTTGGCCTAAAAACCCAAGGAATCTTGGAAAAGCTGCACCAAATCCCCCTCACAAGCCAGCATGAGCTCAAAGCCCAGGAAAATTCCAGCTCAAATCTGGACAACCTCGCTCCCTTCTCCCAAACAACATTCCCAAGCCCCAGGAGCCCCTGTGGGAGCTGCACGCAGTGTGCTGATCCCTGCTTCCATTACAGACTCAATCAGCACCTGGAGCACCAATAAACATTCAAATTCCCTTTTTTTTCCCCTCAGGAGGAGCACCCAGAACCCTAAAACGTGAGAGTTTCTGCTTTCATGGGTGGCTGGAGCTGTTTTAGCTGGATTAGGAAAGGACTTTATCCTTGGAAGGATAAATCCCCCCCATGTGGCTGAGGCTTTACCCCTGTTCCTGCTCTGGGGTCAGCACCAGGAGCCCCCAGGAGCTGAGCTCAGCCAGGCCTGGCTTTGTTGCATTCCCCACCATCAGAACCAGCTCGTTATTCCCACAATCAGGGAGATTTTCCAGCCCTTTCCTCCCCGCCGAGCCGAGGATTTCGCCGCCGTTTCCCGCCACCCATTAAAGCGGCGCTCAAAGCACCAAGGCTCGCGCCCGCTCCTGCTCCACGCTAATTAAGATGGATGTTAATTGTCCCCAGCGCTCATTACCCAAGAGAAAACCCATTAGCGGCTCTGATGGAACCGCTCTCCTCGCTCGCCACCTCCCACTGGTGAAAAATGCTGGAGTCCTGCTTTTCTGCCACATGGAGAGACAACTCAGGAATCATGGAATGGGTTGGGTGGGAAGGGACCCTAAAGCCCATCCAGAACATCCCAGGGGCAGGGACACCTCCCACTGTCCCTGGCTGCTCCAAGCCCAATGTCCAACCTGGCCTGGGACACTGCCAGGGATCCAGGGGCAGCCACAGCTGCTCTGGGAATTCCATCCCAGCCCCTCCCAGGGAACAATTCCTGCCCAATCTCCCATCCAGCCCTGCCCTCTGGCAGTGGAAGCCATTCCCTGTGTCCTGTCCCTCCATCCCTTGTCCCCAGTCCCTCTCCAGCTCTCCTGGAGCCCCTTTAGGCCCTGCCAGGGGCTCTGAGCTCTCCCTGGAGCCTTCTCCTCTCCAGTTTCAATCCCACTGTTTTTATCATTGATGAAGATATCAAACAGTGCTGGTCCCATTTATCCATAAAAACAGTAATGACCCAAAATACAGATTTTTGACCCAAACTGTCCCACCCCTCAGCCAGCTGCTGCCTCAGTTTCCCCTCCCGTTTCTTCCCTGTGGGCCGTGCTGTTTGGATGGGGGAAATTTCTCTCTGCTAATGAGACGATCCCTGAATATCACAGGCAATCAGGAAGGAAAACGTCGGGATGGGGAAAAGTAAAAATAACCCCGGCTATAAATAACCCCCTTCCGGCAGCGCCGGTGGCACGGCGTGGTGAAGCCCCTTCCCAGGGACACGCAGCTGCTCCCAGACGTGCAGGGAAAGGGAGATTTCTGCAACAGCCGCAAGGAATTGCTGGGATTTTGTGGGAAAAAACGGCCTCGAGTGGCCACTTGTGGGCTCCCAGGAGAAAAGGGGCCTTTTCCACACACACAGAGAAAATCCTGCCCTGGGAATGGGCACAGGGAGGGTGAGGAAATCCTGGTGTCCTGGGTTTATAGCCATAATCCCCTCCTCAGGCAGCTGGGAATGGTTTTTCCCCTACTCCAAGCAAAACCTGGTTTAAAGTTGTTCCCACAAACCAGCGAGGAAAACTCGGGTCCCTTTGGGAAGATCCTGTAGGAAGAGCAATGCTGCCCCAATGCCACCTCCTGGGCCATTCCTGATATCCTGGGCCATTCCCCGTATCCTGGGCCATTCCCCATAGCCTGGGCCATTCCCCATACCCTGGGCCATTCCCCATAGCCTGGGCCATTCCCCATAGCCTGGGCCATTCCCCATAGCCTGGGCCATTCCCAGTAGCCTGGGCCATTCCCAGTAGCCTTGTCCATTCCCCGTATCCTGGACCATTCCCAGTATCCTGGGCCGTTCCCAGTATCCTGGGCCATTCCCAGTATCCTGGACCATTCCCCACATCCTGGGCCATTCCCAGTATCCTGGACCATTCCCAATATCCTGGACCATTCCCAATATCCTACACCATTCCCAATATACTACACCATTCCCAATATCCTACACCATTCCCAATATCCTACACCATTCCCACCCAGGCCTCATTGTCCCCCTCCCAACCTCATTCCCTACAACACAGGAGCAGCAGCTCTCACGGCAGAAAATCCCCCAGGGCTGTCAGATCCCTTAGGAAAAACCTGGAATGTGGATGGGAGGGAATCCTCCACGTGGTGAGAAGGCTTTTCCCCACAGGAGATGGCCAGAGACTTCCCAAAAATATAGAATGTGTTTGAAAATTAGAGAATATGTTTAATAAAATATAGAATATATTTAACAAAATATATCTTTCCCAGCCAAGACCAGCCAAGGAGTGCCAGCACAAGAGCAAGGAAGCGTCCTTGGATGTAGGGATTAGATCAGACACAGGGAAAAGTTTTCCACAGTGAGGGTGGGCAGGCCCTGGCACAGGGTGCCCAGAGCAGCTGTGGCTGCCCCTGGATCCCTGGAATGTCCAAGGAAGTTTGGACAAAGCTTGGAGCAGCCTGGGATGGTGAAAGGTGTCCCTGCCATGGCAAGGGGTGGGATGGGCTGAGCTTTAAGTTCCATTCCAACCCAAGCTACTCCAAAATCCTGTGATTCCTGTGCTGAACAGCAGAGCAGAGCCCAACAGGAATCTTCAAAGCAGGAAAACTGTCTGGAAGTTACCTCCGGGCTGTGGGATGTGCACTGACACATCCTGGGCTTCCCAAAAATCCTCTGAGACTGAGCTGAGGTTTTCCTGCAGCCCAGAAATCCCAGCAGGAGAAATCAAATGGGTTTCCAATTGTAAAATCATCATGGAATCATGGAATGGTTTGGGTTGGGAGGGACCTTAAAGCCCATCCCATTCCAGGTGGAAGGGACACCTTCCACTGTCCCAGGCTGCTCCAAGCCCCATCCTTGGACAATTCCAGGGATCCAGGGGCAGCCACAGCTGCTCTGGGCACCCTGTGCCAGGGCCTGCCCACCCTCCCAGGGAACAATTCCTGCCCAAAATCCCATCCAACCCTGCTGTCCTTTGGTTTAAAGTTGATTTTGGTTCACCTTTGGAAGGATGCAGATAAAAGCGGGTTGTAGGAACAAACAAATGGTGCCTGGAAATGCGGCGAGCTTGAGTTAACGTTTTGGGCAGTTTAATAAATTTACATTTTGACCTTAAAAAACAGGACCAAGTGCAGCTGGGAGAGGAACGGGACGAGCAGAGAGCTCCACGTTGCTCACATTAATTCACCAGGATGCAGCAGCAGCGCACAGACTGACTTTGTCCAACTGTCAAAATTGGCATCTTTAGAATGGAATGGAAAATAGAAGGGAAAACATCCCATGGCTCGAAAAAAAAATTGAGAAAAATAAAAAATAAAAAACCAAGGGATAGATTTCCCAGGTCCTACTATTGAATAGCAGTGAAAAGCCGAGCGAAGGGGGGCTGCAGAGGGACCGTGGAGCGGGACGGAGACGCCGCCTTTTCCTTTGGGAACGCGGTGTAACACATGGATGGGGGCTCTGACTCATCCCTCAATACGTGTGTTTGCACACTTTCCCAAAAGCTTTTTTGGCCTGGAGCTACCCAATAGATGGAAAGGCTGCGGAATTTTCCCCAGATGGCTCATTTTGGGTCCTGAATAAAAGGCATCGCTTTTCCAGCCGGCAGCTGGGGAGAGCCGGCCCCGCTCCGGAGTCACCCTGACCCCAGAGGGTGAAACTCCCAAGGGAAACACAATCCATGAACCCACCAGAGCGGGGAGCAGGGGATGAGGTGACACAGATTTGGGGTGAAATCCTTTTGTTTTGGACAAAGAGGGAGCAGAGCACCTGCAGAGCCACCCCCATCTGGGATCAGGGACGGGGAGGTGCCGCTTTCAAGGGAAAATGAGGGACATTAGGGAAAGATGATGCAATATTTCATCACTGGTGGCTGCTGGAAGCGGTGCCATTCCATTGCTTTTTGAAATGCTGCCAGGAGGAAAATTCAACCTCACCTTGGGGAAACTTCTCTGGGAGAAAATAACCCGGGATGGGATGAAAAGCAGGACCATGTCCAGTCCCATGGCTGAAAGTATGGCCTGGAGGTGAAGGAAAACATGGAATTCCCCGGAAAAAATGTATTTCCCATGACAACAGCTGCTCTGGGAGCAGTTGCAGCCTCTTTGCCTCCAGGCCAGGTGGGATTTTTTGCCCAACAAAGCATGGATCACACCAGGAGACTGAGTGCTGCATTCCCATTGGGAATGTGGCTGAGGGCAGGGATTTGGGAATGCCTTGAGACCAATAAAGGTGGAGGTGTTGGGTGGTCTGGGAGCCCCCACATCCCAGCTTGCTCCCATGAAAGCTGCAAGGAGCCTCCCACTCTTCCAGGGCCTAAAGGGGCTCCAGGAGAGCTGGAGAGGGACTGGGGACAAGGAATGGAGGGACAGGACACAGGGAATGGCTTCCACTGCCAGAGGGCAGGGCTGGATGGGAGATTGGGCAGGCATTGTTCCCTGGGAGGGTGGGCAGGCCCTGGCACAGGGTGCCCAGAGCAGCTGTGGCTGCCCCTGGATCCCTGGCAGTGCCCAAGGCCAGGCTGGAATAACCTGGGACAGTGCAAGGTGTCCCTACCTATGGCAGGGATGGCACTGGATGGGCTTTAAGGTCTCTTCCAACCCAAGCTAAACCATTCCATGATTCCATGACGCTGGAATGAAACATGACCCTTGATGAAACAAACTGTTCCTGTCCAGAGCTCTCCTCCTACAGCAGAATGACCTCCACACCCCAAACCACAGCACACGGAGAACACGGACATAGCAGACAGGGAACACGGGCACGGCACACGGGGAACACGGACACAGCACGTGGAGAACATGGACACAGCATGCGGAGAACACGGACACAGCACGTGGAGAACACGGACACAGCACGTGGAGAGCACGGACACGGCACACGGAGAACACCCATTCCTTAGGGCAGGAAACTCAACCCAACAGAACCACTGGACCGGAGGGAAAAACAACGGGGGGAAAAAAACCAGGAATTTTGGGCAGGAAAACCAGATTTTTGGACCGAAACCAACGCTTCCAACCTGGTGATGATGGCGAGGTGGGGCGGGCTCATGCAGGCGCCCATGAAGAGCACCACGTTCTCGTGGCGGGTCTGCCTGTAGGCCATGACCTCCCTCTTGAAGGCCTTGAGCTGGTCCTCGTTGTCGCGCTCGATGTCGATGAGGCGGATGGCCACCTCGCCGTGCCAGCGCCCGTGGAACACCTGCCCGAAGCGGCCCTTCCCGATGAGCTCCCCGATCTCCAGCTGCTCGAAGGGGATGTCCCACTCCTGCAGGAAGATGCTGGTCTGGCTGGCCTTGCGCGGGAAGTTGCGTGCCGAGAGCAGAGAGAGGTTCATCTCCTCGAAGTCGTCCTCGGACTCCTGCACCTCCTCGGCGCCTTCCTCGTTCTGGGGCGGGCAAAAGGCAGCGGGATTTAATGAAATTGTGGGGGAAAAAACCCCACTGATCCAACTCCTGCTTGCTCAGACCCTGAGGAACCAGGCAGGTGCCTCCCAAAGCCAGCGGAGTGGCCCCTTTCTACATAAATTGGCAGAATTCCCAGATTTTCATAGAATCATGGAATCCTTTAGGTTGGAAAAGCTCTCTGAGATTGACTCCAACCCTTCCCCAGTGTGGCCAAGGCCACCACAAACCCATGTCCCCAAGTGCCACATCCACAGGGCTTTAAATCCCTCCAAAGCTGGGGGCTCCACCACATCCCTGTGGAGCCATTTATTTACCCTGAGGTTAAATTTAAGATTATGACCCAGCAGCGATTTAATTAATTTGTCTTAAAACAGTTTCCTCCTCCCCTGGCTGAGCTGTGCTCTGTTAATTCCCATTATTCCCAGGCCCCTTGATGGTCCATTTAGACTTCCTACAGGATTTACAGCACCCTTTAAAAGCTCCATCCTCATCTTCCCCCTCCCCTCCTTCCCTTCCACCGTGCTTTTAATGCATCCTAAAAACATCTCGTTGAGTTCCAAACTCGAAGCCCAGGAGGTTCCCTCTCCACAGGGCGGGGACACGGATGCCTGGACTTTAATTCAATTATCAGCAATGCCTCTGCACAGATGGGAAACGTCTCCATTTCCCAGGAAATGCGCCCCAAGGTATCCCTAAAACCGAGGCCCATTAAGCACAGGAGCCGTCTCACCTCCGAGGTGGGCTCCACTTCAATTTGAAGCAATGGGTTTCCTTCCAGGCTGTTAAAAGAATGATGGAATTAACACCACGGAAAAACAGCAGGATCTGGGGAGCACTCCCTGTTCCTGCCCCTGGGATAAAGGGATCAGGGAGGAGAAGGGGTCACCAGCCCAGGGAAAGGGATGGATTCACCCCCCACAGACCCTGACCACGCTCGGGGCGTTTCCAGGGATTTCTGAGATTCCTTCACAACCAACACCAGCCAGAGCAGAAGTGCAGAAGGAAGGAAAAGGAGGTTTTGAATCATTTTGGAGAAGTGGAGGGCTCAAAGATCCTCTCCCCACAGTAAAGCGCCCAAATCTGCCCAGTTTTCCCGTTCTGCTCCTTCCCTGTTCACTCAGCACCATGACCAGGGTCCCACTGCTCCTGACAATTAACAGGGAATTAGGGAAATTCTAAATGAGGGATCAGCTGGAACAGCTCAGGTGGTTTCAAACATCAACAGATCATAAATTATTATTATTATTATTATTAATCACATAAATAACAAAATCCCTTCCCAGGGGAACTCTGCTTCCCAGGCCACTCGGACATGGCAATCCCGCGAGTCCTATCCCATTCCATGGCCACTACAGACTATAAATCCCAGGATCCTAGCCAAAAAGGGGTCAATCCTGGCATTTGGAGCAGCTTGGGAAGCCCAGGTGGCTGCAGAACCTCTCCATGGACGGGTGGTTTGCAGGAGCAGCCGGCTCCTCATCGCCATCCCAGGCACGAATTCCTGTCTCCCGAGGATCCAGAGATGTTTAACCCAGCCAAGCCCGGGATGGCTCCCATGGGATGTTCTCAGTGGGGGGCACAGAGGGAATCACAGATTTTGGGTATTGAAAGCTGTTCCCCCCCCAAAATCCTATGTCTTGACACCTTCCTTAGGCGGGTGGGGGGGAAAAAAAAAAGCTTTGACTTCACCATTTTTCCANAGCCAAGCCCAGGATGGCTCCCATGGGATGTTCTCAGTGGGGGGCACACAGAGGGAATCACAGATTTTGGGTATTGAAAGCTGTTCCCCCCCCAAAATCCTATGTCTTGACACCTTCCTTAGGCAGGGAAAAAAAAAGGCTTTGACTTCACCATTTTTCCATGAATTCCCAAGGGACAGTGATTCCATCCTTTGCTCCACTGCATCCCCAGTGGAATTTAGAGAGTGTGGATGAGCCAGCCAGAAAATGGGGCCAGACCTGACCCCTTAAACCCCTGGCTTGTGAAATCCTTGAAGAATGGCCTTGAGAGAAAGGCTCAGGAAGGACACGGCAGTGGAATGTCGCTGGACATCAAGGAATGATGGATTTGGGCTCAACCTGCTGGGCAAGGATGGTTCTAATACTGATCAGATGCTGCTTTTCCCAACTTTCAGCCCAAAGTTGATTTGGTTTGAAAATACTGGAAGTGGTAAAGGTATCCTGGTTATCTGCTTTTAATTTAATTATAATTTAATTAATCCCTTGGGCTTTTTGGACTGAAATCCTTTTTTCTTTTCCAAGCAGTGAAGAGCTGTGGGTTATAATTGAACCCCCCGCCCCCCTTCTCAACCTTATGGGGTCTCACCGGGATCACCTGAGCCCCCAGGGCCAGGGGAGCACCCGTGGGTGCCGGGAGGATTTGGGGTGCAGGGAGTGGGGATGGGGAGTCACTCACATGGGGTTGGAGGTGACAGGGTGCAGGACAACCTGCGGGGCTCGGGTCGGCGTCTCAGGCACCACATCTGGGAACAAGGGAGAGGGGTCAGAGACCTCCAAGGGGATTAAACCCCACCCTTCAGCCCCAGGCCCCGTTCAGTGACACCCCGGTGCCACTTAGGGCCACCCACCCCTGCAGCATCAATAGGCTTGGAGGAGAAATCCCACCCTGGCACAGATCCAAGGGTTTGGATCCATGCACCCATCCCCAGCAGGAGAAATCCCATCCTGGCACAAACCCAAGGGTTTGGATCCATGCACCCATCCCCAGCAGGAGAAATCCCATCCTGGCACAAATCCAGGGGTGTTTGGATCCATGCACCCATCCCCAGCAGGAGAAATCCCAGAAAAAGCTTCCGGAGAGCCTCACCTGGGAAAATGAACTGCTGCTTGTACTTGTAGTAATGGGAGGCTGGAAAAGAGGGGAAAAAAAGGTTCATCACTGACCTGTGGAGCTGGAAAAGCTCCAGCCTGTGCCCAGTTCTTCACAGGAAACCTCAACCCCAGTTGTGTGAACCCCTCCTGTGTGATCCAAACTCTCCCACTCCCACATCCCCCCATATGGAATATTCCATATTCCAAATTGGCACATAGGATGCCCAGGCCAAAAAAATTAAGACTTTTGCTGGATTATAACTTGATTTCCCCCCCACATCTCCTCTTCTGCATCATTTGGAGAGTGCTGATGTCATCCATGGAGTCCCTGGTGGGGTTTGGACACCAGTTGGCCAGCAGGGTTTGAGGGCCGGCCCTCCAGCGGAATTTGGGAACATCCTGGCATCAGGGAGACTTTGCCCAGTGATGGGTTTGGAGCTGCTGCCCACTTGGGCCACATTCCACCCTCTTCTCCCTTGCTTTGGAGCCGTGTCCTTCCTGGAAGGATCCTGGGAGCCACCATGCAAAGCCAGAGCTGGGAGAGGCTCCGGGTGTTGGGAACATCCACTGGCTCCCATCTCCAGCCCAAGGATTGATCCCATGGGCAGGCAGGTCATGGGTGGGACAAACTCGGAGCTGCTGAGGCCACCAGGGGTTGGCACCAGCTCAGAAGTCACCTCCTCATCCCCAAGAGCCCAAGGGCCATCCCTGAGCCTCCCCTCTGCAGCTTGGAGACCCCAGAGCCCGACCCCAGCCCTGCAGCAGGACCTGAGCCAACATCAAAGGAGCTTGGGAGGTAATTCCAGCAGGAGAAGGTCACTGTGTCACAATTTCCAGGCTCAAATCCTAATCCCTGAGATGACCACCTTGATGGGATAAAGCACAGGAAACTTCCTGCCTGGGAAGATGAAAGCAGGGTCAGTCCTGCTTTGGATCCCACTCTGTTCCTCACAGGAATAAAGCAGGGAGCAAACACCCCCAGAGCTGCCAGGCTCTGATCCTGCCCTGCTCCATCCCTGCTCCATCCCTGCCAGCCAGGAATGTGTTCCAGGCCCCCAAAAGGGGGGTGAAACCCGTGGTTTCTGCTTTAAACCACAAGAAACAACGTCCCAGAAAACCCCACAGGGCGGTGCCTGCCCCAGAAGGGACCCAGGATGGACCCCCCAGAGCCAGGCAGGGCCCAGGGTGGGTTGGGATGCTGAGGCACTGGGATGCTTTGGCTCTGGAAGAGCTCCTTGCACTGGGTCAGCCCAGCAGGGATCCCATGCCTGGGATCTTGGAGGCTCCAGGGTTGTTCCTGGTGACATCCTGACCCTGTGGATGGGTCACAGCATTCCTGGGAGTGCTCAGGGCTCCCTCCCAGCTCCTCTGCTCTCCTCCTCGTGCCATTCCAGGATCCTGCCTGAATGCCAGGAGCTCCAAAGGGCTGCCACATCTCCTGGCACATGAGGACACGATGGGTAACCACCATCGTGGTGGTCCGGATTGCTGGGGGGTTTTCCTGGATTTTGGAAGTGTTTGGTGATGGATTCTGCCAGGAAACCTCCTCCTTCTCTGTGGCTGAAGGCTTGTCACGATGGAAGCACCACAGTGGAGCACAAAGGCTCTGCCTGGTTCCTCTGGAGAAGCCATCCTGATCTTCCAACCTCACCGGTTCATTAATCCTGGGATTTTGGGGGTGCAGGAGACACCCCAACCTTCCAGCTGCTCCAGCAAAGAGGTCATGGATGGAGCAGGGCCACCAGCAGTGCTTCAGCATCCCAGAGATCTCCTCACCAGCTGTTTTTTGGGAGCAGATGGACACAATTCCAGGAGTGATGCTGAGCCATTCCCTCCTAGAAAGGATCTTTCCTGGAGGAGCAGGGCATCCCAAAGGAAAGCTGGGACAGGCTTTGACACATCCTCAGCCCAGGAGGAGCTTTTTGGGCCATCTTCCATAACTTCTGTGTCCTGCAGCCACCACAACCTCCCTGCCTCTCCCACCATCCCTGAAGAGATGGAGCAGGTGGATCCCAGGTCCAGATTCCATGGGAAAAGCCACGTCAGACAACCCCAGGATCATCTGTCACCCCACATCTGCCAACCGGCTGAGGACCCAGCACCCCAAAAACATGGTGGGGGTCACCTCAATCTGCCCTCACAGAGGGATCAGCCCCTGGTTTCTGCCTGCAGCTGGGGTGAAATGCCGTGGAAAATCCACGCCTGGAAAGGTTTTGTAGCCTCAAGAGCAGCAGAAGCTGGGCTGGCTGCAACCTTGCAGGATTCCAGGATTGGATCAAGCCTTGAGCTCTGAGCCTTCTTCATGCACGAGGTTTGGCCAGAGACCCCCCAAACTGAATTATCCCAAACTCATCTTCCCTCCTGATTTCTGTTGGGACACTGAAATTTTCAGGCTTTCTGTGTTAAAAGGTGCTGACCCTCAGGCAAGCACCACATCTGACCTGAGGCTGTGGAACAGGCTCCCAAAATTGAGTGATGGCACTGGGGCTGTGGGTGTGTGGTTTGAATGGTATTGTGTGATCTCACAGGGTGAAAAACTTCGATTTAAGATTTTAGCATATAGTAATTGATTTGAGTCAAGATGGAGGATTTGGGGTGTTGTCTAAGTCCTTCTTCTTTGCCTTCTTCTTCTTGGTTTTGGGTGGTTTTCTGTCATTGGGTGAAAAAGGTCCACACTGCGGGCCTTGGGTGGTCATTATTGGGTCAGAAATATAAATAATTTTGGTGTAACTTCATTATTGGGTAATTATTGCTTAAATAACCTGGGAAAGAGTTAGAAGGGCTCCATTTCACCTCATTTCTCTACCTTGCTGGTTAGAGCTCAGAGCTCGTGAGTCTGTAAATAGATAAGAAATAACAAACACCCGAGTCCAGACTCAAACCCTGCATTTCCCGTGTATTAACCCTGACCTTGGCAAGGAACAAACGAAACCAGAACCGTCACAATTCCTACCTGCACCTTCTCCCCACCCAGCATAAACCCAGGAAGGGAGTGAGCTGGAGCTGCTCCTCACCCCAGGGCCACCCCAGGGCGCTCAGGGGACAGCGGGTGGCAGTACCTGGAGGGTTGAACTGCTCAGGGGACAGCGGGTGGCAGTACCTGGCAGGTTGAACTGCTCAGGGGACAGGGTGGCAGTACCTGGCAGGTTGAACTGCTCAGGGGACAGGGTGGCAGTACCTGGCAGGTTGAACTGCTTCT
Organism: Pycnonotus jocosus; assembly: GCA_013400435.1. Taxonomy (NCBI): domain Eukaryota; kingdom Metazoa; phylum Chordata; class Aves; order Passeriformes; family Pycnonotidae; genus Pycnonotus; species Pycnonotus jocosus. The sequence continues at coordinate 51,383 of VWYP01000045.1, forward strand.
GCTGGCGCGGGCACTGCGGGGACGGGTGCAGCGGGGACGGCGGGGTGGCGCTGGGCGGCAGCGGCGGCGCCGGCGAGGACGGCGTGGAGGACGTGGTGGACGAGGGGTTGCTGCTGGAATCCGGCTGGTAGGGCACGGGAATGTGGTCCTGGGGGACACGGGGGGAGCAGGGGAAGCACAGGAGCCGCTGAGAGCAGCGCCCGTGGGTGTCACCCCGAGGGGCAAAGGGTGACGAGTGACGGCTGCATCGTCCCACCCGCTTCTTCCAGGTGTCCTGGGACACACCCAGAGCTTTTCCCAAAGCTGTTTGTGTTCCCTGAGGCCATTTCCCACCATCAATGGGCTCCGTTCCCACCCTCACCCCCACCTGAGGGTCCCACAAATCCCCTGGCTCTGCACAGCCACCAAGGACAGAGCCGGGGCCGCCACCTCCAGGGTTGGTCCTTGGGGACAGCAAGGTCCTGGAAGTTCCTGCTGAGCTCCTTGGAGCCAAACCCCAGGGCCTGGCAGGGAGCAGAGGGATCTGGAAGGAGCAGCCAATGCATCCCAAGACATTCCTCACCATTCCTTGACTCCTCCCAGTCAAGGCCCTTCCCAAGCCATCCCCATTTTGGGATGGGTGGGAAGGGGCCACTGAGAGCCAGCAGGCAGGAAAACCTGCTTGGAGATCTTGGATCCAAAAAAGGAAAATTGAGGCTGGAATTTCCCCCCCTCTGCCCAACCTGGAGCCACTGAACAGGGTCTGAGCAGTGCTGAGCACTCCCATCCTCACAGGATTTCCCTCCAAGGTTATAAAATCTGCACAAGCCTTTCCCAGCAGGTAATTTTGTCCTAATTAATTAATTCTTAAATGAGCTGGGCTTTCCAGGAAACCCACGTTGGTCATCATTCCATGCTCAGTAATCTTGGCCAGGTAAATTCTTTTTTAAGCAACCAGTGAAGGTCACAACAATCAGGGGGGTTGGAATCAGAGGGATTTAAGGTCTCTTCCAACCCCGGCTATTCCCTGATTTCATTCAGGATACCTTAAAGAAATGCTTTTAGACATACCAAAGTAAGCAGGGGCCCCTGCTGAAATAAGAATATTTATAGGGGGAATTTCAGCCTGAATGGGAGTGCTCAGACAAAAGCACCACCCCAAAACAACAAAACGAGAGCAGATCCCTACACCAAGAAATTCCTAAAGAGATTCAGGTTTAAAATCAGCGTCTCCAGGAGCATCTTGGTACCCAGATTTTTCCCAGAGCCAGAAGATGCTGGGGGCTGGAGGAGCTCAGCCAGGCTCTGGGAATTCGGGGTTTTGTTGATCCATTCCCCGTCACATCAGTGATATCCCCCTTTTTGAGCACTTCCAGCCTGCAAAGCCCTCACCCTGCCCTTCTCCCTAGGAATTTTCCACTGGAGGCCAAGAGGCTTTAAATTCCATCAGCACGGAGCCTGTGATGGGTTTATTGTATCACACAGAGCAGGAGTGAGCCAGGTGCTCTGTCAGGTCTGGCTTGAGCAGCCTCGCCAGGCACAATCAAATCCCAGGCTTGTTTTATTCGCAACAATAAATTTGTTATTTATTGAAGCCTCCACGGGGAGCAGAGACCTCAAACCACCCCAAATTCAGCTTGGACCTGGAGAATGAGAGGCCACAATGGAGCAGGGCTGGGCCAGCAGGGTCCTGGCTGGTCTGGAAGTGCTGATCCCATTTGATTTTTGAAGAAATGACTTCATTGGATACGTGTCCAGGGAAGGGAATGGAGCCCCAGGAGAGGCTGAGGGAGCTGGGAAAGGGGCTCAGCCTGGAGAAAAGGAGGCTCAGGGCGGACCTGGTGGCTCTGCACAACTCCCGGACAGGAGGGGACCGCCGGGGGGGGTCGGGCTGTGCTCCCAGGGAACAGGGACAGGAGGAGAGGGAACGGCCTCAGGCTGGGCCAGGGGAGGCTCAGGGTGGATATTGGGAATATTTTTTCATGGAAAGAGCTGTCCAGCCCTGGCACAGCTGCTCAGGGCAGGGGTAGAGTCATTTAACAGCCCTGTGGATGTGGCACTTGGGGACATGGGGCAGAGGTGGCCTTGGCAGTGCTGGCTGAACAATCAAACTCAAATTTCCTTAAAAGATCTTTCCCAGCCTGAAGAATTCCATCATTCCCTGCAGAGCTGTGGATCTTTGGGTGCAGGGGGCCCCGTCCCTGTGGCAGGGTGTGGACACGGTGGGCTCGGGGCTCACCTTGTTGAGTTTGTTGGTTTTGGGGAGGGTTTGGCTGACGTGCAGGTCCGAATACCGCGGGGGCTTCCTCAGGGGGTTGTTGATGTCGCAGGGCACCGACTCTGTCCGGACTAACCTTGCTGGATTGAGAAGGGAGAGAGGGGCAGGGGGATGGAGAGGAGGGGAAGAGAGAGGGAAGCACATCAAAGCTCCGCGGGAGCGCTCGGGGTCGCCCTGTGCTTGCAAATCTCCAAAGCGATTCCAGCCGCACTTCCAGCCTGGGACGGCAGCTGAGCTTCGGGATCCTCCTGCACCCCGGCCACAGCCAACCCCCCCAGGGTGTGAGGCAGAAATTTGGGGGGTCCGGCAGCTGCCACGGCCCCTCGGTGAGCCGGGGCTCAGCCAGCACTGTCCTGTTCCTTGCCGGAGATTTTTGGGGTGAAGGGAAAGGAGCCGGCTCAGGACACTCTCAGCAGGGAGATTTTTTGGGAGGAAAAGCCAGCCTGAAGGCTGAGGGGGCTCAGGAATGGTTTGACTCCAAGATAATGGAGTTAAGAGCTGGGTTTGGGGGTTTTTTTGGAGGGGTGGGGGGAGGTATTTCAGCGATGCTGAGGCCACCCCAAAGCCATGCTGCTCCTAAAACACAGCTCCGGCTCTTGCAACATCACAGCCCTAAATCCCAATGTCCTGCCCATCCCAGGAGCCCCACTGCCCCGGGATTCTGCTTTCCCTGCCTCCCGGGCAGGGTTTGCAGCAGCTCCGAGCCTGACCAGCCCCTTCCACCCAAATTTGCTGCCGGCGAGGGCGTGGCGGTGGGGTGGAGGCTGTGAAGCTGCCCCCAGCACAATCCTTTCCCCCGGGATTCAGCCAAGGAGTGGGTTTGGGGGCGATATTTAACACAAAGGAACGGCTTTAAGAGCTCAAAATTCAAGGCAAGAGCGATCGGGAGCGTTTCCCTCAGGCAGTCGCGGTCCTCTGGCCAGCAAGGGAGCCAAAATCTGGAAGAAAAGAGTTTGGGAAGCGCCGCCCCCGCCGTCCTGCTGCAAAGTTCTGCCTGTCTCTGTGTGTTTGTGTGGGGTTCAGGCCGGGCTCTCCCGCAGGAGAGCGGGATAAGGCAGCTCCAAAAAGCACCACGAGCATCCGCAGGGCCACGGCCGCGTCCCCGGCGCGGGGACCCCGCATGCACCGGGAGGTTCGGGGTCCCTCATCCGCCCGGAGCTCTCGGACAGAAGCAAAAGGCCAAAACCTGGTTGGACTTACCCCGTGCGGTGGGGAATCTGAAAAGAAAAGGAGGCAGGGGGAGGGTGGGTGGAAGTGGTTTGCAATGCAAATCTGCCTCGCCCCGACCGGCTCGTCTCCCTACAAGCGGAAAAAACGGTGGGTAACATTTCCCCCCCGGAGAGCCCAAGCGGTTCGGGAGCCTCCGAACCGCCGGGGACCCCGCCTGGCTCCGGCTCCCGAATCGCCCGGGGGGGCTTTTGAAAGTTTTACCCGCTGGCAACATCCCCGGAGAGCGGAGCGGGGAGGACGGGGGGCCTTACCTCCGCGGTGGATGATCAGCAGGTGACACGGAGGAGCCTCTTTGGTGCATTTGTTGTGGCACTTGAGCCTGGCAGGGCACAGAGAGAAAGGAGTGAGAGGGGGACATCCATGGATGGAGAGATTTTATGGAGTGACAGGATCGGGGGAAATGCTTCCCACTGCCGGAGGGCAGGGTTGGATGGGATTTGGGCAGGAATTGTTCCCCATGAGGGAGGTTGAGGCTGTGGAGCCATGGAAGTGTCCAAGACTAGGCTGGAGCAGCCTGGGACAGTGGGAGGGGTGGCACTGGATGGGCTTTAAGGCCCCTTCCCATCCAGGCCGTTCTGGGATTCCCTGCTGGAGCTCAGGGCTCTTTCCTCCTTTCCCCCTTGGCAGTGATGGGATGCCAGGCTTTGGCTGCTCCCTCTGGCTGAGTGAACCCTGCGGGCTCCTCCTTCCCACCACTCCCAAGAGCAGCCCCAGGGCTGAGGAACACTGTGGGATGCACATCCTGGAGAACCGGGAAGGGCTGGCAGGACACGGGGGCTGCCCACCCTTGGGAAACGCGTCCATCCCAATGGAGCAGCACAGAAATTCCCAATGCTGGGGGCTCTGCCCAGCCACCCCTGTCTCTGCCACCTGGGGGGGACCAGCCAGGCTTGAGGACACCCCAAAATGTCACTTCTGCCATAAAAGGAGCAGAGTCCTGTGCTGGGGGAAAGGGTTTGCAGGAAGGTGGGACAGGAGGAGCTTTAAGGTCCCTTCCAGCCCAAACCATTCCATGATTCCATGAAATCCCCGTTCCCACCATCCTGCTGCTGGATGCTCGATTCAATTCAGGAGCAGCAGAGGGGGAGGAAGAGGCCACCCTGGTGTCCCCGGTGTGTCCCTGTCGTTGTGCCCTCCTCTCCTGGCTTCATTAAGGACATTTAGCCAAAATAAAGAGAGGATTTACAGCCCCTGGATGTTCTGCAGAGTTTTTCCCGGTTTGTGGAGCCAGGGCAGGAGTCTGGAGGGCTTCACCCCCGGGTCATGCATACAGGCATAGGCAGACTCCCAAATCCTTCCCATTCCTCCTTAATTAAGGCTGGAAACGCATCCCCAGCTCACGCTCTGCCAGGCCGGCAGAAAGCCATGGGGGAAAAGGGAAAAAGGAGGAAAGGATTTATCAAAACAAGTGGAAATGATGGGGAGGGAAAAAAAAAAAAAGGAACGGCAGCTTCAATTCAATGAGCTGGGTAATGAAAATTCAGGAGCTGCCCGTGTTAGCTTTTATTACAAAGCTGTTCCTAGAGGGAAAGGCAGGAATTAATTCGGTATTTGAGGCTTGGGGGGTTTGGGGTCCGGTTGTTTGTTTTACCTGTTGGTTCCCCTCTGCTTTCTGGGGAAAGCAGCGCTGGGGCAGGGCTGGAAAAAACCTAAAGAAATGCCTTGTGCTCACTCCCAACTTTTGACTGGCAGGAAATGGATTTGTTCTTTTCCGTAGGGTTACAGGGAGCAGGATTTGCACAGCCAGAGCCGCAGCATCCCTCCTCCAGCACGGGAAAACCTCCAGTGCCTCGAGCATGGATGCGACGGGAATCACCCCTCTAAAATCCCTGTATTTGATGACATCCCTTCCAGAAAAGCCGCACCAGCTGTGGAGTAACCGAGCGCTTCTCGGCAGGTTTAAATCCCAATTTACCAACTCATCAGCGCTTAATCAGCGGCAGCGGCGCTGGTTCTCGCTCCGTTACCCGCAGACAATCACACATTCCCGGCTCCCAGCCCCAGGACAGGCAATCCTGGCTCCAGCAGCGCCTTCCCCGAGTGCTGGGGGCTGCGAGGGCCTGCCCGGGGCTGGGCTGTGGCGGATTGAGAGCAGATGAAGCAGCCCCAGCCTCTGCCTCGCTGTTTTCCCGGTCCTGCCCCATTTTATCCCCTCTCCTTTGCCCCACGGATTCGGGCTGAGCTGGCTCCTCCCTTCCAGGGCGCAGAGGTGCCCCAAACTTGGCAGAAATAGAGGTTACAGCCCCAAAACTGTGGGTGAACCCCAGAGCTCTCCTCGCCTGCTCCAGCACATCCATCCCCGTGCCCTGCAGGTGATCCCACAGGGAATGTCCCTAACTCATCCCCTCCCCGTGTCCTGCAGGTGATCCCACAGGGAATGCCCCCAATGCATCCATCCCCCGTGTCCTGCAGGTGATCCTACAGGGAATGTCCCTAATGCATCCATCCCCCGTGTCCTGCAGGTGATCCTACAGGGAATGTCCCTAATGCATCCATCCCCCGTGTCCTGCAGGTGATCCCACAGGGAATGTCCCTAATGCATCCCCTCCCCGTGTCCTGCAGGTGATCCCGCAGGGAATGTCCCTAACTCATCCATCCCCGTGTCCTGCAGGTGATCCCGCAGGGAATGTCCCTAACTCATCCATCCCCGTGTCCTGCAGGTGATCCCGCAGGGAATGTCCCTAACTCATCCCCTCCCCGTGTCCTGCAGGTGATCCCTCAGGGAATGTCCCCAGGGCGGGGCTCTGAAGCCAGGCGGGCTGGCAGGATCTGACTCAGAGCTCTGGAGCGAGCAGAGCCGGGCTCTGGCAGGCACATCCTCCCCGAGGAGCCTGATCCCATGGCAGACACAGCCCCGGCACTGCTTTGGGGCCTTATTCACCCAATTCCAGGGCTGATTAAAGCTTCCTGTGAGGATGAGCTGGCCAGGGCCTGGCTGGGCTCTCCATGCCCAAATCCCTGCTCGGCTCCCCCAGCAAAACCCCGATTTTCCCCTCACAGTTCCAGGGAGTGACACAAACAGCTCCGGCACGGCGCCGTACTTGCAGTTTTTGCATTTTAAGCCGAACAACATTCCCTTCCCGCAGACGGTGCAGGTCTGAGACATCCAGTACTTGGTGGAAAACCTGTGGAGAGGAACACGGAGAGGGTGGCCAGGGAGAGCTGGAGCCTCACTGCTCCCCCCAGCCCTGCTTTGTCCTCTCTCTGCTGCCCTCAAACTCCCCCGCAGGGGTTGAGGAATGTTTGTAGGGATGCCAAAACACAACCCCGAGCCTTCCTTTGTTCCAAAGGGAATCCAATCCCAACTCCCTGTGATTCCCCAGCTCTGCACACCCCAAAACCCCTCCCTACCCTGGGGATGAGCATTTGCAGCCCCTTGGGAAGCAGCTTCCCATCAAACAGCAGCACTCCTCCCAGTGCTTTTCCCTCCTCAGCGAGATAGGGAAGGGTTATAATCCAGAGCTGAGGAATTTGCTGAAGGCTGGCAAGGTCACAGATAATACACAGCTTTTATTGATAGCGACTGGAGCCTTATCTGAACCAGATCTGAGCTGAAATGGAATTGAAATGGGCCTGGAGGACAGCACAGCCCAGCATGGCAGAGAGGGGGAACGTCCCCAATCCCCGTGTCCTGGAGCAGAGATGGGCAGGGAGATGCCCATCCCTCATCCCTCACCCCTGGCATGGCAGCAGGGTGTTTTAGGGCCTACCTGTGTTTTATGGAGTTTCCTAAATCCCGACGAGGGATCTGCGGGGACCAGCGAGGCACTGACAGCGTATCTGCAGGGAGAGACCCGGAAAACAGCGCTGGTGACAACATCGAGGGCTGGGATTCAAGATTTTGGGGAAGGGGAGCTAAGGATGCGCACAAAAAATGGGGTTTTCCTGCTGTTTCCCCCTGGAATGCTCACTGAGCTCCCCGTCTGGAAAGCAGGAGACCTCTGGGCTTGGTGGGTCTGTGGGAATTGGGGTCTCCTGTCCCAGGCCCCATCAGCCAGTTTGGACCAGGGAGGGGGGAGGAGAGGGTGCATCCATGTCCCGGCTGGGCAGGATTGCAAAACTTTTGGAATCACATCACAGTGTCCCAACAAGAAAGGGAAAATAAAGCTGGAACAGCCTCATGGTCGGTTTATAATAAGACATCACGGCTCGAGGTGGCAGCTGAGGGAAAGCTGAGTGCCAGCCACTCCAAAGGTGATTCCATTCATATTCCAAGGGAAGAACAGAGTTAAAAGCACTCCCGGGGGTCTCCTTCCAAGGGAAAATGGGGTGAGGGGTAAGGAAAAACAGGGAAGTTCCCTGGCTGGAGCAGGAAGGCAATCAGGAGCGTGGCCATGCTTGGATTCCACATCCTCCTTCAGCCTCAGCAGGGGTGGAAAAGCTGCTCCTCCTCCTCTTCCTCCTCCTCCTGGCCATGGGAACGGTGCTGGCCCGCAGGATGCACCGGGAGCGGATCCACACCAGGATCCAAAGGCTGGATTTTCACTCGGGGATTTGAGAGGTTTCCCGGGCACCAGCGGCGGTTCCCGGCTGTTTGCTCAGAGCCCCGGCAAATCCCTGGCTAAACGGGCGCTGGATATTATCCCTGGGAGCGGGGAGAGCCGCTGTTTGCTTTAATATCCCATTTTAATATAGCGGCAGGCACGGGGCTCTAATTGCACTCGGCGGCTGAAGGTTACATTTACATCCCTTCCCCGGGTTAGGAATCCCGGGAGCATCCCGAGCTGAGCCTGCTCCAGCACCTCCCAGCAGCTCTGGATCCTTCTCTTCCTCTGGCCATTGCACAGGCAGCGATTGAGATGTCAGAATCACGGGATCATGGAATGGGTTGGGATGGAAGGGACATTAAATCATCTCATTCCCACGGGCAGGGACACCTTCCACTGTCCCAGGCTGCTCCAAGCCCTGTCCAGCCTGGCCTTGGACATTCCAGGGATCCAGGGGCAGCCACAGCTTCTCTGGGAATTCCTTCCCAATCTCCCACCCATCCCTGCCCTCTGGCACTGGGAAGCCATTCCCTGTGTCCTGGCTTTATCCACTCGTGTAAAAAGTCACTCCCTCTAATTTTTTTTAAGCTCCCTTCAAAGCCAAGGAGGGGAATTGCTGTCCCCAGCATCACATTGCCAGTATTTTTGGTATTTTCTCACCCTGAGCTGCTGGACCAGGATCCCTCCACCAAATCCACAACCTCGCAGGGGTGGGAATTTGCTCCACAAATCCCAGAGGTGCGGCTCTAACGAGTGACCCCTCCCTGCAGAGCCCGCTGCTTTCCTGAGCGTCATTCCCCCCTCACTAAATCACTTTACAGAGCTGAGTTTCCATCATCCCCCCCTCCAACGCCGCTCCCCGAAGAGCCAAACACCCGGGCCAGAGCAGCTCCTCTGCCGGAATTAAATTACAACCTCCGCGTTATCAGCCACAATTTATTCCCACCAACTTTCGGCTGGCCTCAATTAAATCCTGCCAGCCCGGCGAGGGGGAGAGGGGATGGAGGCACCGCCGGCTGCTGAGCCTTTTAATTACTTTCTAAATGTGCTCGCTGCAAAAAAATGTACTGAAGTGTAGCGGGGATTTTGACCTCGTAACATAAATGAGCCCGACGTGACTCACAGCTAATTACCTTCATTAGCGGCAGCGAGCCACGTAGGATCGCGGCGTTTAACAATAGAGCCGCTGCTGGCGGGAGGGCAAAGCAGCGGAGCGGGGCAGGAGGGCAGGGAAAGGCACCGGGGATCAGCCCCGAGAGGCCTCGGGGGGCTCTGGGGTTAATTGGGGGTTCTCCTCTTCACCCGGATTCCCACCCGAGCAGGAAAAGCTGTTGCCGGCAGTGTTAACTCGGGGGGGATGCCCGGGGGGAAAGGTGGAAGTGCAGCAGCGTCCCCCCAGCACAGGAGGGATATTCTCATTGAAACCCCCCCCACATTGCCACAATTAGCGTTAATTACAAGGCGGAAAAACCCATGAGCGCGTCTTGTTTCGGGGGTGGGAGGGTCAGGCTTTGTCGTGGGGACCCCGGGATGGAGAAGGGGCAGCGGCATGGGCTGATCCTCGCAAGCTTTGAAGCGTGGCAGCGGCTGCCTGCCCCCATCCTCCCTCTCACTTTCCCTCCCTCTCTCCCTGTTCCCTCCCGCTCCCCGGAGCCGCTCTCGATGTCTCCCGACCTCCGCTGCCCCCGTGCCAGTCACCACCTAAACCTTCATCCCCAGCCTCCTCCTGCCTGCCTCGAAAATCCAAACTCTCCCAGCCACAATTCCCCTCCATAGTTCCCCCCACCCCGTCCCCTCTCCCGCTCCGAGCTGACATTTCCTTGGGCACAGGTGGAATTGAGCAGCCCCACGGAGACTTCCCCCGCTCACCCACCCCATCCCTGCCTCCCGAGGGCTTCCCAAAAGCCAAACCCCTCTTTCCCGGTGTCCTGGCAGTGCCCGGTGGCAGCACGGCCGCGGTGCCAGGGAATGCCACCCTCCTCCCGGCCCCGCCGTGTTTTCCTTCGCCGCCCCAGCAAAGGTCAGGGCTCGGCTCATCCCAAAATCAACAGCCGCGCTTGATGGGATGGGCTGAGCCGGGAGGAGAGCCGGCAACGGGAAAACCGAGCGGGCGAGGGGTGACAGCCACCTCCGGCGTGTCCCTGACAGGCGACACGGCAGCAGAGCGCTGCCAGCCCGCTCGCCGGGGGTGACAGGCAGCTGTGACAGCCGCACCGCTCCTGAGTGGCACCCGCAGCCTCGGAGCTGACGGGGACGGCGGCGCTGCCGTGGCCGTGACGGCCTCGCTGCCCCCGCTGAATTCCGGCTGGATCCCGGCTGGGATGCCCAGGCGTGTCCTGCATGGAGAAAAGCACCCGGAGCTTCCCCGGTTCATTGTTTTTGGGGTTCCACCCTCCTAGGGTGAGCGGTGATGCTCTCGGAGAGCCCCAAACCCTCACCAAAGACACCCGGGACACCTTCCAGGGGTGGCAGCAGTGCTGAACCACACGGACGGGGACAGGGGACCGTGTTCTGTCACATTTGCCCTTTCCTCATCTCCTGGGCCCTGTCTGGATCAGGGAATTGATGGGAGCCGTTATCCATCATGGAGACAGCCTGACAAACAAACCCTCCATCCCTTACTACAGCAAACAGATCCACGTATGAACAGCATGGATAAAATCGATGGAATTGGACTGGGTGAGAATCCCAGGATGAGTCACTGCAAGGCCAAGAAATGGCCAGGAGACTTTGCACTCATCCCAGACACCCCAGGCTGGCACCAAAATGCTCCCAAGGTGGGCGAGCCCCATGGAGAGATTAAGGGAGGACACCAGGGTGGAGCCTCTTCCCAGAAGAGTTCAACAGCAAAAGAGATCCAGGATCAGGAATAAACACCTCTGCCAGCAGGCAAAAATCCCAGTCCAGAGAAAAATCAGAACATCCATGGAATGGGCTGGATGGGGAAGAATCTTAAAGATGATCTTGTTCCATCCCTGCCATGGGCAGGGACGCCTCCCACTGTGCCAGGCTGCTCCCAGCCCTGTCCAGCCTGGCCTTGGGCACTGCCAGGGATCCAGGGGCAGCCACAGCTGCTCTGGGCACCCTGTGCCAGCTCCAGTGACAGAGTTCCGATGTCTCAGCCTGTGGCAGTTCCAGGGACACTGTCCCAGCCTCTCCCCACCATCCTGAGTTTGTTCCCCCCAAAGCACCCACCCCAGGGAGATGCTCTGCACCAAAATCCCTCCATGGGACCCCTCAGGCCCTGCTCGTGCTGCTTTTAGGCCAAAATAGGATGGGAGAGATCCCAGAGCAGCTGCTCCAGCAGCTTTCCCTCCCCAGGATGTAAATTCATGCAGGATCCAAGCTACAAAGGCAGTGACCTGCTCCCTCCATTAGTGCACGTGGCAAATATTCCACATGGAATTTGATCCGGTGGGAATGTCCCTGTCCCTGCAGGGGGCTGGAATGGGATGGTCTTCAAGGTCCCTTCCAACCCTGGGGGTCACAGCCAGGTCCAGTGGGTGGAAGGATGATCCAGGATGGATCCAGCAGGATGAAACCAGATCTGAGCCAGAGCAGAGGGGATCATCCAAAGCAGGAGCTGTTCCCGGAGCATCCCTCCAGTAAGGAAAGAGTCTCTTTCTAATCTGGGCAGTTCCCCTTCCCAGCGTGACAATCCTGTTTATCCAGCTCAAACGTCCTGTTCAGCTGGCTTAAAGTCTCACATTGGGATTTTCCCCACCAATTCCATCCCTGTGGGCTCAATTAGGCTTATCCAGACAAAGCTGCACCCTCTGACTCTGCTGCTGGGGCGGGAAACCCTCTGGAGCCTGGCTGCCAGCTGTGGCCAGATGTGGCTGCAGGGAGCTGCCAGCTGTGCTGCCAACACAGCTGGGGAGTGCTGCTGCCATGGTTCAGGGAGGAGAGAACCACCAGTGATCCCCAAGAAAGGAGGGAATCCCCTCCTGGAGGAGGCTGGGGCTGGGACAGGGGAGGGAGAGGTGTCCCCACACAGAGCCAGCACTGGGAATGGGATGGCCACAGAGAGGGGCACTGGCTGCTTCCCTGTGTCACCTTCAACACCACTGGCAGGTGCCTGGGTCCAGCCTGGTGCTCTCCAGCAGAAAAGCTGGATTTTGGGCTCTGGGACTCCCTGCTGACCCACTGGATGTTATCCTGGATCCCTGCCCACCAAAGCCACCTGAGCTCAGCCCTGCAGGGGCTCCTCCACAGACGGTTCAGGAGCTGGGGGGCTCAAGGAGCTCTGGTGGCATCTCAGCACTTGTCACTTGGCCATCCCTGCCTGGGATCCCGCTCGTGCCCAACGCCATAAACTGCAAAATCCTCACTCACAAAGCCAAGAGGAAGAGGCAGGACTGGGATTCAGGAGAATCCCCCAGGGACACGGCTGGAGCAGCACCACGGTGGATGTGACGGGGTTGTCACACAGGGCTGGGCAGGGAGGGGACATCCCTGGAGATTAAATCAATTATTCTACAATTTCCTTCTCCTCAGAAGCAGCTCAGGTTTCTGCTCCCTGGGACAGTGAAAGGGAAGGGCTGGAGCTGTGTCAGGAGGTTTAGGGGGAGATCAGGGAAAGGTTCTTCCCCCAGAGGGTGCTGGCACTGCCCAGGCTCCCCAGGGAATGGGCACGGCCCCGAGGCTGCCAGAGCTCCAGGAGCCTTTGGACAGCGCTGCCAGGGATGCCCAGGGTGGGATTGTTGGGGGGTCTGGGCAGGGACAGGGGCTGGATCAACGATCCCTGTGGACCAGTTTGGGATATTCCATGATCCTGTGATTCCTCCAGCCAGATTTGTGCTGCCCAGGAAAAGGCTCCTCCTGCAGCTCCCTCCAGCCCTCTGTGAAAATCCATTCCCATCAGGACAAAGGGATGTTAAAAATCAGGGAAGGATCCAAACCCGCTCCTGACCCGGGCCAGGGATGACTCAGATGGGAATGTGTTCCTGCCAGGAACAGCAAGGCTGAGGAAAAGAAATCATGGAGAGACAGCCAGGGAGGGACAGGGCCTTGCTGGGCTCCCCTCACCCCTCTCCAGCTGACAACAACAACAATTTCTGTGTTTCTGTGCTTAGGGAAGCAATTCCACAGCAATCCAGAGCGTCTGGGTGCTGCCGTGCTGCTCCCACAGGAGGAAAAGGGAAGGGGGATTTTAGAAAAGCCCACAGGGATGGGATATTGTGAAAAGCTGTTAAAGCACCACAAGGGTGGGAACAGGGAATCCTTGGGATGCAGGGAGGGCTTGGAGCTCCCTGCTCTAGTGGGAGGTGTCCCTGCCCATGGAAGTGGATGAGCTTCCAGCCCAAATCATTCCACGATTCTGCTCCCTACAAACAAACGTCTGCCCTTGGCACAGCTCCCGCAAGGATGTTGATCCTGCAAGGACCAAACAGCTCCTGGGACCAAAACCCTCCAGCTGGGGAAACCCAGCTCCCAACCAGCCCAGAAAACATTCCCAGCAGCCAGGGAAGTGCGAGGGAGATGAGAGGAGACGCCTCTCCAGCAGCGCTGGTCACTCGCCAGCCCGTCAGCTCCGTCCCGCTCCGGCGGTGCCACATTCCATCAGGATGTCACAGCACGGGCTGTAACCCAACACCGAGCCCTGAGCAAAGATAATCCAGGGAGACACGCTGGGGGTGGCTGGGAATGGGGTCTGGGCCGGGCTTTCTGCTCTGCTGGTCGGGCTGAGCACAGACAATTCCATGTGGGAAACAGTGAGGGAAAAATCCCCCTGGCTCCAGGCAAATCCGGGCTTGGGTGTTGGACATCTCTGGGATCGTCTGCGTGCAGAGCTCCTGCCAGGTCCCACTGCCCCCAAAGCCACAGGGAGAGCAGGAAAAGGACAGCAGGAGTGGCTGGATGATGATCCCAGTGATCCCAAATTGTGGGGAAGGGAAGGGAAGGGAAGGGAAGGGAAGGGAAGGGAAGGGAAGGGAAGGAGAGTTGGCTGCAAACCCTTTTTCAGCCAAGAGCTGAGCAGGAGGAATGAGTGGAAGACCCCAAAACAAGCCAGGAAGACATTTCCAGAGAGGAAACAAGGGAAAAATCCAGAGAAGGTGACAGAAACCCGGACTGGAAGTGGGGTTGGAGGAAGTTTTAGCTGAGGAACAAGAGGCAAGGGGATCTCACTCCCAGCAGCTGCCACGTGTTTCCAGGGAAATGCTTCCTGGACCCAGAGCCACACCTGGCTTGGAAAAGCCTCAATCCCTGTGGAATTAATCCCAGCACTGGTCTGGGACCAGGAAATGAGGCTCAGACCATTCCTCCCAGACCTGGGTGAGCTCATGGAGCCAACCCCACCCAGTGAGTGCCACCACCAGCATCTCCTGCCTGGTGGGATCAGGACTGGCTGATGGGATCAGCTCCATGGGGTTTGCACCAGGACTGGCTTCTCAAAACTCCACATCAGCTCCAAATCCAGCAAGCAGGAGAGGTTTAAACACAGAGGTGAAACCACAGCTGGGCTTACAAAGCAACGCTCAGAAAAGTCACTATTAAGTGACATCCAGGCAGTGCCACCAACCCAGACAGCACAGAGACCTCATGACCTTCCCAAAAACCAGAAATAATCAGATTTTTTGGGGTTATCTTTGCCCAGAAGCACCCACAGATCTCTAACCACCAGCAGGAGGCAGCTCCACAAGGGCTGGGCTCATTCCACCACATCCCACCAACATCCTCCAAACCAGCGACTCCAAAACTCCCCAGTGCCATCCTCTGCTGGGCATCCCCCAGCCCTCGGAGAGGGGTCCAAGGGGGCCACTTTGGGGGGACTTACTTGCAGAGAAGGTGGCTGGGTCGGTGTGGACGGGCGGGGTGGAGGGCAGGAAGGGCGGGTACCCCACGAAGAAGGAGCGCAGGGAGCGCTCGGAGAGCAGCGGGGAGCGCTGGGCCGGGATGTTCTCACAGCTCCCCACGCTGTTGTGGATCTTCAGGTTCAGGGGCTTGTTCTTCTTCTTGACTCTGGCAGGGAAAAAGAGGGAAAAGGAGGAGAAAGTGAGGGGAAAGGAGCTGGGGGTGGGCTGGTGGCACCCGTGGGGTGGGGGTGTTGCTGCATCGGCTCCCATGGGATCGTTAATCCAACTTCCCCGTGAGGATTCCCAATCCCTCCCCGTCATCAAACAAAGGCAATTTTCATTAAGGAACATTCCAGAGCTTTTCCTCCTGAGAACCTGGGTGAAAAAAAAATCATTTATTCCAAAAGCTCCAGCCTTGCTGGCCTTGTCAGATCCCCTAAATGATCACATTTAATGTCACTATATCAAATATAAAGCCCAGGCAAGGGTGGGCTGCAGTGGAGAATGTGATTCCCAACAGATTCCCGGGAATCACCTTGTCAAGGCACAGGACTGTGATGTGGACAACCTGAAACACTGGGAGGGGTTCCTCAGAAATGAAATTCTGCAGAGCAGAGGGAGGAGTTGCCCTCCTCTCCCTCCTCAGCCCATTTTTCCACACTGGGACAAGTCCCAGCCATCGTTCTGTTGGCTCGGATGATCCCAAAGCTGCACCAGACCGGAAGGATTTGGGATGCAGAGTGACAGTGGCAGCTCAGATGGGCCAGGCTGCGGGATCCTGGCACTACAGAGCAGCTCCCACTCCGGCTGCCAGGGAGCGAGGAGCAGAGAGACAGCCCTGGGAAAGGCAGCTCAGCCCTCTGGAGATCTGGAGCATTTGGGACAGAGATCCTTTGGGATCTCCTTTGAGATCCTTTTGATCCTTTGGGAACATCCTGAGAGTGCAACAACTCATGGTGATCAAGGACTCCGGGAATGCTCCATCCATGATCCATCCATCCCAGCTGGAACAGAGCATCCAGCCCTGGGGCACAGCACAGGAGGGACCTGGAGCTGCTGGAGAGAGCCCAGAGGAGGCACCAGAGATGCTCCAAGGGCGGGAGCCCCTCTGCTCTGGAGCCAGGCTGGGAGAGCTGGGGCTGCTCACCTGGAGAGGAGAAGGCTCCAGGGAGAGCTCAGAGCCCCTGGCAGGGCCTAAAGGGGCTCCAGGAGAGCTGGAGAGGGACTGGGGACAAGGGATGGAGGGACAGGACACAGGGAATGGCTCCCACTGCCAGAGGGCAGGGCTGGACGGGAGATTGGGCAGGAATTGTTGGAGTTTAGCTGAGCTGAGCGGTGCCTGGGGGCATCTGGCCCTGCCAGGCGATAGGAAATGGGCTCTTTAATGAAGAAAATTAAACCATGCTCTAATAAGTTAATTATTTCCTCACACAGGAAAGCTGCTGCTGTGTTTGGGGTGGCTGCAAAGACCTCATTGGGTGCACTGGGCTCAGGATGGGGTGGATGATTCCAGGCTGGTCCAGCTCTCCTGGCTTGGAGCTGCCTGGGGTCAGCCCCACAGCTGATGGCCATGGAGCCATGGAATGGGTTGGGTGGGAAGGGACATCAGAGCTCATTAAAGAACACGAGCAGGGACCCTTCACTGTCCCAGGCTGCTCCAAGCCCCAATGTCCAACCTGGCCTTGGGCACTGCCAGGGATCCAGGGGCAGCCACAGCTGCTCTGGGCACCCTGTGCCAGGGCCTGCCCACCCTCCCAGCCAGGAATTCCTTCCCAATCTCCCATCCAGCCCTGCCTGGTGGCCTCAAATGCAGTCCATCCCCTCCATTGCTGCTGTTCAATCCTAACCCAGCTGTGGGGTCTCCACCAAAAATCCCAGTGCTGCTCCCCTGGCATGGCCCGAGCTCCCCCTGAGCCCAACCCCGGCCCAAAGCCCTTCCTGAAAGGCAGTGATTAAGCACTAATCTCATTTTTTTCCACCCATAAATCAGTTCCAGACCAAATATTTACTGCGAGCATCATTTCCTCGCCAAGCAGGGCTGCTGACAGCTCTCATTATTAGGAAGGATGAGTGATTTTGGACACAGAGAGATTTTTTTTTTTTTCCTCTCTCTGTTTCTTCAGGAGAAGAAAAAATAATAGAGAATAATAAACAGCAGGATCCACACTGGGTGACTGGGCTGGCTGCCTGCTTCCTCATGGCCCTGATCCCTGTCCTGAGGGAAGGGGAGCAAGAACTGAAGCCTGGAGAGGAACAGGAGCAACCTCACCCATGGAAAACCCCCGGGCACAGGGGGCTCACAGGGCAGGGGATCCTGTCCCATGGTTTGGGGACAAGGAGTGCCTGAGAATCATGGAGCAAACCAAGCCCTGTCTGGGGCTGCTTGGGTAAAAAAGGGTGAAAAACCATCCTTGGGGCAGGGGTGGAGGGTGAGGCCGGTCATGGGCACCTCATAAAGGACTTGCTGCCATGAGGGGTCATCCCTCTGTCCATCCATCCATCCATCCATCCATCAATCCATCCATTCATCTGATGCCTTAAGCCTTAGTTTTCATATTTGCAGATTCTGTGCTGCCCAGGGGTGCAGCTCTGAGCTCACATTTGGGGTCACTCAGCTCTGCACACAGCACGGACACAAAACAAATCCTTTTCCTGCTGGAGACCAAGGACAAATTTCAGCCCCAAAAGCACAACCAAGGGTGGCTGAAGGGAGGAACAAGAAGGATGGGACCTGACAGCCTGGAGCTGTAATTGGACAATTAAACACCAACATGCAAATGGACCAAAACTTATAAAAGTGTGAGACCTCGTGACTGGTTTGGCATTTTTGACCACTCTAAGTCCACCTTGGGTGCAGCTCTGCTCAAGGCCCTGTCCTGCCCAAGGTGTGCCCTAAAGGCCTTTCAATAAATCTCTACTTTATTCTCCAGCTCTGTCCAGTCTCTGTTCCAGCTCAGCCTTCCCAAGGCACCAGCATCCACAGGAACATCCATCCATCCACCCACCCATCCATCCATCTATCCATCATCCATCATCCATCCATCATCCATCATCCATCCATCATCCATCCATCATCCATCATCCATCCATCATCCATCCATCATCCATCATCCATCCATC
>VWYP01000047.1:0-45251 GCA_013400435.1 Pycnonotus jocosus
TTTTTCCAAGAGCTGTGGATGTTTTTCCATCCAGCTGATCCCGTGCTTGCTCTGCACCGTGCTCGGTGTCACCTGAGTTCCTCAAATCTCAGCGAGCAGGGATGACCCCACTGTGCCACGGGCACCTCCTGAAGCCCAGGAGAGGCTCTGCAGAGCTCCTGCCTGTCCAGCCATTCCCAGATGGAGCCTGGGATGGAGCCCCTGGGCCTGCAGCATCTCCCCAGGCAGGAGCGTCCCTCACAGCCCTTTTCCTGCTCCAGCACCGTTTCCCCACTCCATAAAAGTGAAAGGTGACGTCTGAGTAAATATTGCCCTGACCTCTCACCTCTCCTTGTCCCCAGGGTTCCTCCGGGGCTGTGCTGGATCGGGGGGCACAGGCAGGGAGAGCTGAGTGTGGGGACAGTCCCTGTCCCTGTATGTGTGACCTGCAGGGCTGGCAGGGAGAGCTGAGTGTGGGGACAGCCCCTGTCCCTGTGTGTNTCCTGAAGCCCAGGAGAGGCTCTGCAGAGCTCCTGCCTGTCCAGCCATTCCCAGATGGAGCCTGGGATGGAGCCCCTGGGCCTGCAGCATCTCCCCAGGCAGGAGCGTCCCTCACAGCCCCTTTCCTGCTCCAGCACCGTTTCCCCACTCCATAAAAGTGAAAGGTGACGTCTGAGTAAATATTGCCCTGACCTCTCACCTCTCCTTGTCCCCAGGGTTCCTCCGGGGCTGTGCTGGATCGGGGGGCACAGGCAGGGAGAGCTGAGTGTGGGGACAGTCCCTGTCCCTGTATGTGTGACCTGCAGGGCTGGCAGGGAGAGCTGAGTGTGGGGACAGCCCCTGTCCCTGTGTGTCACCTGCAGGGCTGGCAGGGCTCTCCCGGGGCTGGCAGCAGCTCCCACCGCCCTGGGCTGGGTTCCTGCGTGGGGATCCGCGGTGGGGATGCCGGGCTGGCTGGGGAACCCCTCGGGATGCAGGGGCACATCCAATCCCATTTTCCTGAAGGGGGGAACCCCTCGGGATGCAGGGGCACATCCAATCCCATTTTCCTGAAGTGGGGAACCCCTCGGGATGCAGGGGCACATCCAATCCCATTTTCCTGAAGGGGGGAATCCCTCGGGATGCAGGGGCACATCCAATCCCATTTTCCTGCTGAAGGGCAGTGCCAGGAGAGCGGCGGTACAGGGAGAGCCATTCCCGGAGCGTCCCGGCACAGGCTGGAGCCAACTCCTCATTTCCCTGGCAGCTCCTGCGTGTCTCTGACACCACCGACACCGCAGCAGTTTAACCCCCGCAGTGCCAGGCTCTGGAGCCATTTCCCTGTCTGGAACACAGGCAAACAGGAAAGCTGCGGGGCAGCGGCGGCTCCCGGAGGAAGCGCGGCCACTCTCACCCCCTGAGTCAGCGTGGAAAAAGTTCCTCCTGTCATTTCCAGGCTCAGCCAGCCTGGGAACAGGTTCCTGCCAGGGAGATTTATGT
Organism: Pycnonotus jocosus; assembly: GCA_013400435.1. Classification (NCBI taxonomy): domain Eukaryota; kingdom Metazoa; phylum Chordata; class Aves; order Passeriformes; family Pycnonotidae; genus Pycnonotus; species Pycnonotus jocosus. Next base: position 1,459 of record VWYP01000047.1, read on the forward strand.
GCAGCTCTCGGTCCTTGGCGGTGCTGTCACCGCGGCCAGCCCCGGGGTGCGCCCCGCTCCTGCTGGAGGGCACCGGGGGTCCTGCAAGGAGAGGACACACACCTGGAGGCGTTTTCCAGGCGTTCCTGAATCTCCCTGCTTCGGTTTGTTCACCTGGGAATGAGCTGCCGAAAAGTGAGTTTGTGCTCCGGGTTTTTGAGGGGGATGCTTGGACGGCACTCGAGGCTCTGTGAGTTGTTTGGGTTTGTGTGGAGAGCTCTGGGTTTGTCTTGGCAGGGTTTTCCTTTCAGCCTAAAGTGGCGATTTCCCCCTCGGAATGGGAGGTTGAGATTCTGGGAATCGGCACTTGGGGAAGCTGCGGTGAAAGTGTGTTTGTGGCAGGGTTAAACCCTCCGGTGAGAGTACTGAAATCTGTATTTCCCCACTTTTGGGGAACATTTACACCCAGGGGCTGGGTGCTTGCCCAGGTAGCCAAATTCTGAGGGGTTCAGGTGTGGCCAGCTGGTGTGAAGAGCTTTGTTCCCCGAGGCTGGGCAGATTCGTGGGTGTCAGAGCAGAGGAGCGGGGAGCTGGCTGCGGAACGGGGATGTTACAGTTCAACTCCATAAAACACGCCCGCTGTCTCCTCTGCTCACTCATTTGCCAAGGCCCCAAAAAGTCGCAGTGACAGGAGCAGAGGATGGAGCTCTGCCCTCATGATCATATTTCCTGTCTTTGCTGGCTTATGTCACAGCCTGGAATGTTATTTGAAAAAAAAAAAAATAGCCTGCGAATTTCCTTTTTGTTTTTTGTTTTTTTTAATGGAAGTGTGAAGAGGTGGGGAGGAAAAGGGAGCGTGCCTGGAGTTTTCCTAACTGCCTCGGTTATTCTTAAGGTTGAAATGTGCCATTTCACAGGTTTGAAATCTGCATTGAAGTTAAAACGTAGAACTGTGGAGAGGTTTGGGTTGAAAAGGACCTTAAAGGTCCCTTCCCTGGAGGTGTCCAAGGCCAGGTTGGAGTAACCTGGGACAGGGGAACTGGATGAGATTTCAGGTCACTTCCAACCCAAATCATTCTGTAATCCCATGATAAACCCAGAGCAACCAAACTGCCACTAAGAGCTTTTCAAAGCCCACCTTGGAATGAGAAATGTTTTTGTGTTTGCCTTAAACCTTCCAAAACTCCCGACTTTTGCTGTCTGCCCCTCTGAATTTCCGAACGAATTTAACCCCAGAGGCACCATCCATTGTGAGATTGGAGCTGGGAGGGCCGGATGGAAAAAACATCCCCAGCATTTGGTCGCCTGGGAGATGCTGTGGCAGAAGAAGGGGCACTGCAGGCTCTTTCTGCCCCAGCTGTGGAAATTTCCTTGCAGCTCTCAAGGAGTTAACCCCAGCAGCAGCCAGGACCAGCCCTCTCCTGGAGTGTTTGGCTCCCCTGGCAGCTGAGGAGCCTCCCGGAGCAGGAATTGTGTTCAAAGCCTGCTCGGTGGTGACAGGTCCAGACCGTCTTTAAAAATCTCATGGCAACCGAAGGGCTCGGGCCAAACTCGCCGGGGAGAGAGAGGGAGCAGCCCCTGGCTTGTCCCCGGGGCCATAATGAGGTGCTGCTACAAGGGCTTGTGTAACTCTGCTTTTCAGGGCAGCAATTGTGTGGCAGGGACAAGCTCTGTGTGACAGGGACAAGCTCTGTGTGACAGGGACAAGCCGGGCCCGTCGGTTCCACCCGATGAATTCCCCGGAGCCGAGGTGGCCACGGCCAGGCTCAGCTCAGCAGTGCCAGAACAAACTCCTGGAGAGAAAACAAGAGCTGAGTGGCTCTTGTGAGGACTTCCAAGGGTGTTGTATAACTTGGTTTAAAACAAAACAAAAAAATACAACCAAAAAAAAACCCAACAAAAAAAACCCCCCAAAACCCAAAAAAATCCCCCAAAAGGACAAAAAACAAAACAAAAAACAAAACACCCCCCCCAAAAAAAAAGCCAAACAAAAAACAACACAACACCAAAAAAAAACCAAACCAAACCAAACAAAAACAAAAGGAAGATAAGAATTAGCCCAGCCCGGGGTCACTGGGAGGTTTGACCTCAGGAGGGACAGGACAGGTTGGGTGGAATTTCAGGGACTTTGCAAAACGGGGTTTTTCACCTCTGAGTGGGAATTCTGGATCTGCTGGATTTTAACCATTCACTGCCCCACAGATTTGTACCAATGAGCTCTGGGTCAGTCCTGTCATTGCAATGAGATTTAATTGGCTTTTAATAAAGGAATGGTCTCCCTAGGGGTGAGTCCTGCTGGCCCAGGGCTTTGGGCAGCTCACCTGCCCCAGCAGAGCCTGCTCTCACACCCCCTGAGCTGCAAAGATCTATTGGAAACCAAACAATTTTGGACTAATTTCCTTCTCCTCCCAAGATTTTTTAAAAAAAACACACTATTTTTATCCCAAACTGCAGATTTTAACACGAGAAGAAGCAGAACGTTGGCTCGTTTGTTCATCCCTGCGAATTCCTGCTTCATTCTCTGCAAATTCCCATTATAAACATGACACTTGGGCAGATTATCTGCTTTAGCCATCGTGTTTCTGAGGGGGATGTCATATTAATTTCCTTGTCATTGAGTTTGTTCTCATCTCTGTGGGATCATTTGGTTGGAAGTCTTGTGATCCTTAATGAAACTCAGTCGGTCTTTGCTTCAAAAAAGACAAAGGGAGCAGCACTCAAGTGCTCCTGGATTTCCCAAAATCGCCACTTTTCCTCAGATCTGGGAGGTTCTTTTTTGGCCAAGCATCTCTGGCTGGGCTGTTTTGGTGAGAGCTCCACAGGTTTTGGGACAGAGAGAGCTCCAGTTGTTGGTTTTTGCCCCCACCCAATCCTTGAGCTTTGTAGGAATGTTTGGGGGATCTGGAGGGGCAGTTTGTGGTTGTAAAGGGGGAGATTTGTGAAACTGAACCAGCTGAGAGCGGTGCACTGGCTCTCACGAGTTGTTTTGTTGTGGTTTTTTGGAGGAAACTCCTTCTGTGATGTGTCCTTGGGTTTGCCAAAGGAGTCCTGCCCCAAACTCAGGAGTGGCTGTGGGATCCTCTGTGTATTTAATGGAATCCTGTGGGAATTCTGTGGTCAGTTCTTAGCCCCTCTTGCTGATGTGTCCACTCAGGGCTGATGGGGTGGCTTTGATCCCTGTGCTGCTCCACCCAAAGCAGTGCCCTGGGGATTTGGGGACAGCTGGGGTGGGTTTGGGGCCAGGGTGGGGCACATCCCTGGAGCAGAGCTGAACCCAAGGGTGCTGTGGGGCTCTGGGGGCGGGCAGGCAGGCTGGCTGCACCCCTGTGAAATATGGCCCCACACGTCCTTGAAGGATTTATTGTTTTCCGGGCACGGCTGGAGCCCGTCCCGCAGGCTGGATGTGGGAAGGAAGTGACTCAGTTGCTCTCCAGACAAGTGCAGCTTTGACATCCAGGGGAGGCTGGAGGCAGCTGAGAGGCTCCAGCTCATCCCGCTGGAATTCCCGGTGTGCCCCTCACTCCTGCTGGGCTCTGGCTGGGATGGGCAGGGGCTGGCAGGGAAAAGGCCGGGCTGGGCAGTGGCCACGGTGCCTCAGGACCCTGTGGGGTGAGGATGTCACAGCACAGAGGGTGACAAGGGCAGGTGGGACCCACAGGGGCAGGCAGAGGCTGCGAGTGCCGTGCCAAGGCTGGGAGCAGCTGGAGCAGCCCGTGGCCAATCGATTGCCACGCCAGGGGCACAGTGTGGGGCACAGCCTGAGCCTGTCCAGCTTCCAGGGGGTTTTATGGAATATTTTCCACCCTCACAGGCAGAAACACGGTGACCCTTCCTGGGTGAGGAATGTGGGTGCTGCAGCTCCGCAGTCTCCTCTCCTGTCACCCACATTGTCCCCACAGTGCCGGGGTTTGTGCCCTGCTCTGAGCCACTCAGGCATTTGTAGAGTTCCTGATTCTGCTCAGGCTTTTGGGACATCTCATCCATCAAAGTGTCCAGCCCCTCTTTAGCCTCAGACCTTCTGGCTGATGTCAGATGTGGACGTCAGCAGCTGCTTTCTCCATCTTATTATCAGCTTGGTTGGAGAGAGAGAGAAGTTTTTAAATGACAGAGATCCTTAGCAAAGAAACGAGAGTTAGTGTTAAAAATAAAGAAAACAAGACAGCTCGTTTCATCTAAACAGAAGGGTTATTAAACAGGCTTGAATTAATCAGAGATCTGCCAGAGCTCTGAAATTGAAAAGCAGGGCAGAGGAGCAGGGAGCACACGAGTGTGAAGGAGCCACTTTCTCAAGCAGACATTGATGTCCCAACACTCTGGGAGAGGAGATGAGGTTCAGCTGCTGGTGGCACAGAGGGGAGATGGCTCCAGGCTTTGCCTGGACCTCAGGACATGAGGCTGGGGGCAGCTGGGAGCCCCCAGACCCTGCCTGGCAGCCCATGGTGGGACCCTGCCCGTCCCCGTGGTGGGCGCTGCTCCTGCTGGGTGGAGCAGCCTGGGCAGGGATGGAGCTCTTTCCCCCTTCCCAGGGTCCAAACACCCTGAAACTGTGTCAAAAACAGAACCAAGCACCCGAGGGATGCCCTTGGAAAGACAGCCGGCCCTGGCAAAGAGGTTTTGTGTGGTAAAAGGCATTTCCTTGGTGTGGCTGCTGAAGCTGGTGGTGGCTGCAGCTCTGCAGCCCTGCAGGGATGGAAAGCAGCGTGGCCTGGGGGTGTGCAGGCTTGGCTTGGTGCTAATCCGGGGACATCAGCCCGTTCTGGAGAGGCAGGGAGCACCACCACCCCCAGTAACCCCCCAAAACCTGCCCAGGGGTGCTCCCAGGCAGCGCCGTGCTCCCCACAATTCCAGCACCGCTGGCTGAGAGAGCCCCAGCGCTGCACAGCTGAGGATTGAGCATCCCCAGAACCCGCTCGGAACAAATGCAGCGTTTCGTGCTTTGCTCAGGTGACAGAGCTGTGGCTACTGTGTAAATACATCTGGCTGCCGGAGGGAGCGGGGGGATAACGAGCCCCGCCCGCTGCGAGGGGCTGGCACAGCCAGAGCGGCTCTGTTGCAGGATTTCTGTTTAATGGAGTGGCTGGGGACCCATTTAATTTGGAGCTGGGGCTCTTCACTTGCCTGTGGTGTGCTTGGAGCCAGGCCAGCAGAAGCTGCTGCTTATTTTCCTCCCGCAGTTCGGTGGCCGCTCTGTGATCCTCCCTGGTGCTGCTCTGTAATATTCTCTGGTAATAAACTGCAGCTGGATGTCACCTGGGGACACGGTGCTGGGCTGAGGCTGGGGAGATAAAACTCCCTGCCTTGCCACTGGGACCTTTTGCTTAGCCTTGGGCAAATCATTCCGTCGTTTAATCTGCTTGCACCTAAGGTCAGCAGCCGTTAAATTCCATTTTGTTGGGAATAAAGTCCATGAATAATCAAACGATGCTCAGGTGGAGAGGTGGATACAGCTCAGTCCATCAGGACTCAGGTAGGAAACCAGAAAAAGCACTTTCTGAGGCACATTAAACTGACCTCGGTTGCCTGGAGGGGCTGTGGGTTCTGTTTCTGGGGGTCCTTGAGGACTATTCAGAGCGACTCCGCTGGAGTGATGGTTAAAACAGCCGGGCCTCGCAGCAGGAGGCTCTGTCAGACACAACTCCCTCTCCAACTCTTATTCTTTCAACGTTATCCAAAGCCAGTGACCTGTTCACACAGGTTTGGCTGAACCCGAGCCTCCCCAAAACTCGACTAAACCAGCCAGGAAACTTCAGAAGTGTTAAATTTCCCCTTGGTGTCACACTTCAAGGCAGCCTGGAAAAAAAAATCAGAGCGTGTTGTGCTCGGCGCTCGGGCACGTCAGGTCGTCACCAGCCTCAAAGCTGTCCTCGGGGACTGCCTGGGGAATAAAAACCCTCCTTCCCCGGCTCCCCTCTCCAAGAGAGGCAATTGATGAGCTCTTTCACAGCAGTGCACTCCCGGCTCGCTCGCTGCCAGCTGTGGTTGCTCAGCCAGCAGGTGTCAAGTGTCAGGGAAAGGAGAAGGTGTCTCATTTCTGCCACCGAGGTGTCCCGGCTCTGTTATGGATTTCCCTGCGAGCCCTGTGGGGCTGCTGGGTTAAATGACTCCAGCTGGAAGGCACAGCTGGGTGACAGGCACAGCTGTGCTGCTGCTTTGGGGGTCCCTGGGGATGGGGAATGAGGAGCACGGCTTTGTCCAGGCGTGTCCAGCAAATCTGGCACAACACCAGGGGCAGCACCGGATCTGCCCTGTGCTTGTCCTCCAAACTGCAGCTCCAGATTTGGGGCTTAGGGCAGGGCCCTCGCTGGATTTTCTCTTTCTCTGGACCTGTGTGTGTGCACAGGAGGGAGAGCTTTGCACAGTGTGTGCTGTGTAAACAAATATCTGAGCTCCGGACAAATTCTGTGCATAACTCCTGCGATGGTGTTTGTTATCAGGGAAATGCCTTTCGGTGGCTGGCTTCTGTTCTTCCCCTCCTCTTCCTTGTCCCAGGCCTGGAGGAAGCAATAATCACAATGCTGTGTTTTGCCCTCTTAACTCTTTCTCAGAAGGCTTCGAGCCTGTGAAATGCAGGAATGAGGAATGGGCAGCTCCGGCGAAGAGGGGACAGCTCCTGGCACGGCTCCTGCTGGTGGCTGCCAGCACAGAGCAGGGACAGGGCGAGCCAGGAGAGGGGATTTTGGTCCAAAACCCCCAAAGGGTTCAGGTTGTGTTTTAGGAAAAGCTTGTTATTTGTCACCCCTGCGGGAAAACCTCTGGAGAAACCTCGGAGCCGACTCCAGGCTCCTCTCTGGTGGGACATGGAGCCAACAGAAGGGGAAAGGCTCAGGCTGAGGTTGCTCCAGAGGGTTTGTTCTGCCTTTGGGTTTGTCACAGGCAGCCTTGCCCTCCTGGGGACCCTTTGGGCTGGGGTCTGTGACAGCCTGGGGACCCTTTGGGCACTGCTGTCCCTTGTCCCCTGTCCCAGCCATGAATCTTCTGGAGCTGCAAACAGCAAAAAGAGCAGAACCCACCCCCAGTTCTGAGAGCACCCCCAGCCCCTGAGCCCCCCTCCTCGCTGGCTCTGTCATTGCTCACAGGCTCTGTCCAGGGACAGCCCCCACAAAGCCAGCCTGGGATTTATGGCCCAATCTGCTCCCCCTGCCCGGGGACCCTGCTGGCCTCTGGGTGGGGGAAACACAGGCACAGAAAGAAGGACAGACAGGGAAAAGCTTGTGGGGCTGGCAGGGTGAGGATGGGGGTCAGGGCAGGCTCTGGGGTCAGGGGAGGCACTGGGAGTGCTTTGCTGAGTCCTGGGGGTGCCCAGGGGGAGTGAATATCCCAGGGAACGGGAGCTGAGGGAGCAGCAGCGCTGAGTGTAAATCACTGAGTGTAAATCACTGAGTGTAAATCACTGCTCACCACACCAACCCCAGCCCCAAAGAAAAGCCAGGCAAACACAGCTGCCACCCTGGTGACATCAGAATTGTCCCTTTGAGCCGTCATTTGCCACAGGAGATTCTCTTGTTGTTTTGGCTTTAATTTTCCTTTTTTTTTTTTTTTTTTTTGTTTTTTTTTTTTTTTTTTTTTTTTTTTTTTTTTTTTTTTTTTTTTCCTTTGTTTTTTTTTTTTTTTTTTTTTTTTTTTTTTTTTTTTTTTTTTTTTTTTTTTTTGGTCTGCACAAAATGCCACTAATGACAAACTGTGGTGCCCGTGAGTGAGTGACAGCTGAAATGAGAGAAATGACTAATGGTGCCTCCTGAAGCCCTGTCGCATGGAGATTAAATGAGCCCTTTTCTCTTCCCCCCTCAATGAGAATCATGGGCATTTGAATAATAATATTATAGTCTCCATTAGGATGACAGTGGGGGAAAAAATCGGCTCAGACCTGTGATTATTCCTTCAATCTAATAATTATTTAAATACCAGATAACTCCTTTCAGCCTAATTGAGGCCTTTCAGCTGCTTGGGTTTATATTGTGTGCCTGAATTTACTCTTGCTTTCACCTTGCGTTACTAATAGCTGCAGATTGCTTCTGAGGCTGTATTTTAAAACTCAGGCAAAAAAAAAAAAATAAAGAGAGGAAAAATTAATGATCAAATGGTATTAAGGATCAGAGTTAATATCAGCCATTCTGTTGGTGTTTAACTCCCCAGGTGTTTGGCCTCCTCCACAGCGATGCTTTGAGGTGGGAGGGACTTTAAAGCTCATCCAGTGCCACCTTCCACTATCCCAGGCTGCTCCAAACCCCATCCAGCCTGGCTTTGGGCACTTCAGAGGTGGAGCAGCCACATCTGCCAACCTCTCCCCAATCTCTGAGCCAAGAATTGCTCCCCAAAATCCCGGCTGGCCCTCTCGGGGAGCAGTTTCCTCTGGCTGTGTGGTGTCTGTGCTGCTGAGCTCTGCTCACCCCTGCACCCTCACCCTGTCCCTGGGGGTGACACGGACCCAGGGGTGGCTGGGTCGGGTGGCAGCTCATGGCCATGGTCTGTCATGTTCAGGGAATGTTTGAAAGGCAGATTCTCCTTCCTGCACGATCTCTGCTGCCCTTGGCTGTTCCCAAGAGTTCTGGGAACCCTGGCTGTGAGGCTCAGCAGAGGCTGGGTGCAGTGACAGCTGGGTTTGGGCTGGCTCGGGGTGGAAACATTGCTGGAAAAGAGCTCAAACTGCTGTGCTGCAAGGGCAGAGCTGCTGCTGTCCCACACAGCCACGTGTGTGTAAAGCTCAGTTATTTAAACACGTTCATTCCTGGCCTGCGCTGGCCTGGTCTCACTTTGCATGGAAGAACTTTTTAGGATCTGGGAGCTGCTGAGCTGGGGGATTGTGTGGGCAGAGTTTGCAGTAGGATCTCCCTGTTCTCTGTGGGATCTCTCCATTTTGGGGCTCCCCTGAACCAGAGCCTGTAGAGGATCATGCCCCAGGGCTTGGGGCACTGTGGGGGTCCAGGCAAAGCTGCTCTGAGACCCCTGTGCCCCACAGTCAGGTGTCAGTGCCCACCACGTGTCACCAGCATGGAGAGGACCCTCCCAGACCCCTGGAACCCCTTGTGCCATTTGGAAAGGCTCTGGGTCAGGGAATGGTGTTGGGATGTTCACTCACAAACGTGGTGGGAAGAGCTGGGCAGTCCCGTGATGCTGCCCCGGGTGTGGGAAGGCAGCAGGAGCAGCTGTTCCGTGCCACAACTGTCCCCAAAACACCGAGAGAGGGTGGCAGGGTCCGTGTCCTCCCCGGGACAGACAAACTGCCACGGGCAAAGGTGGGAACGCTGAGGCTGGCAGCGAGAGGGGAGCAGCTGGGGAGATGTCTCCCTGAGCAGAATGAGAAAGCCATTACCGCTGCCTCTCTCCTGTCGTGTCTGCTGTCAGTGACACGGAGATGGCAGCGCGGGGACAGAGCTCCTTTGTCACCTCTCAGGAGCAGCCGTCTCCGGCTCCCGGCGGGAACAAGCCTAAAGAGCGGCTGCTGGCTGACACTCGCCGGCTGCAGGGCTGGGGATCGCTTGAAATCCAAATAAACCAAAGCGGGAGCAGCAGCCATCAGATGGGGGCTGAGGGAACAAGAGCTGCAGGGGCAGGGTGTCATCATCCTCATCCTCATCCTCATCCTCAGCCTCAGTCTCTGCCCAGGGCTGGGGTGACCCGTGGCTGAGGCAGGATGTCTCTGAAGGGGTTCCTTTGCCTGCCAAGCCTGGAGCACGTAAGGAATGCAGAATTTGGGATAAAGGAGAACTTTCTGGCGGTTTTCTGCACCCTTGCACTCAGGCACCGCTGTGGGCAGGTTGAGCAAGCTGCTCTGGGCTGGTGGTGTCTCTCCTGCTGGCAGGGTTTGGTGCCTGATCTAACCAGGTGCTCCCACCCCGATGGCAGCTGTTTTTTGGCAGGAAATATCTTGTGAAGTAGTTCCTGCCCAAAATGCACCTGCTTGAGAGGCACTTCTGGCTCCGAGGAGGTCTGAGAGGAGATGGCAACACCTTCAGTGTGTTTGTGCTCAATGAACTTGCCTGCACAAGGCTCCTTCCCCAGGTTCCCAAATTAAATCAGAGAGGGTTTGAAGGTAAAGAACAGCTCTTATTTCCTCTGCTGCTTCCAGCAACACACCCTGCAGGAGACATCCCTTCAGCCAAGACTGCAGATGGATGGTTGGGGCTGTGAGCAGCAGGCTTTGTCTTGGGCTGGAGCTGATTCTCCCCTCCCTGGCTGAGCAGAGCGTGTTCTAAACAGCCAAACCCCACCACGAATTAAGGTGCAGGGGCTGAAACGAGTGGCAAAGCACCCAGCCTGAACTGTTCTCCTGTAAGTTGTGGACTTGCTTAATTCTCGTTGTGCTCAGAGACCTCCTCCCTTTATCTCAAGGACTGTGTAATTAGAAAGCCTCCTTTGAATTTTATCTGCAGGGCACACGGGATCTAATCCTCTGCTCTGGGTGGTTCTTCTCTCCACAGAACCATGTGAGGGACGTTGCCGGGGCTCAGGACGCGCGCGGGGCACACGGAGTTTGCCTTTCCCAGGATGGATCAGAGGAGGAGCTGGCCTCGGGCTCTGGACTCTGATGGTTGGTCAGTGGCTCTGCTCTGCCTCCTCCTGGCATCGCTGTCCCGGGACGTGTCCAGCAATGCCTCGTTCAACACTTTCCACTCGGAGAACCGGGACTGGACGTTCAACCACCTGACGGTGCACCGGGGCACGGGTGCCGTCTACGTGGGGGCCATCAACAGGGTCTACAAGCTCTCGGGGAACCTGACCATCCTGGTGGCTCACAAAACCGGCCCCGAGGAGGACAACAAGTCCTGCTACCCTCCCCTCATCGTGCAGCCGTGCAGCGAGGTGCTCACGCTCACCAACAACGTCAACAAGCTGCTCATCATCGACTACTCCGAGAACCGGCTGCTGGCCTGCGGCAGCCTCTACCAGGGCGTCTGCAAGCTGCTGCGCCTCGACGACCTCTTCATCCTGGTGGAGCCCTCGCACAAGAAGGAGCATTACCTGTCCAGCGTCAACAAGACGGGCACCATGTACGGCGTGATCGTGCGCTCCGAGGGCGAGGACGGGAAGCTCTTCATCGGCACGGCCGTGGACGGCAAGCAGGATTATTTCCCCACCCTCTCCAGCCGCAAGCTGCCCCGCGACCCCGAGTCGTCGGCGATGTTGGATTACGAGCTCCACAGTGACTTTGTTTCGTCCCTCATCAAGATCCCCTCGGACACGCTGGCCCTGGTCTCGCACTTTGACATCTTTTACATCTACGGCTTCGCCAGCGGCAACTTTGTCTATTTCCTGACGGTGCAGCCGGAGACCCCCGAGGGCGTCTCCATCAACTCCGCCAGCGACCTCTTCTACACCTCCCGCATCGTCCGCCTGTGCAAGGACGACCCCAAGTTCCACTCGTACGTGTCCCTGCCCTTCGGCTGCGTCAGGGGGGACACGGAGTACCGCCTGCTGCAGGCTGCGTACCTGTCCAAGCCCGGGGAGGTGCTGGCCAGGGCCCTCAACATCACGGCGCAGGAGGACGTGCTCTTTGCCATCTTCTCCAAGGGGCAGAAGCAGTACCACCACCCCCCCGACGACTCGGCGCTCTGCGCCTTCCCCATCCGCACCATCAACGCCCACATCAAGGAGCGCCTGCAGTCCTGCTACCAGGGCGAGGGCAACCTGGAGCTCAACTGGCTGCTGGGGAAGGATGTGCAGTGCACCAAGGCGGTAAGGATGGGCTGGGTGTTGGCTGTGGGGGTCCTCGAGAGCTGGGATTGATCCCTGCCCCAATGGAACACAAATTTGCAGAGTAGGATCAGTCCATCTGTGCCTCAGTTTCCCTAAATTCAGAGCACTCTTTCCCTTTAATCCACGCTCTCATCCTGCAGTGTGATGGCAATGAGGGAAGGGGTGGTGTTAAGGCAGAAGGAAGATGTGCAGCTTCCTGGGAATCTTTGTCACTCCCAGCTCAGGGCTCTGGAAGCTGCAGGAACCCTGGGGACACTGGCTGGATCTGGCAGGGGGTGGCACATCCGTGTCCCCCACCCTGCTGCCAGCACTGCCAGCTCCCTCCACACCACCCCGAGTGTGTGGGGCTGCCCTGGGCTCTGTGTCACCCACAGCTGCCCCAAACCTTGTCTTTCCAGCCAGTCCCCATCGATGACAACTTCTGTGGGCTGGACATCAACCAGCCCCTGGGTGGCTCGGTGCCCGTGGACGGGGTCACGCTCTTCACCTCCAGCCGTGACCGCATGACCTCCGTGGCCTCCTACGTCTACAACGGCTACAGCGTGGTCTTTGTGGGCACCAAGACGGGCAAGGTGAAGAAGGTAAGCCTTGTCTGTGCCTGTGAGAGCCGGGTTTTGGGTTCTGGGCTCTGGGGTTTGGGTTTTTGAGCTGGGTTTTGTCTCTCTCGGGATGCTCTGGTGTGTGCCGTCACTGCTGTGTCTTCATGGGTGTTTCCCAGTGGGAAACTGGGAGTGAAGCAGGAGTGGGAATGGCAGGGTTTGGGTCACAGCCTGGGTCTGGAGAGGCAGAGCTCAGCTCTCAGTGCTGTTAGTGCGGTTTGTTTTGGAGTGCTAAATTCTGGGAAAGGTGAAGTTGAAGCTGCTGCAGGATGGTCCTGGAAAAGGCACCAAAGGAGTTCAGATGGAAATCTTGCAATAGTTTTGTTTCCCAGCAGTCCTGCTGCAACTGGTGTAGAAGACTGAGAGTGACAAAGCCTTTGGAGCTGCTGGTGCTGGCAGGATTTTGGTCATGGAGAGATAGGAATGGGTTAACGTGGCTGCTTTAGGAACTGAGCCTCAGGGCAGAGTCCTGCTGCTTCCCTCTGCCTCTTCCCTCCTGCTGGGTGATTGATCTGCCCTGGAACATTCCTTGTCCTCTTCCTCACAAACACTGAGTAGGGGTTTGGTAGGGCTCAGGTGAGAGTCACAGAATATTTCAGGTTGGAAGGGACATGGACAAGGAACCTTCCACCAGCCCAGGTTGCTCCAAGCCCTGTCCAACCTGACCCTGAATGGCTTTTAGGCCTTTGAAGTCCAGCTGGGATTTCCCCACTTCTGAGCCACAAAATCACAGAATATTCTGAGTTGGAAGGGAACTCTCCGAGGAGTTCAGTATTTAAAATAAGCGTGGAAGAGGCCTTGGGGTGTAAACAGAGGAGTGTGAGAGCCCTTGCTGGCCTTTAGAGCTGGAGCTGCAGCTGGAAGCCAGCTCAGCAGTGGGGCTGATCCAGCTCCAGCAAAAGCAGCCTTGGAGCTGCTGCTCTGGCAAGCTGAGACCCTTCCAATTAACCCCAGCTCTAAATGACAGCATTAGGTGAACCTGTCAAATGCAGCCCCTGCTCCTCCATGCCGGGGAAAGAGTTAACAAATGTAATCAACAGCAGGCTGTTAATTTTTTGAGTCCTTAAGCAGCAGGGAATTTCTTCCTCATCTATCCAGGAAGATACAAGGACAGGCAGATACTACACTTGAATCTCTGCATCATTTTAATTACATCAGTTCATTAATATTCATTCTGCACTTTGCAAGTGCTGAGTAGTAGTAAATTAGGTGCCTCCCTGGTGCCTCTCCAGTGTCAGTGGGGCAATTTCGAACGCGGGGGAGAGAGAGCTTGTAAAGCAGAGCCCTTCACTTCCCTGCTTCCCGTGCCGTGGCACAGGGGAGAGCCGGGTGGTTTTTTTTAGCTAAATGGAAGGAAAAGGAGCCCTGAGCACATCCCAAACGCCTGTGCCAGGCTGGGAGCCGGGGATGCAGCCCGGGATGCAGCCTGGTGGTGGCTGTGAGCAGGGTTTGGGGACAGGGGAGGCTCCTCCTTCAGAGGCAGCAACAGCCCAGAGGCTGTGCCTGCACACGAGGTATTTACGGGCTTGTTCCGTGAATGATGAAGGATTACAGAAGCAGCAGTCCCTCCAGCAGGGTTTAATTCCTGCTGCTAGCCTACACTGAACACCATTTGATGCAAAGTTAATCTATCCGTGCTCCGCTGTCCGGAGGGACGGCTGTGGAATCCTTCACCTGCAATCCTTCATCTGCTGGATGGAAATCGGCCCATCTCTGAAGTAAATTCATTCCACACATTCACTACAGTCAGGTTTTCGTGGCATCTGCCCTCATTTAACAGCAGAGCTGCCTGCAGCTGATGGGATCCATCCTCCCTGTAATTAACTGGAACAATCACGGTCCCGTCCTCCCCTGTGCGGGGCTGAGGATGTTGCTGTTCTCTCTCTCACAGTTCTGTCTACACCGTGAGCAGATTTTCCCTCGTTTGACACGTGTGATTATCTATTGCATGGCCTGAGGGAGCCCAGGTGAGGCGTAGGAAGCAGCTCTGCACGGAGCTGAGGGGCTCTGGCTGCAGAGGAGGCGACACCCGGGGGAAGTTAACAGGTTGTCTCCAGATTTCGTGTCTGTGCCGAGATAACCAGACTCGTCTCCAAGTCAGCGAGTGCTCAGGATGCCCAGGACTCTCTCCTTGTCTCTCCTTCCCCATCTGTGAAATGCTGGTGGAAATGTTCAGCCCCTCTGTAAGTGCCAGGGATTTGTGGAGACGCCTTTTCCACCTGATCTCCTCCGAGTCCTCCTCCGTCTCAGATCTACCCACAGCATTAATGTCTGAAAGCTTTGTCACACCTATTCCCTCGCCCACAGCTGTTGATTTCCTTTGGAAACAAGCTGCTGGCTCTGTCTGGGCTTTCATTTTTGTGTAGCTGGAGGAAAGTCGGGGAGATGGCTCCGAAATCTTTCAAATTCTCTCTGTGCTCCCCCCGGTGAGAATTCCTTACTGGAAACACTGGGTTATCTCACTGGTGTCCTCCTGCCTTTGGCTCTTCACCTCACTGCTCCTGCCACATTCCCAGCTCCTGCTGGTTCTGCTCCCCAGGAATTGTCTCACAGTGGGTGAAAAGCAAATGCTGCTGATGCTGTGGGCCAAGCACAGCTACGTGGGATGAAATTCTCCCTCCTGCTCTCCTTCCAAAGCACCTGAGCCTCCTGGCCATGAGAAGAAGGGGAAAGGGGCTCATGTTGGAGCCATAACCATTCAGAACTGTGGATTCCTCCAATAAAACCATTTCCATCAGGCAAAATGAGAAGGGACATTAATGCAACAGTTAAGAGCAACTAAGTGCTGGGGGGAGATGTGTCAGCTTGCTTGTTCTGTTTATGGGCTTCATACAATTCTATCAATATTGATGTGTGATGCCTTTGATTCTGACACTAATCATTGCCATGAATTAAATTTGCAGCCATATAATTAGAACTGCTATTAATAGGGCCTCAAGCTAAGCACTGCTGTGCTAGTTGTCTTTTTCCTGATGGAAAACGGCATCCACGGAACTCAGCTAATGGGGTGTGCCTGGGAGGTGCTGAGGCTGATGTGGAAATTGCACTTGCTATGCTTCGAGGGGCTCCTCTGGAAGGCAGATTCACGGGAAGAGGCTCAGAGGTTCCCCAGGAATTCCCCCAGAGCTGCTCTTGAACTTCCCAGTGGTTTGCTGCTCTTGGGATCCACGGCCTCAGTGGGAGAGAGGAGGATTGCAAGGAGGAAAGAGGAACCCTCAGCGTGCAGGGCTGTTATTGCTGTGCTTCCATTCCCTCTCCCCTTCCCCGTGCCAATCCTCCCTTTCATTCCCCTGCCCCAGCAGAGCTGTGTCAGCCCCGTGTCCCCGTGCACGCCTGGTTCCATCTCATCAGCCCCAGCTCAGCGCCTGCCATGGCAGCGAGGCTCACCACTAAAAATCAATCTTGTATTTCATCCCGAGAGGTCTGTTTCTTATTAGGTCTAATAAATCAGTGAAGTGCCCTTCATTCAGCTTGTCAATGCAGGACATTGTTTGTGATCAAGAATAAATAAATGTCTCTGCTCTGTCTGCCAGTCGCCATCTAGGTATTATTTTTCCATCATGCTGTTTATGCTGGCTGGAGGAAAAATGCAGCTCCTGCAGCCTTGTCTGCCTTCCCACGAGCTGGGAATGCTCCTGGGTGGTAGAGGTGAAGGAAAAGCTGGAAAAGCTGGAACATGGATAGCGTGCCTGGATTTCACCCAGAGCTGGGTTGCTCAGGGGTGATGAGGTTTTAATTTGTGTTCCTGGAGGTGTGGAGGTGTTGCAGTGCTGCAGGCAAGGGCCCAGGTGTGGTTATTTCAGGTGCCCTGAGGTGAAGGATAAAGGATGAAATCACTCTCAATTCTCCTGGAAAGTGGCTGTCACACGTTGTCCTGGCTGTCACACTGTCCCAAGGGCAGCTGCACTGGACGTGGCTCCAATCCATCCATGGGGTGTGAGGTCACTCCCAAAGAGCTGCTCAGGATCTGTCTGCAGGAATCCACAGAGAAATACACAGTGCTGGGACTCTCCTCATGATGGGAGACACATCCCTGTCACCTGCTGAATTCCTGAATTCCTGTCCTTGCTCCCCAGCTCCACTTTTCCAGGGGACAGCCGTGAGTGATTGGATAGCGCCGCCGGAGGAGCGGAGAACTTTTAAGTGCGCTGTTACGTCTTGGGACGTGAGAGTTTTATTCAGCTCGGCTGATTTAATCTGTTCCATTAGCGAGGATAAAGGAAGCCTTTCACAATGAAATATATATGTCCAGACCTGTCCTTAGATGACTTCATTCCGTGCGTGGTTATCTCACCCCGGTAATTTATCCTTCGTTTTGGCCCCCGCACTCCCATCCCGCCACACTTCAGGAAAAGCTCGATTGCGTCAGCGTGTGGAGAAGCCAAGAGGACACCAGGCTGTTATTGAGCAGATGAAAATCATCCATTTGCAGGCGCCTTGCAAAGGGTTTGCCTGGTTTTAGCTGTAGGTCGGGAGGTCAGGGGCTCTGCTGGCTCTGTGGTCCATCCATCACCCTCAGAGTGCAGATCCCCACATCCCAGCAGAGGTGTCAGAGGGCAGATGGTTCTTGTTTGGATGAAGAAGCTGTTGAATTGAAAGGTCTGAGACAAAAAGTCTGGGTTTTGCCCTAGGATGTGAAATAAGGGGGTGCTTGTTCAGTATTGTACTTACTGCCATGCTTGGAGGAGCTGGGATTTGTTTTCTCCCTAAACGAGGATTTTCCAGCCTCAGAAAGTAATTCCCCTTTGCTTCCATCTGTGCTGCCAAGCCACAGAAATGGGTCCCCAAAATGCCCCATGGTCCCTCACATTTATTATTTTTCATAGCCAGAAGTTGGAATCTTATTAATTGGAATTTGTGCAAGGGAATAACAAAAGTGCTGGAAGCCAGAGGAGAGCACTGGGGTGTGTCTGGGGCTGGAGATGGGGCAGAGCTGCCAAATCCCTCTAGACCGTGGGTCTGAGCACTCAGGAATGTCCCTGTCACCCCTAAATGGCACAAAATTGGCCTCTCTTCCCCCAGCATCCCTTCCCTGGCTCTCTTATCTGGTGCCTGCCAGAGCAAGTCACATCAGGAAAAAGCCAGAAGTTGGCAGATATTTTTATAGCTGCTGGAGAGCGAAGGGGCAGGTGTTCAGGAAGAGCTGGGGATGGGAAATGGAGCCAGGTGAGCTCGGAGGCTGCTTTAATCTCATTTCTTGGCTCAGGAGATGGGGATGACTCTGGGCTTTACACAGGTTCAGGCACCTTGAAAAATCAACTTGAAATTTTGGAGGGCAGCGATTGCGTTTGGTTCAGTTCTAAACCAGGTGGGGTTAGTGGTGGCTGAGGGTGCTGAGCAGCTTTATCCATGGAATTCATCCTGCCTGGAATCCATCCTGCCCCTGAAATCATGGGATGGTTTGGAAGGGACCTTCAAAGGTCCTGCAGTGAGCAGGGATTGACACCTTCAGCCAGACCAGGCTGCTCAGAGCCCCATCCAAACAAGGTTTTTATCTTGAACATATTGCAGAGATAATTCATCCCCACACCCTCTCTCAGGGGCATTATCTCCCTCACGAGCACCAGGTGAGGCAGAAGTTATTCCTCCTCCGTTTCACGACGTTTTCATCAAGTCCAATAATGAGTTTCTACTTGAAACGATCTTGGTGAAAAACATCACGGAATTCCAAACTCTTTTGTGAACCCCTGTCCCTGCTTTCCTTGGAGTGTGAAGCTGGAGGAGCTGCAGTTCTGGATGCTGTAGGGTTTGGGGGCAGGGCAGTGTCAGGCTCCTGCCTTTCCACTCTCCAGTCAAGAAGTTCATGCTTTTTTTACTATAAACATATTTTTCTGCAGGCTTTTAAAACCCTCAGAGGTCAAACCAACACAGGTTTTGGTCCATTTGTAAGATCCTCAATCCCTGGGTGGCAAGAAATACTGTGAGAAGCCCGGGCTGTGTTGCTTCCCTAAATGCCTCCTTGAGGCAGAAAAAACAAATGTGGAAACCACAAATGAGACCGGGGAATGTGCAGGGAGAGTCCTGGGCTCTGCCACAGCCCCTGAGCTGCTGCTGCTGCTGCAAAAATGTTGGGATTTGGGGACAACCAGGGGCTGAGATGCCACGGAACAGCCGCGGTTTGAGGTGGGGCTGGCTGGGAGGTTTCCCTGGGTGTCGGATGATGCTGCCTTTACCATTCTCTCCATCCTTAGATGGAATTTCCAGCCCGTTGGTGCCTCTTGGGGCTGGCAGTGAGCAGGGCTGTAAAACCCTGCCGGCTTTGGGGTGGCGGATGCAGCCCCGGAGCATTTTGCCCGCTGTTTACGGCAGCACCACTCCATTTCTCCATGTGATAAACGGGCTCCACACCTCCCCCGGCCTTTTAGCAGCCTCTTCCCATTCCTGCTGAGCTGCCTGGACAGGCAGAACCCTGCCCGTCCTTCGGGGAGCTCCCTGCAGGCAGCACAGCCTGGAAATCAGGGAGGGAGAGAAGCTCTGCCCGCTGTGAGGAGCTCCAGGGGATGCAGCACCGCTGGATTTTCCACCAGGATTTTCTGGAGCTGTGGAGGGACCGTGTGGGCTTTCCTGGTTGTGACTTGGGAAAAAAACAAACCAAACCAAAACCAAACTCCACATCCCCAAAAAAACCCCAAAAAACCAACCAACCAACCAACCAAAAAAACCTCAAACCTCACAAAAAACCACAAAAAACACCCCCCCCCCAAAAAAAAACAAACAAAAAACCCAAACCAAAAAAACCCCAACCAACCAACCAAACAAAACCCCAAAAAACCCCAGCAAGCCCCAAACCCCTGAACCTGAGCCTTGCCCGGGGTGTGACCCAAAGCTGTCATTCAGCCCCTGAGCTGAGAGGCTCCCAGTCACTCCCAGTTCATACTGGGGAACAGGGGATGGCGGTGGGGTGTAGCCCTGGTTTCTCACTTGAGATGTTTTGGTTTCTGAAATTCTTTTCCCAAGGAATTTTCTGTAAACAAAACAAATGTTTATGTTTTTCACACGTGTTGTTCATCCCTTTTCCTAGGAAGGATCTTTTCTTGACGTCCCTGTGGTTTGACCAATGTGATTGAAGAGGTTTTACCTTTGTTCCACCAATCACATTGGGCTGTGCAAAACAGGATAAAAAGAGAAATAAATCCCAAAAATAGAGGAGTCAATTTTCAGCCTTCTGCTATTCGAAGTCTGTGTCTTTGTGGTGTAAAACAGCGACAGTGGGGGAACAGAGGCTTTAGGATTGCGTTCCTCGGACAGGGCTGCAGGAGGGGGAGCACAGGCAGCAGCGGCAAAGGCTGCAATAATTAACAAGAGGCCTCATCAGCGATTGTCCTGCCAGCCCTGCCTCGGTGCCCTGCGCCTCTCCTGTCGTTCCTCCTGCTCGGTTACACGGCTCTGCATCAAACGGATCCGTGGACATGAAAGCGATGCGCGTTTAAAATGAATGTACACATCACAGGGCCTCGCTCCCGTACAGCACGGGAAGGGGTTTTTTTGTTTTTTGTGGTTAGCTGCTAAATTATTTATTGTGTGCCGGGCTTTAATCTCATAAACCTGCCCGCAGGCCTTAGGCAAAGCAGCCCGAGCATCCTGGAAAGCTGCGAGCCAGCAGCACCAGGCGCGGCGGGGTTGGAGGTGGGAATTGTTTGGGAATTGTTTGTCCTGCATCCCTCTGTCCCTGCCAGCTCATTAAAGGCAGCAGCACCCGTGAATTGGTCACTGACACCAACTTAGGCTGTGATTTGTAATTGCCTCTGGGAGAGGATGCTGGACACAGACCCCCGGGAAGAACAAGAGTCCCTTGAGCTGCTCAGAGGAAAGGAAAAAGGGAAAAGGGCGAGGGAGAGGCTCTGGGGTAAATCAGGGTGTTGCACATCAGCAGCGCTGCGGGTTCTGCCGGGAGCTGGGGCAGAGCTTGGTGCCAAATTCGGGGTTTGCCCTCACCAGCCCTCCCGGGGCAGAGATTGGGTGCCAAATTCGGGGTTTTCCCTTGCCCGAGAGGGAGAGCAGAGCATCCCCTGCCTCTTCCCCTCCCCACTGATGCTCCTCAAGCTCCTCACCCTCAGAATTCCCACCACGAGCACAAAGGGGTTCCTTGGCCTTGCTTAAATTAGTGAATAACAAAATTAGTGAATAACAGAGCTGGAATGAGAGCAGAGCCTCTCCTCCAGCCTGCCCCTTTCCTCTGCCTCTCAGACCAGCTGCAGGCCTGGAGTAGATTCGGGCAAATTGTTCTGCAGAGCTCTGAGGGCAAAGGGCAGCAGGCTGTGACCCTCTCTGCTTTTCCTCTTTGTGCAGAGCCTTTCACACCCAGCAGCTCTCGGTCTCTTCACTGAGAAATAAATAATTAGAATATCTGGAAGGTCCAGGTATAGCGGGAGGGAGACTGAGGGAGTTTCAGAGACACTCAGGCTGCTTTCTGCCCCCGTGTTCCCACCAGGAAAAGGGATAACTGCACTTGCTGAGCGCACAGGCAGCTCAGCTGAGAGTTTGTAATCCAAAGGGCAAAGAAAGCAAGATAAACACTGACCTTCACCGCCAGCAATCAGCTGATGAACGTGTTTGAATATGGCACATTTTGGAGCAAAGCAGATCCCATTGAATGGGGCAGGGTTTTTATGATTTGCCCTTGGTTTTAGGGGAGTTTGGCCCTGCCGGGGTGTGGGGCTGGGATTGGGCTGATTCCAGCAGCCCCAGAGTGGGAATTGCCAGGGAAAAGCAGCAGGAACAGGACAAACAGCAGTGAGGTTTGGGGAGAGGGAGGCAGCTCAGCATTTGCTTGAGAAAACAAACAAGTTTCGTGTTTTTCAAGCGTGCAGCACCCCCAGCCTGGCTTGTTGAGAGCTCTGTGATCAGAGGCACCAGGCAGCCCAGGTCCAGCAGGAGCTGTGTGATTCCTCGAGGAGCATTAAAGAGCAGCCGATGCCTGCTGGAAATTGTTGATAAAGCTCTCTTTTTTAGAACCATTTTTTTGCTTCTCCAGCACAAATGTACTATTTTTTGTTTGGATGCGTGGCTTTCTTCATTCACTTTTATTATTAGGGACATTTACATGAAAACAGCTCTTTCCTTTTTTTGCTCTCGCAGCACTTTTCCCAATTGCAGCTGCACTCACTGCGTGGAAGGAGAATCTCCACTTTTCCTGGGAATGGGGAACGGCCCTGCCAGGCTCAGGGATGGGCATGGGGATTGTCCCTCCTCTCCATGCAGGGCAGCTGCAGGGTCCCTGAGCTCCAGAGGGGCTGTCCCAGCTCATCCCTGGCTCTCTGTGGGTTCACTGGGGTGCTGGGTGCATCCCTCCCCTCCCCAGCACAGGAATTCTTTGCTCCTCCCAGTGTGAAACCCTGGAGCAGGCAGGGAATCCTCTCAGGGCTCCCCAAAGTTCAGCCTCTGCACAGCGTGGGGGGCTCTGTGGGAGGGAATCCCAGCAGAGGGGAGCAGGAGGGAGGGGGCTGCAGGGCTGGGAGGGGGGCAGGGATGGGCACACCCACACCGGGATGATCCCAAATCCCCGTGGTTTGGGGATGGGGTTGGGCTGGGCTCACAGTGCCACGGCCAGCAGCCAGCTCTAGGGCCACCCCACAGCACCCCACAGGGTTTGTCCCCCCTTCCTCACCTTCCCCTTTCCCCCCTCAGCCAGGCTGGGCCATCCCAGTGTGGAACATTTTTGGGAGCTGCACTAAACGCTCCAAAGCTGTGCAGTCAAGGACCCAGACAGCTCCGGGAAGAGCTGAGGAACTAAAATTAGCAGAGTGCCCCAGGCAGAGGCCACCTGGGGCTTTGTTTCGTTTCGCTCTTAACTTTCATCTCTTTTATTTATAATTTGTGGCTGATTGATTTTTACTCTTTTTTTTAAGCTCTTTTTTTTTTCCCTTTCCCTCCTTTGAAAAGGAGGAGCTTTGCTGGCTCATGATGTGTAATCCCTGCACTCCCAAGGGTGGCATTGCCTCCTCTGCCCCACTTCTGCCTCCTCCCCCCGAGCAGCAGCAGCGGTGGTGGTGGGCAAGCCCCGGCTCTGCTCCTCTCCAGCTTTCCTTGGCTGTGTTTGTGCTCAGCCCTGCTCCACCCCAGCCTGGAACAGCTGCTGCCCTCGGGTCTCAGAACTGCAGGACTCACCTGATGGTTTCAGAGTGGTTTTTAGAAGCTGTGGCTGCCCCTGCATCCCTGGAGGTGCCCAAGGCCAGGCTGGGACAGTGGGAGGTGTCCCTGCCATGGCAGGGGTGGCACTGGAGGAGCTTTCAGGTCCCTTCCAGCCCAACCCACCCTGGGATCCTGTGCCCTGCCCTTGCTGTGATTCCTCTGTGCTCTTCCTTTGGCGTTTGCAGTTTGGGTTTTCTCCTCGGGCAGTTCCCAGCTGGGAATGCTGCTTCCTTCTCCCGGGGAATGCTCCCTCGCAGGGCAGCAGCCTGGATTCCCTGGCTCACTCTGCTCCTGGCTCTGCTCAGCCCCGGCTCCTGGCAGCCCTGATGGCAGCCGTGTGCCCGAGGGTGTCTGGAAAAACCAACAAAACCTCCTTGAGCTCCGGTCAGCTTTGGGTGAGCTCCAGCCGAGGGGAAAGCGGGGAGGATTTAAAGGGCTTTACAGCCCCTCCGCAGGCCTGGCAGAAAGCACCTCCGACCTCTTCATTAAACCGTTTATTCTGCTAATGAGGGCTCTTTTCAGCAGCCTGACCCACCCTGGCTCTCCTTTGGTGTGACCTGACCCCTGCCCAGCGAATCCCCTGAATTCCTCCTTGCTGCTTCCCGGAGCTTTCTGCCGGCCCCACCTCTCAGGGTCGGGGATAAACTCACAAACACGTTGGGGGTGATGCTCAGGCTTTGCTGGGCCACCAAAGCATCCCCGAGCGTGCCCCGAAATCCGAAACTCGGCGGTTAGGAGGTCAGAGCCCCCAGCTCCTCTCCCGTTGCAGGGGAAAGGCTGCCATGGTCCCCTCCCCACCCCACAAACGCTGCGTCCTTGACTCGTGGCCAAAGATCTTTAAGTGAACCCACCCCAATCCCACTCCCAGTGCCAAACCCCTGTCAGAGCAGCAGCTTCTCCCAGCCTGGGCTGGGCTGGAGCCAGAGCTGCTGGGCAAAGGCTTTGTGTCCTTTGTGTCCCGGAGCAGAGCCTTGTGCAGCCCCCTGCGCTCCTCTGGCACCGCAGCTGCTGCTGCAGGGACGGCTCTGCACATTCCCACACAGCTCTGCCTCCTCCAGGAGCTCTCCTGGCTGTCTCCACCGCGGGAATCCAGATGGATTTATTATTTTTCATCTTCCACACAATCTGCTCACGCCGGGCTCGGCGTGGAAGGGCTGGCAAACCTCTGCTGGCATCAGGCAGCACCGGGAGAGTTTGGGGGGGTTTGGATGGCTGCTGGCTGCTGCAGAGAGCTTTACCCTGAGGCTGCAGGCCAAGCTGTGAGGCAGGGCTGGTGTCACATAACAGCACCGAGTGGTTTCAGGCCGGGTTTCAGAGCTCAGGTAACACAAACCCGGCACAGCTGTTTTAATCTTGGGGCAGCGTCAACATCTGCGCTCTCCATGCCTAAAAACGTTCAGGGATGGGGCTCTGGGTGAGATGAGGGAGTGGAATTGTCCCCCAGCACGGCAGGGGAGTTGGAATGAGATGATCTTTAGGGTCCCTCCCAACCCAAACCATTCTGGGGTTCTGTGATGAGTGGCAAAGAGGATTTTGGCTAAACGGAGGCTGCGTTATCCGGCTTTTGAACAGACACTGGGCATGGAGAGGCTTTTGTGTGAATGAGAACTGCCCAGCCTGTGCCAGAGGTGCTGACCCCACCTCTGCCCCCCAGATCTCTCCTCTAAGGAGGACAGGCAGAGCAGGAGCCCCCGAGCAAGAGCTGGAGCTGAAACCCCGCGGTAACCACGGAGCCTTTGGATGCAGCCTTTGGATCGATTGTGAAGGCTTTGCCCCCTCGCTGTGTAAAACATCCAGAGCAAATGTAGAGTGACAGGAAAGGGGTCAGTGGGCTGGGTCACCGCTGAGGTGCTGGAGGAGATAATCAGACCCTTTTCCTTCCAGTTCAGCGGCTGCCAAAAACACCGGAGCGCCTCACAAAAGTGCGGGGCTCAGCCGAGCGTGAGCACTCAGAGAGGCCAGCACGGGAGGAGCCCGCTGTCCCCACCCCGAGTGCCACCAGGGGCTCAGCCCTGCTCTGCTCTGCTCCGCGGGGTGGGCACGATTCGGGCTCTGTGAGTCGGGGCGTGAAACGCCAGCGCTGCCCCGCCTCACCTGGGAGGTGACAAACTTCTCCTGGGATGCTTTTGGGAAGTGTTTTGTGCGCCCTGGGGGGCTCAGGGCGGGTTGGAGCAGCCAGCCTGGATTAGCAGTGCTGTTAATAGACCCTGAGAGCATCTCTGCTCCAAATGGGGCTGGGCAAAGCCATCAAACGAGGCGATTTTAAAAGGCCAGACCCCACTAACCCTGCCCCAAGGGGTTTCTCTCCAAAGCGCTCCCAAGGAGCATTTTAGAGTTTGCTGCTGTTTAGTTCAAATCTTCCTCCCTAAACAAGGCTTTGGTGCTGATTGCATCTCCAAAAAAGGGTTCCCTGGCAGGGATATTTTGACAGAAAGTGTGATAAAATATAACACAGCAGATATCGTCCCACCTGCAATTTATACAGAATTTTGGAACCTGAGGGGATTAATTCCATATCATGTTACAACACGTAGTATAGATCCTGTCCTCCTGCTTGCTGTTTTTTCGCACACATAATGAGCAAACCTTCGAACAAATTTGCTTGTATCTGAAAAATTCCCGTGGCCAGGTTTGAGCTAATCGAGTTCTCGTCTGCAGCTTCTTCCCCTCACTTTGTCCCTAGATGATCTCACAGTTATCCCGACTTTCTCAAAAGCACAAAATAAAACACTTTCTGTGAGAGCTCCAATTGCTTCTGACAACTCAATGGCTCTCTGGAATTTGGGAAACCACAAAAAAATAAATTAAAAAAACCCAAAAAACCTCCCAGGCTCCTCATTTCTGCTCCAGATCCCTTCTCCATCTCTTCCCTGTCATTTACACCCCGTGGAGTGGGTGGGAATGGTGGGAGTGAAACGCTGCTTCAGGAGCTCGGAGATGGGTGGGGTCTGGAGGCACGCAGGCAATTCAGCAGCGATGATCAATGGGATTTGGGCATTTTTGGGAATCTGTCTTTGCTGCTCGCCGGGCGTTTGTGCAAATGATCAACAGCTTGAGACGGGAGATTTGTCCCCCCTGCTCCCTCTCCCTGTCAGCTTTTATTTGCCTTCTGTTGCCCTCCCGCACAATCCATAAGCCCTCCTCTTTTGCATGATTGTCTCGATTTGCATTTCCAGCAGATCCACTGACATTTGGCTGGACTCTGGGTGAAACACTCCTTGAAATTAGCCTGCACGTCGAGTTTGTTCTGGGAAGATAAGAAGGGAAGTGGCAGGGGGGGCCTGGGGGGAATCACGCATGTGAAACTGCACCGGGAAAGGAGCCCCAACAGTCAGATTCCAGGCCAGCAATATTTCTCTGGGATTTGTTTGGGAAGCAGAATTTGTCACCGTGGGCAATGGACTCGTCTCCCTCACCCCACTGGCTCCCAATCCCAGCACAAGCCCGTCTGGGGAAGCCAAAGGATAAATTGTCTGCTCGCCTGCTCCGGAGCTGCTCTGTAGTGCTGGCAACGTGAGACTGAGGAGGAATTTTAATTTCATGCTGTGTAAGAAGAGTGCATGCAACAGTGGCAGCCGTATGGATTTTCATATGAATGGAGTACAGTATTCATGACAGGGCAGCAGTGTTGTCCCGCAGGTTCGCATTCTTCTCCTTCCCTTGCTGTTTTCACATTCCCCTCGCTGTCCACCCATCCCTGCACTTGCTGAAATGGAAAGTATGTCCCTGCCAGATGGGTGTACACAGTGACAGTGAGCCTGTTTCTCAGTTAGATGGCAATTGGCTTCAGAGACCTTTTGTTGCTTTAATTTCTGTGCAATCCAAGTGCGAGCCTGTTTCGCTTGAGAGGGAACATTTTTTAGCCTGGTGCCTCTCTTGCTCAGCTTTGAGGGTGTCTAAGCACCAGCACTTTGCAGACAGTGGAGCCCATCAATGCTGCTCTGTCTCGAGATCTCTCCAAAATAACAGGACTTAAATCACTTGGAGGGGGAAGGCAGGTCCTGGGAATGATTGATCCGCAGGGATGGGTGGTGTGGGGCTGGACTGGCTGCTTCTCACCCCTTTCTCCTTCCTGGTGATCTCTTTAGTCTTCACCCAAGAGCTGAAGCCACCTCAGCAGCAGAGAATTTGGTTTGTAGGACGTGTCACGCTTTGTTCGGTGGGGGGGAGGTTTTGTTTCACTCGATTTTAAAAATTTGCGTGTATTTCTTAGGGAAGGAGCCCGTAGTGATTTTTTTTCTTGAGGCTGCTGATCGAACACATTCTGCACAGCCATAAAATACGCTTTAGATAAACTTCTCCCGCTAACATCTGCGAGGAGCGCTGCTCCGCTCGTTTCCATGCTAAAGCGGTCGTTAATGCGCCGGCACATCCCGGCACGTCTGTCAAACACAATCAGGTTTGCCAGGTAGGGCAGGTGGATAAATCTGTCTGCCTGCACACGCTGCTCTTTCTGATATCCCTGCGTGGTAGGGGGAGGCATCAATGGGGGAAATCCTTTTCCTGGCTGCAGGGAGGTGTGTGCAGTGTGTGCGTGCAGCGGGAGAGGAGCGCAGCAATCGCAGGATTGAGCAAATCGTGAATTGCAGAGCGAGCCTGGACGCTGAGCTGGGGAAAGGTGGCTGGGGAAGGGGTTTGCAGCAATGTCAGTGATTTCCTGTCCCGGCCCTGTCTGTCCCTTTGGCAGCTGCTGGCAGCACGCTGAGCTGGAGCTCAGCAGTGCCGGATCTGGCTCTGTGCATTCCCTGCCAGCCGGCGGGGAAGAGAGAAACCCGGCGGAGTCTCCAGATGGATCTTGCCTGGCCCTGCTCCACAGCCTGGGCTGGGCAGGGCACAGCCTCCACCCCACTGCACAGGGGCCCTGGGCACGGGGAGAGGGGATAGGCTCAATATTGGGACTGTTTTCTTCACTCACAGTTGGGCTCAAACAAATAATTGCATGGGCTGCTCCTGCTCAGTGTGGTGAGATCCTCTGAGGGCTGGTGGGTTCTCTCTCAGGGTAATTCCAGGAGATGCTGTCATGGCCTGAGAAGGGACAGGCTTCCCCAGGGTGTCTCTGAGATCCTCTCGTGCCAGGTTTGTGCCTGGCAGGAGCTGGCATTGCTGCCTGTCCTCAGCCCGGCTCAGAGAGGCTGTCAAGAAGCAGTTTCGAGTGCAGGCTAAGAGGGAAGCTAAAGTGACCGATAAAAGTCTCTCTTCAGCACTTGTAGAGCCTTTGGGATCCTCTCATAAATCAAAGGCTGCAGGTAGACCCAGGTGCTGGAGCACAGAAGCACAACCAGCATTAATGAGGCCGTGGAACATCACCCCCACGGCGGCACAAGCAAAGGGGAGGGCGTTTCATCTCGCAGAGCCTCTGACTCTAATGATGGTGCAAGTCCTTCAGAAGGAAAAAAAAAGGGACAGTCTGGGGAAAAGGACCTTCTGGGCTGGCTCCTTCCCAAAGATCCAGGAGCGTACCGAGCTGCTCATGTTGCCTGCCTGCTAATTGGAGTTGGCTGTGACTGATTTAGAAAGCGATGGCCTTAGGGAGCTGAGATTGCTGTTTGTGTTTGTCTGGGATTAAATACAGATGGAATTAAAACGAAGAAGGGAAAAAAAAAAACAACCCTCCCAACAAACCCTGGATTGGAGGAGGAAGCTTTGATGGGATGAATTCCTGCTGCTGGAAGGGAGCAGGAGCTGCTGTGGCCGCCGGGTTGGGCTCCCGGTGCCATTCCCATGGAAGCACCAGGGAAACAACGAGAGGGGAGAGAGGCACAAATAGAAAGCAAAAAGATGAGTGGACTCTGATGAAAGGAGTGGTATTAATAACGAAAACTGGAGGGTTTGAAGCTGCTTTGGAACAAGTTTTTGAGGCACAGAAGCTCTCAGGAGCGGGGGCTTTGTTGGCTGCTGCAGCCCTGGGGTGAAGGCACCAACCACAGCACTGCAGATGCTCAGAGCAGGACCCAGCTCCCAGGCAGGCTCTGGCAGCACAAACTGCAGCAGGAGACATGGAAATACCTGCTGGGCTGGGCTGGCCAGGCCACAGGCCTCCAACACCAGGAAAATTGGAGCCTCGTGGTTTGAGGTCACGGCAAGATTTCTTCACGGCTGAGTGCAAACCACGACACAACCAATAAATCACGACAGCGACAAAGCACGAGGGCTGGAACCATGAGCAGATTGCAGATGTGGAGAGGGGCTGTGCTGGTTCTGGAGCAGTGGGGACAGAAAGGCAGGAAGGAGCTCAGCTCCTCTGCCATCGAGCACAGAGGCTGCTGTGGCTGCCAGCACTCCCTCACTGGGAAAATCTGTCCTGGGAGGTAACTTTCCACATCAGCCCTGAGCCTTGGCTCAGCTCGTAGCTCTTGTTTGAAAAGCTTTAGGGAACATTTGATACCTGGTGTCTTTTTAGTGAGAGCAATTCAAACAACTCCCCTCGTTAGCACTGGGGGCAGGGGATGGAGAACAGGAGCCTCAGGCCCTGGAGGTGTCCCTCAGGTCACTTCAAAGCTGTCTGGAGGTGACAGCGGGCAGCTCCCTTTCCTCCCAACACCTCCCTCTGCCCCTTTCAGCACCCCTGACGCCACTCCCTGACGGGCTGCAAATCTCCTGCCAGTGCTCATTACCGTGAACGCCAAGAATCCCGAGATTCCTGGGACTGCCTGGAGACATTTCCACCATCCCCTGTGAAACAGAGGCTGAGAGCACCCCCAGCTCGCTGGGCTGGGGCTCTGCTGGAGTTTTTGTCACCTGAGAGCCGGCAGCAAACACCTCTGGGGAGCTGCTGCACATCCCCAGGGCTGCCTCAGTCCCAGCTCCCAGCCTGGCCACGCTGGGAATTGTGCATTGATGGAGGTGAAATGGGAAAAAGAGGGGAAAAAAAGGCATCCAACCCCTACAGAGCTGCCTCCAGCTCCTTTCCTCACCTCACAGCTCCCTGTGGAGCCTTAGGATGGCTGGCTTTGGGTAGGGATGGGAGATGGAGAGAGGAATTTGTGCTGAGTTTAAGGCAAAGACACCACAGAGCAGCCAGCACAGACTCAGGTGTCAGGGGCACTCGATCCTGGGGGTGTGGGCAGGAAGGATGTCCCCAAAGCTGCCTGAAAGCTGCAGGAATTCCTGGGAGACAGCAAAATCCCATCCACCGACAGCCCCAGGGTGCAAATGGGGTCTCCTGTTGGGATTGCAGCAGCCAGAGTGTCCCTGTCCCTGCTCAGAGAGGGAAGGGAAGAGCCTGGGGGGGCTGGAAATGCAAATTTTGAGGCGTGCCTGGAGCTTCCCAGCTCCTGAGCCAGAGCCAGGAAGAGGGAGAGGTGGAATTCCAGCCTTGCCTTGGGGAGCAGGGTCCCCAGGAGCTGTGGGCTGGGCTCTGAGCAGCTCCTGTGCCAGGCACGGAGGGACAGGGCTGGATTTTGGCTGGAAGCGCTGTCTCCATGCAAAGGGAAGGATGGCAGAGCCCCAGCCTGTGCCAGCTCCCTGCTGCTGCTGCTGAAATCCATCTTGCTGTGCTGCCATGCAGGCAGGAGGCTCTGGCCCAGCCTGGTTCTCCCCCAGCCCCTGTCCAAAGGCAGGACCTGGCTCAGCAAGGCCAGGAGGCATCTGGGCTCGCTCCCCTCGGGGGCTTCTCTTTAAAAAGAACTTTGAATTTATAAATTTTCACTCTTTTTTTTGCCTAAATAATTCTCCCTGGCTTTGCCATTAAGGAGCAGCCTGCCCTGCTGTCTGCTGGTCAGAAAAACCCTTTGTGGCGCTGCCTAGGATGAGGAATAAACAAAGGCTCCTGCAATAATCTCCCTTTCAGCCCCGTGTTTCAGGAGCTTGGTGTTAAATCCGAAGGTGAAGGTGTGACTGTGGAGAGCTGCAGGTGTCCATAGTTTGTCACAGGTGAATTTTAGGAAGAAAACAGAAATATTTGACAGTGCCTTCAGCAGCTCAGCTCCCTGTGGCTGGGGATGGTTGAAATGGTTAAGTGGAGGTGCCTTCTCTCTGTGCTTTCTTGGTTTCTCTGCCTCCCCGTTGGCACACTCATCCACATTCTCTGTTCCTCTCCCATCTGCTTCCCCTTCCCAAAATTCAAACGCTTCGCTCCTAAAATTTTGCCTTCATGTATATGAATGAAAGAGAAAAAATATCCCTGCAGACCACGAGGGCTGGGTGGCTGGGATAAATTTTGATTTTTCACCACAAAACCCCTGGCAGGTGTGGTCACCTCCAGCCCTGCCAGGTTGTGGTGCTGGTGCTGAGCATCCCTCACCAGGAGACAGCTTCTCCATCAGGGCAGAGGCCAGTTGTGACCCCCAGATGCTGAATTTGGGCAGGCAGGGGGTGGTGCTGCCCCAAAATCTCGATATGATGGGTTGGGGTGGGGGTCCAACAGCACTGAGGGGGTTCTGGCAGAGCTGCTGGCCTTGCCTGGTGCCCAACCCCTGGGGGAGGGAACTGGAGCTGGCTGGAACAGCAATTTTGGGGGGGCTGAGGCCCCTGGCAGCAATGAGAGCACTTTGGAGCTGCTGAGGGAATCTGCCCGTGAGGACAGAGCAGGGGGAGCTGCTCCAGGCTTGAATTACTGAGCCACACACTCAGTGTTTGCCTGAACCAGCCAGACCTGAATCGCTGCTCAAACACTGCCTCGCTGCCTGACGTTGGCAATCAGGGAGCTAATTACACTGGATTAGGGTTTTTCTCTTAATTACATGAAAAATTTAGCGCGGCTGATGTCGGGGAGGCTGCAGGGGATTAAGGAGAAGCCATGTGTTTATCTACAGGTCAATTATGGAAGCAGGGACGTGCTGGAGCTTTGTCTCTCCCGTCCCTGCACCCCTCTCCTGCTGCTGATTTTGGGGATGAGCTGTGCTGGGGGAAGCAGAGCGGGGCTGGGGGCAGAGCTGCCTCTGTCCTGCTCTCCTGTGTGGGGTTTGACAGCTCTGGGGCAGCTCTGCTCCTCCTCCTCCTCAGGAGCCACAAGCAGAACCTTCCAGCACAAGGCCAGGCTGTGTCCTGCTGGGTCAGGGTGTTCAGACTGCGCTGCTGGAATGTTCCAAACCCATTTCCAGCTCCAGTCCCGCAGCCACAGCCCCTTTCCCCTCCCTCCTGCCAGTCTGGGGGTGTCTGACATCCCTGGTGTGCTCTGTCTGGGTCACCCTGTGCTGCTGCTCCCTCTGTCCTTCTGTCCCTGTGACACCTGTGGCCACCAACACAGGGCTGTGGCACCAGTGAGGTGTCCCTGTCACTGTCACCAAGGACAGCACACACTGCCAGGCCTTGGGCACGTCCCCTCCCCTCTTTGTGGGGTGTTTTCCCTGTCAGTGGGGTGAAGAGAGAGGCTCCGTGGGGGCAGGACAGGGCTGTGGCTGCTCTGCAGGGAGTTTCACGGTGCTCCAAGGGTTAAACCCGGCCCTGAGCCCTCCCTGGTGGAGTCACAGAGCCCCAAACCCCTGCAGGTGCCTCCTTCCCCAGCTGAACTTGAAATGAAACTCTGAATTTGGGTATTTGAGGGCAAACAAAGTGATCCTTCCACTTCCTTTCAGGGCAGTGTGTGCTGGCAGGGTGAGCTGGCAGGGCAGGGATGGACAGGGACACAGGGACAGAGGGACAGAGGGACACAGGGACAGAGGGACACAGGGACACAGGGACAGAGGGACAGGGCCAGACGTGTGCTCTGAGCCCAGCCCAGCAAATCCCAGAGCATGCAGGGCTGTGCTGAGCAGCGTTCCATGTGTTGCATGCACAGATTATTCGGAGCCAGCTCATCTGCTGATCTGCTGATTAATTCTGAGATGCTGGAAAGGGAACGTGCCAAAGGCTTAGGGAGTTACAGCGTGGAGATGGAGGAGATTTTGCTTTTTATTTTGATTTTTATCCTTGATCTGCCCCAGAATAGCACTGGGGAAGCAGCTCAGAGGGGCAGGAGGAGCTTTCCTCACACACCAGGAGCCTGAGCTGCCTCAGCCCTCTGTCAGATGGAGATTGGGGCGTGAATGAGCAGAGAGGGAGAGCTCCATCCCCATGGATTTACCTTGTAGAGCCTCCCATCAGGAGCCTCCAATGCTTCCAGGCCACGGAATGTACCAGCAAATGTCCCTGGGCCACAGCCAGCCCTGTTGGTCCTGCCTGGTGCCTTCCTGCAGGAGAAGCATTTGCTGCAGCTCCTGTGAGCCCAGAGATGATGAAGCAGCCCCAGACACGCTGTCCCTGCTCTGAGGGACACCGGCCAGGCAGGCTGCAGGGACAGGGCAGAGCTGGAGGGGCAGGGCAGGGCTGGAGGGACCCTGGGGCAGAGCTGAAGGGACCCTGGGGCAGACCCAGCTCACCCGGGGCTCTCTGTCCTCACACGACCCCGCCCCAGCCTCTGTCCGGGCAGGGTGGGGATGGGCTGGGGACAGACTCAGTGTTTTGGCAGAGTCTGCTCCAATTCTTGACCAAAAACTGTCCATTCCCACCTGCAGCTCTGCATCCTGATGGGCAGCAGTGACCTGGGGGACAGCAGTGACCATGGGGGGACAGCAGTGACCTGGAGGACAGCAGTGACCTGGGGGACANGGGACAGCAGTGACATGGTGGGACAGCAATGACCTGGGGGGACAGCAGTGACATGGTGGGACAGCAGTGACCTGGGACAGCCTCATTTCCCGGGATCTGAGCTCAGCTCTGTGATTTTCTCCCATCCTCTGTCCCAGCAAGGTCAGATCTGATCAATAACTCACGACTGGCTCTGTGTGCACAAATAAAACCAAAAATACGCACGGCCCCCTTGTTCACCTGAGCGCTCCTGCCTGACCAGAACCACCAGGCAGGATTTACCCACAGGTTTATAAACCCCACAGACAATAAAATTTAGATTCTCCTATTTCCTTCTGGGTTCTGGCCCTGGGCAGCTCCGAGCTTGGCTCGTGTTCCAGCATTCCCGGGAGGAGCTGGGCAGGAAATCGAAGCCATTTGAAACACATTACTTACACGATGTTTTCGGAAAGGAAAGAGAATAATATTTCCTGAGGAACTCTGTGGCTCCCACCTGATCAGCTGGAAGCCCTGGCTTTTGGAGGAACAGGGGTTTTTTTGTGTGGCAATTTGTGACAGCCATTTGGTTTTCCCCTCCTCGGGGACAATCACGACTCACTGGAGCTCGTTTAAAGCAAACTCCACATTAAACAATCTTGTCTAAGTGGCTTTTGATGCCATTTTTACATGGGCACTCAAGGTCAACAAAGCAAACTAAGCAAGACCAATCCCTTCAGCTGTGAAATGCAGCGCTGGAGGAGGATGCAGACACGGAGCTGTGCAGGAGGATTCGGCTGGGAGGGCACAGGTGAGGTGTGGACAGGTGACACAGGTGCAGGGATATTCCGGGGGCTTTGGGTGAGAGCTGCAAATGCTTTGTGACAGGCAGATACCTGGTGCCTCCCTCGCCCTGAACAACACCAGAATAACACCAGAATAACACCAGAATAATACCAGAATAAAACCAGAATAAAACCAGAATAACACCAGAATAACACCAGAATAACACCAGAATAACACCAGAATAACACCATAATAACATAATCAAACAAGAATAATCAAACAGGAGGGGAAAGGGAGGAGAGGATTGTTGGAGAGAGGGAAAGGACACCACTGCTCACTGGGGAGACCTTAGAGAGGACAGGGTTTGAGCCCTGAGCTCTCCTCCCTGTGGGCAGGAACCCCCCAGGACCCTGAGTGCTCCCACCTTTGCAGGGCTGTGTTTGATGCTGCTGGAAGGTGCAAGGCCCTGAACCCCCAGCGATTGTCTCTTGGCACAAATGCTCCAAGAGGAAGCAGCCCTGCTCCTCCTCAGCCCTCCCTGACCCCTGGAGCCCCCCACATTGACAGATTCACCTTCTGTACTGAGCCCTCTCTGCACTGCATTCCCTCAGCACCACAGAAGAAAACCTTTGGGGCACCTCACCCATCATTTCCTACACCCCACTGCTGGGTTTGGGTGATTTAGGGCTGGGGTTGGTTCCAGCACCAGGGTGTGCAGAGCCTTCCTGGGGGCACAGAGTGGGAAGGAGCTTCCCTCTGGATGGGAGGGAGAGCTGGGCCTCCAGGAGAAGACAATGCTGCTGATTTAAAGCCCCATCCAAAGCAATCCGAGCTCGCCAGCCCAAATTTCATTTTAATGAATCCAGCCCCGGAAGAATACTACTTAATTAATTAGCAGCTCATTTGCATGAGGTGGCATGTTATTAAAGTTCTGCTGCTGCAAGCAGGGCTGTGACAAGGTGTGAGCTGACAGCTTTTCAAATAAAAAGTCTTTTCAAGCAATGATCTCCCGAACTGGCAGCTCTGTTCCAGACGAGCCTCTCGTGCAGTAATAAATTAAAGACACGGGGCTGCTGATTAGGCTCTGCATGGTGCCTCTGCTCCATCCTCCCTGCTCCATCCTGCACCACCAGCTCTGCACAGGGTGCAGGGAGCAGGGTGGGAGGAGGAAATAAAGGCCTGGAGAGGGAAAGAACATCTCCAGCAGCAATTTCTCTGAAGGGTTTGTGCTGTCAGGGTGTCTGAGCTGCTCCTTCCCCTCCAGAACCCTGCAGGAAGGCAGGGAGGGATCCTTCTCCTGGTCTTTTCCCTCGAGGGAACGGGAAGAGCTGTGCTCATGGAAGAAATGTTCATGAAATCTCTTCTGCAAGCCCTGTCCAACCTGGCCTTAGGATGAAACATCCAGAATTTATTCGGTGCAACAGCCTGTTGAGTGTGGTTTGAGCTTGAACAGAGTTAAACTGTGGGGTTTTAATTTGTTTTGTTTTTCCAAACCTCTCTGCCTTTCCCTGGAGGCGAGCTCCCACTCAGAAATGCTCAGATGGAGTGTTCAGGTCTCAGAAATGCTCAGATGGAGTGTTCAGGTCTCAGAAATGCTCAGATGGAATGTTTTAGCCTGGGCAGGCTGCAGCCACTTGTGACAGGCAGGGAGCCTTCCCTGGAGGAGCAGCCACCCACCCTGGCTCTGGAGAGGTGGGAGCTGTGAGTTAATTTGGGTTTGTTTGTTGGTTTGTTTGTTTGCTGCGTCACCAGCAGGGTGTGGGTGCAGCCCTGCAGACACAGCCCCGCTCCCCCCGGAGCTGCTGCCACCCTGGGGATGGATTTTCTCCTCCCTCAGGGACCAGAGTTGGTCTCCAGGAGCTGCTTTGCTCCCAGCCCCTTCTCCTGACCATGAATCCCTGCAGGGAACCCTCCATCGAGGCTCTGGGGCAAAGACAAAGGTGCTGCCCACTGTGACAGATCCATTCCGTCCCAATTTGGGAGAAATGCATAAAGAAAATGTGACAGGAGAGAAAGAGAGCGGGAGATGAGGGAGCCTGCAGGTAATGAAGTTAATTGGATGTGCTGATTTGAATTGAATGTGCGTGTAAGGTTTGTCATTAACTTTCTCACGGACACATCTATGATTTAAAGGAAAGATCCTTAATGGGATTTAGGGTTTCACTTGAATTCCAATGGGGAGGCTGCCCCTGCAGAGCCCAGTCCTGTTCCTGCTGTTCCTGCCTGCAGGAGGGGAGTGCAGGGAGAGTTTTCTGGGGCCGGGCTTCTCCCATGGGTGGGGGATGAGCCCTGAATTCAGGATGAGCCCTGGATTTGGGGTGAGCCCTGGATTTGGGATGAGCCCTGGATCTGGGATGAGCCCTGGATTTGGGATGAGCCCTGGATCTGGGATGAGCCCTGGGTTCAGGATGAGCCCTGGATCTGGGATGAGCCCTGGATTTGGGATGAGCCCTGGATTCAGGATGAGCTGGAGGTGCAGTGTTGGTCCCACGCCGCTGCTCCAGGGACAGCTCAGGAGTTGTCTGGCCCCAGGAGGACACCCATACGTGAGGCAGAGGAATTATTTCCCTCTCCAAACGTCAACAAGCAGCTTCCTGCTGGGTGAGATGATCCCTTTCTTCCTCCTCGTCCGCAGGAATCATCGCTCTTCTCTGACATCATCATTTGTTGCCGTGGAAACCGAGCCCTGAGCAAGAGATGCAGTGAAGCATCCTGGTGTCACTGGGTGCCCCTCGGCCCTGGGCTGTGGGCAGGGGGCTCTGGGGGCTCTGGGGGCTCTGGGGGTTCCACACCCACCCAGGGAGGGGGACAGGGGGCTCTGTTGTCCCCCTGTCCTGTGCCCTGAGCCACCCCACTGACTCCCTGAGAGCCCCAGCGCTGCTCCCTGGCCTCTGTGGGGGCAGGAGGGTGCAGGCAGCCCCCCAGCACCCCAAGGCTCCCATTCCAGGCACAGCTCCAAGCCCTGATCCGGGCTGGAGGAGCCATGGGGGCACTCGGCGCCGTCTCCAGCGCAGAGCTGCAATTCCCAGTTGGATTTGGGCTGCACCAGCCTTGTCCAGTGGTATCTCTCTTTATTAGCCCTGTCTGACCTCATTACTAGAAAGAAGCTCAATTTAACGAGCTGCCGGTGCCCTGAGGGAACTCTGCAAAACAGTTGTTTTTCACAAAGGCTGCTGATCCTTCATGTCCGGGCTTCCATTCCAGCCTGGCCATTAATCAGGCGTTTGCTCGCTGCTCCCTGACAGCCCCGTGCTCCTGCTCTTGGCTCCTCGGGTGATTTTTGTCCCTCTGTCCCTGCTGCAGCCCCGGTGGCTCCCGGAGCAGCGTGGGTGACTCCCAGCGAGGCACTGGGCTCGTACTGGTGTGAATCCGCCTCTAATTCTCGGCATTTCACGGGGGCTGTGATGATCCTAAACTCTCACAGGTGGAATTAAAGCAGGATTTGACCTTCTGCCTTTTTTTGGGGAGGGATTTTGCTTTCTGAAAATTCAAGGCTTTTGAGGCAGGTTTGGGCTGGCAGCTTAAATCCTGCCAGAGGCTCCTGTGCCTGCCCGTGGGTGTCCAACAGACCCCTCACATTCCCAGCTTTTATAGCACTGAACGCTCAGGAGGCAAAGGGAAAAAAAAGAGAGAAATCCAGCGAATAAAGGTGTTTGTGTGTACCCAAGGTGTCTGTGCAGGGCAGGAGGCTCCGGGGCTCTTCCCAAGGGCAGGAATTATTCGGAGCAGGGTGCAGGAGAGCATCTCTGCCCTCGGGGTGTGAAAACCTCCCGGTGTTTCCAGCTGGGGCGGCTCATTCCTCAGCTAAACCATGAGATGCTTAGCAACCTGCTCTCTCACCTGCCGGGAACACGAACCAGAGAAAGGAGCCGGCTCTTTGTGTTCTCCGTCTGCCTCTTCCCAAGGTCTGGGCTCCGGGTTTTCCTGCCTTTGGCTCCATTGCGCAGCCAGGCAGGGGAAAATGGGGCAGCACAAAGGGCTGGGGCAGCACATGGAATCTCTGGGATAGGAGCTTTTCCTGGGGCGTGTTCCCTCTCCCGGATGGGCAGCAGGAGCATCCCGGCACATTCCCGGCAATTCCTGGCACATTCCCGGCACATCCCGGCACATCCCTGGCAACTCCCATCACATCCTCGGCAACTCCTGGCACGTTCCTGGCACATCCCTGGCACGTCCCTGGCACGTCCCTGGCACAGTCCAGCAATTCTTGGCTCATCCCAGCACATTCCCAGCAATTCTCGGCAATTGCCGGCACATCCCGGCACGTTACTGGCACATCCCTGGCACAGTCCAGCAATTCTTGGCTCATCCCAGCACATTCCCAGCAATTCTCGGCAATTGCCGGCACATCCCGGCACGTTACTGGCACATCCCTGGCACATCCCAGCAATTCCTGGCTCATCCCAGCACATTCCCGGCAATTCCCGGCACATCCCAGCACATTCCTGGCACACCCCTGGCACATCCCAGCAATTCCTGGCTCATCCCAGCACATTCCCGGCAATTCCCGGCACATTCCCGGCTCCCCGGCCCAGCAGCGCCGTGGCTGCGAGCTCTTGGCTGTGCCAGCCCCGCACACACCGCGCCTCCAACCCAGCGGCTCTCCAAACATGCAAATCCTGGTGGGAAAGACAACGTCAAGAGTTTGTTTATCCTCCTGCCTTCCCCTCGCACAGCCCCCGAGGCCATCAATTATTAACTCGGGGAAGCGAAAGCGTTTCCTCAACAGCAGCGGCTGCTGGCAGGGCCGGGGTTTGTCACAGCCCGGAGCAGGTTATCCTGCGGGAGCAGGGAGTGGGTTTGGAGGGATGGAGGGATGCTTGGAGCCCGAAATGAACCGACCGTGTGACGCTGTGTGTGTGTCAGAGCTCTCTGCTCGCTCAGCAGAACGGGCTGGGCTCTGCCTGGCAGAGAAATCCTGCAGGCAGGAGAGTGGCAGCAGCAGCTCCAGGTTTTAATCAGGGATCCTTCAGACAGAAAAAGGGCAGCAGCAGCTCCAGGTTTTAAACAGGGATCCTTCAGACAGGAAAGGAAAGGGGCAGCAGCATCTCCAGGTTTTAAGCAGGGATGATGCTCCAGGAGGATTCCGTGGCAGGAAGAGGTGATGGAAATTGCCCAAGTGTCACTCCATTGGTGTCTAGAGAATTTAAAAAACACCTCTGCAGTATCTTGGCTTTGCTGTTGGCTGTAGAGTTTTGTGGTCTCCTTTCAGGCTTATTTTAGAGAGAATCTTAAAAGTTTACGGTTTTCCTTCCCCCTGGATGGTCGATCATAGCTCACTGGCGGTCTCTGTGCTCACCTTGCAAGCACAAAACTCTCTCATTATTTCTCCTGGATTGGCAATCACGGGAACAGCAAAGGTTTTGGAACCAGAACCTTTGCTCCAGCCCCTGCTGCCCCGCGCTGCCTCTGCTCTGTCTCC
The DNA here is from genome assembly GCA_013400435.1 of Pycnonotus jocosus. Lineage (NCBI taxonomy): Eukaryota > Metazoa > Chordata > Aves > Passeriformes > Pycnonotidae > Pycnonotus > Pycnonotus jocosus. The sequence continues at coordinate 40,552 of VWYP01000047.1, forward strand.
AGCTCGGAGCCGAGATTTTTGAATTAATTCCTTTTCCCACTTTGCCCTCCTCCTCCTCCCCCCTTGGCCCCACCATCCCCCAGAATGACGGCGGGGTTTGGCTGCTGTGGGGCCCCTCTGAGCTGTGTTTGCTCCCCGCAGATCCGCGCAGACGGCCCTCCCCAGGGCGGCATCCAGTACGAGGTGCTGACGGTGTTCAAGGACGGCAGCCCGGTGCTGCGAGACATGGCCTTCTCCATCGACCACAAGTACCTGTACGTGATGGCAGAGCGCCAGGTGAGTGCCTGCTCCCCTGCCCGGCCCATTCCAGCTCCTTTCCCTCGGGAATGTCCCCCGGAGCCCAGCCCCGGAGCTGCCCTGCGGGATGTTCCCACCAAGGATTGAGTACCGGGTTTTTCTGCCCCCGAGCAGAGATTGGCATGGGTGCCTGGGGGAGAGTTGTACCTGCTCGTTCCTGGCTGGAAGCGATGGGAACTGAGCTGGTTTGGGGCTCTGAGCCGTTCCTGCCCCAGCCCTGAGCTGCAGGGACTCCAGGGCTGCTGCTGCTGCAGTGAGGCTGGCAGGATGAGGGTCTGCAAGGCTGTGGGAGCATCCCTGAGCACAGAATGGCAGCACCCCTGAGGCTGCCAAATCCCTCTAGAATCCTAGATTCCATCATGGAAAATCCCTCCAGGACCATTGATTCCATCACAGAAAATCCCTCCAGGACCATTGATTCCATAATCAGAAATTCCTCCAGGATGATCAGTTCTATTCCATGCCCCATCCCCACCTTGCCCCCAGCCCTGAGTGCCACCTCCATCCTTCCTTGGACACCTGCAGGGATGGACACTCCAAACCTCCCTGGGCAGCCCCTGCCAAGGCCTGGCCGCCCTCTCTGTGCACAAATTCTCCCTGAAATGGCCGAGCTGATGGCAGCTTTATTTCTCTCTCTATTTCTGTGTTTGTTCAGTTATTTACCAGCAGGTTTGAAGGGGCTGCCAGCGAGTGCTGCTGCTGCACAGAGGGGAAACCGAGCCTCATTAAGCCTGGCCCGGCTCTGTGCCAGCTCTGCTGCTGCCCCGGGGTGCTGCCCACCCCAAAAAAAGCCCAACCCAAGTGATTACGATGGGGATTGATGGGGCTGGCAGCCCGCGGGAGGCTGGTGCTGGGGGAGGCAGGGTGATGGCAATGATCTGAGCCCTTCTGTTCTTCTCTGAGGCACAGAACCCCACCGAGCCCCCAGCACTCAGATTTCTGAGCTGTCTCTGCCTCTGCTGAGCCTTTTCCTGGCTGTTCCTCAGGGCTGGGGGATCCTGGTTAACAGGGCTGGTGCCTTGAGGGTGCTGGGGGCAGGAGAGGGGCTGCACCCAGAGGGGTCTGGGGGCTGTAAATTGTTCTGTGTGGAGTGAACCCCCTGGTCACTGACACCTTCCCACCTGGCCCCCATCCCAGCTGCTCTGAGATGCTGCAGGGAGGTGTTGGTGTGGTCAGGGATGCTCTGATGGAGGCACTGGGAGCTCCCAGCTCCTCCCAGAACCAGCAGAAATGTTTGTTGTTTTTTTTTTTCTGACCTACAGCAAGAAAAGAAAAAATTGGGAAATCCTTTCCTCGGTTATAAAGTCATTTAAAAAGCAGGGAAAAAAACGTTTTAGAAGAGGGCAAAGTCTTGTCCCTGCTAAAAAAGCTGGAGTGGGTGAATCCCTGAGGCTGAGGAAGGCATTTTGTGCTTGTTGGAGCCGCTCAGGGAGAGGCACCTGCACGAGCAGCCACAAATTGCAGATCCCATCGCAGCCCGGGCTGGGATTAGACGGCAATAATGAGGATCTGTGCAAACTTTGAAATTGAATTTATTTCATTCAAATGTTAATGCTTGGTCACTTTGTGCAGGAGCCACGTGCTGCCCGTGCTCCCACCGGGGGGGAGGAAACGACCCAGCGTGGATCTCAAAGAGTTGAGGAGCTGTTTTCATTAGGAGCAAATTCCAGGGGGAATGCCTCGAACTCATCTTTTATGAGGCAAGAGCGCCTTAATATTCATCAAAGCGCTAATTTGCTTAATTGTGAAACAAAAAAAAGATGTGAAGAGAATTAGCAAATAATAGAATATTCCTGGAACATTAATTCCGTTTTCAGCCACGGCTCTGCCTTGGGGAGCCCCCAGGAGCTGGGGGGCTGTTGCCTCTCACTCCTTGCAGGATTTGCCACAGGATTTGCCTTTTGCCCTGGCAGCAATGCGTGCTCTGGGTCCCAAAATCCCAGCCCTGGATGCACATGGATCTTGTCAGCTCCTGTGACCCCGCTGCCCCCATCCTGGCCTGGAGAGTTCAGCAAAGTGCAGCCAAGAATGTTTTTTTTTTCCCTCTATAAAGGAAGCTGATGATTGAAAAGGGGTCAGCACCAGGAGGAGGGGAGAGGTCCAGCAGCTCCTCAGGGCTGAGGCTGTAAATGGTGGGAGGTGTCCTCAGAAGGACTGAGAATATCCAGCAAAAAATAAAACCAGCCTCTGAAGGCTGGAAATTGAGAACAACCCGAAATTCTGCTGCACCAAAACGCCACAGACAGCAGCTGCTGCCAGCAGGGATGTGCTGCTGTGAGGGAGGATTGTCCAGAGCTGGACTGGAAAATCTGCTGAGACAGAAACAGGCCAGTGGCTGTGCCAAAACACAGCTCCCCAAAAAGGGGCTGGGGTTCTGTGGGGTCTGCCTGAGGAAGGAGCTCCCCAACAGAGCTGGTGGCACCTCCTGAGCTCCTCTGGCCTTGGGGACAGCCCTGGGCACTGGGAAGGGAGGGAATGGAGCTGTGGGGATGCTCCCACTGAGGATGGAGCTCCCGGGCATGGAGCCCAGCTCCCTTCTGTGCAGGCAGCAGCCAGGCCCAGCTCTGTGCTGAGCTGCAGGGAAAAGAGCCTCTCCCTGCTCAGCTCTGGAGCTCTGCTCGTGGGCTCAGCCCTTCCCTGCTCCCCTGGCTCCTGTCCCAGCCCTGTCTCTGTTTTGCTCCAGTTTTCTTCCTCCCTCTTTTTTTTTTTTTAATTTTTTTTTTTTGAGCTCTCCCCGAGCCTTTCATGTCTGGCTGCCAACTCCTTCCAAAGCAGAATATTTGACATTTGATTTCACTCCCACAAAGCACAGAAGCAACAGTTGCACGGCTCAATCTGGGGGAGAGAGGAAGAAAGAAAACTTTGCTTCCAGGCGCTGGGAGCTCGTGAACCACTCGGTTTGAGGGGGGTAACTGGGAGCTCCTCCAGGTTCCCTTCCCACAGCACCTGGATTCCAACACTTTCCTGCGGGGTCAGGGGGGGTTGGATGGTCCCAGGGCTGCAGGACCCCCCTGTGGTCCCCNCAGAGGGGAGAAGAGAAGTGGCTGTGACCCTGTTTGAGGCAGGAATTCATTTCTCAGTGCTGGTGGAGCAAACAGAGCCCATTTCTGCACACAGGCTGAGCAAGGCTGGAGATAGAGATGATGGAGATGATGGAGATGAAGATGGAGATGGAATTTATGGAGATGATGGAGATGATGGAGATGGAGTTTATGGAGATGAAGATGGAGATGGGTGGCATTGTAGGAGCTTTGTGGGGTTCCAGGGTGGGAATAGCAGTGGGTCTGGCAGCTGCTGGCAGAGTTACTCTCCCCAAAATCCCAGTTTTTGGGTCCTGTCCCCAAATTCACCACAGGTTCTGTGGTGGGTCAGTGTTGAGGGGAGCAGCACAGGCACAGTGAGGGGACCATGGCTCTTCTCAGGCACTGCCCAGTGTGAGCTGCCTCATTTCTCATGGACAAATCCAATTAACCGTTTCTATCAGGAAAAAAAAAAACAAACAACAACCAAAAAAAAACCAAAAAAAAACCCCACAAAAAATAAAAAATTGAAGTGGAATTGGTCACGTTGCTGCTTCACTGCCCACGGGTGAGATGAGGGGATGCACCCAGGGCTGATCAAACAGCAGCTGAGGGGTTAAATAATGTCAATCCATGACAGATGTGGGGCCACCAGAGCCCCCTGATCGAAAAGTTCCCATTTTGTCACCGAGTCTGTCACTGAGCCCACAGCCACCAGCCCTGCACGTGCAGGAAAATCCTCTCCAGAGGGAAGGGCTGAGGCTGGCAGGAGCAGCAGCTCTGTAACCCAGCCCTGGAGCATTCGGTTCTCTGTGTGTCATTGGGGCACTTGGGGCTCTTCCAAAGCCTGAAAGCTCCAATTCCATCGATCCTGCCGGGTCAGGGGGGGTTTGGGTGGTCCTAGGGCTGCAGGACCCCCCTGTGGTCCCCCAAACCCAGCCCAGCCCACCCTGGCAGCCCGAGCATTGTGTGAGCATCAGCAAAACCGGGGCCAAAAGATTTTCACAGCTCTCGACAGATGAGCGAATTTGCCTATTTTTAAGCCAAAGGAGTGAGAGGAGCTCAATCAAAGCCGGGGCGGGCGCTGCCGGGCTCCGAAAGATTTCACCACCTAATCAAGGGCTGCAAACGCGGGGTTTCAATCAGCGGGAGGGAAATGCTCGGGGGAAACGCTGGGAGGAATATCCTCGTGTCAGTGGTGAGGAAAACATCCCAGGAGGGAAAACATCCCAGCCTGGGCACCAGGGGCTCCTCAAAGGTGAGCCAGGGGGAGAGGAGATGGTGCTGAGCAGGTTCTCCCTCTGCCCTCACTCCCCCTTCCCTGCCTGAAAATATAGATATATTTTTATATCTATAGCTATATGTTTATATATAAATATATTT
>VWYP01000048.1:0-51208 GCA_013400435.1 Pycnonotus jocosus
AAATTTTAGTATACCTAAATTGTATGACAATTTCTGCTAATCAAAGTGTTATTCAAATTACCTGTCTGTCCTAGGTAATTAGCCCTAATTTAAATGCACTTCAAGTACTGATTTACAGAAGCTTTGTGCTCATTTATTTCAATATACCATGATTAGGATGGATAAATCATCATCTTATTGATATCCATTAATCCCTCCAAGAAATTTCACATCTCATGAGAATAAGAATTTGATCCATTTCCTTAGGATGAACCCTCTTTGAACCAGTGAAGTTAATACACCACAAGGAAACTGATCACAATATGGTTTTATATTTTTAACTGATTTTCACAGTATTCAAGTTTCATTGAATGGAATTCTACTTACATTACACCAAATTGTATTTCCACATATGACCAAAATGTTCACTTTAGAAAGGAAAGTGGGAAGAGGGATAATTTCTATTCAAGCTATGCACTTCCTGCAGAGGAGCTGAAGTTGACTGAATGGCAAAATGGTCCCCCACTACAGCAGTGGCTCCATCATTCCAAAGCAGCAAACATGCCCCTTCAAGGTAAACTAACAGGATCTTTACCTGTAATTGACCAATTTCATCACCCAGAATCCATCAATTCTGTTCCTGCTATAAGCACAGCTAATACAAATGACAAAAATTCCCCAAATTATTTCATTCTAATAAAGGAGAGATGTAATTCCATGGCTTTCTATTTTTTCAGGGTCACCAGCTTTTGCCCAGATGTTCTCTAGCACAACAGATTCCTTCTATGAAGAGGCAGACAAAGTGGTATAAGGCACTTTGAATGCCAGCTTCCTACCCTTTGTATACAGCAAGCTGTTTCCTTGTCTCTAATGGCCATAACATGGGCATCTCACAACAACTTTTTAAGAAGATTGATTTTTTCAAACCAGGATAGCTGTTCTTACAAGAATTTGTCTGCCTGCCACCTCCTGATGCTTTCAAATAACCTTGATTCTAACTGAAATCAAGCGCAGTACAATGCTTCCAAAAAAGTGCAAGAATTAATTTGCTCATGCTACCAGCTTCTTATAAAGGCTGTTCATTAACCTGGATCAAACAAAGAGTATTTATTTGGGCCCCCAATAAAAATCCATGGAAAAATACCTACTAAATTCGATGAACAATGCATCAGGTCTCAGCAGAATATATTCATATGCATGTATGTTTCCAATTAAGCCTAATATTTGTTCATGGACCAAGTATTGATTGTAAGGAATAGGTAACATTAATAAACACTCAACTTTAGATCCAGTATCTAGATGGCAACCAAAACCTAGGACTAAATTACAGCATTAATGCTCATCTGGCACCACATGTTTTGATTTATGTTAGGTTCAGATGTGCACCAGCATGAAGGTTCTCAAAGCCTGGAGGAAGCTGGCAACTTTCCTGCCCATATTCTTTCTCATTTGTGAAAAGACTTGTGGGAACCAAATATTGCAGGCCCCTTGTGTGCATTTTCAAAGAGCTCTCAATGTATCACAATTTTGCACTTTTGGAGCTTGGGCCGATGATTGTGGCTCAAAAAGCAAAAAGCTCATTGCTTCAACACAGCCCTAATGATTAATTTATGCACTTTAGTCCATTGAACAAAGAAAGATAAATCACAGACAGATGCTCTCATTTATCTATATGGTTTCATATGCAAAGACACTGCAATACACAAGGAAAATCAGCTGAACATGCACTGAGTCCACTGGAAAAAAGATTCCAAATACAGAGACGAGTAGCCCCCCTTTAGCTTTACCTGAAAATAATATAATCATAATCAATATAAACTACTACAATATACACCAAGATTTTTTCAACTTTTACCCTGGGTCTGAGTAGTCAAGTGGCCCTATATCAAATCAAGATTTCTAAAATACACAAATTCTGATTCTATCAACTGGCAAAAGTTGGGGGGCATAAGACAGAGGTCTGAAATGTAATGGGATGACTTGCTCTTTAATCAAAATTCAAACCCACTTTTCTGTTGGATTTATTTTTTTAAGTTTCTGGTTTAGGGAAGGTTTTGCACATACTTCTACAGTTCTCTATTTTCTTAAGATTTGAAATCCTGTAACCACTGAGAAAGACTGTAACCACAGTCACTGCAAAATAAAAAAGAACTGTTTTGTCTCAAAAAGCCTGCTATTTAAGCATTCTATTTGGTTGTTCCTTTGCTTGTTTATTTATTTTAGCCCAATTTCTTGGTTAAACAGATGAGAAACATTATGCAAGTATTCAGATTTATCCTCTCTCAGAACTGTAACTAATTTAAATTAATCAGATATTCATTTGTGATCCTTTTGCTCTTCACTGTCATTGAACAGATTAAGGGATCGAACTAGCTACCTCCTTTAAACCAAATATAATTCTCTATTTTGCCATTCTTACTTAGATTGAATAAAGTAGTCGCATGAGATCTGTCCTGACTTGAAAACTCACACAGAAATTAGTCTTTGTTTGCAAACATGACACAATCAGATTTTAAACATTTAAATATTAGCATTCACTTCTACAGTAGATAAATAAGAGAGGAATATGAAGTGAATATACATTAGATTACAGAGATCTGAGTTATTCAAAGATACATTTTGCATTAGAGCTAAAATTTTTGTATTGAACTTCCCAGGTCAAATATTTTATTGTACCATCTATGAAATGTGAGAGAGCAGTAAACCAAAAGCAGTATATTTTTGTTAAATCTTTAACAGCAGTGTGTGAAAGTGATAGCAAGACTTTGCAAAGTGCCAGGCATGATCCAAGGACTACCTTCTACACCCTACCTTCTTCAGTGGATCTTTAAAAAGAACCTTTACACAAATCGAAAATAATTTAAAGCCAAATGGTCAATGATGTGGCATCAGGAGATGTCATTTTTCACAAGGAGAGTGAAAAATCTGGTCTTCTGAGGAGATGAGATCTCTCATCCTTGCTTTTGCTCAATTAATGGAAGGAGCATGGATTATCATCTCTAGGTGTTCTTGCTAAGCTCTGTTAACCTGACTTCCTTAACATGACAGAGGATAATGTGCAAATGACTGCCCCATCCTTCAAGGATACATCCCAAAGCAGTTATCTGGCAAATGGGGTAAAATCTGGTTTTCCTACACAAGAGGAAATATTGGTACCTAATGTTGCTACACATGGCTGCCTCATCCTGCCAGGGCAGAGCAGCCCCACTGCGTTCAAAACTGCAAAACTAACCAAACGAAAAAGCCACCACCCAAAATTACAGCAAATGAAAATCAGTGACTTTTCCCAAGCACAGTGGCTGGCTGGCCAGCTCGCTATAGCAATCTGAAGGCTCATTCTTTTAACAAAATTGCGCAAAGCTATCATTCTTGCTTTATGAGTATATTGACCAGCAAATGTGAGTCTCCTGCCAGTGGAAAAATCTCACATTTTTTGAGAGAGATTTGAAGTGAAAATAAAGCTGGTTCACTTTTTCCATAGAGCTGTGAAAATGAAACTCTTTGCCAGGTAAGCTGAGGGTACATATTTGTTTGAATAGCTCCACTAAAAATTAAAAAACAAAACAGGCAAACAGGGGTGCCTAAATTCATATTTTGGCACTTAAATAACCCAACCAGTTTACACGAATGTTGATCCATCTAGCACTTCCTTTCCATGAAACAGAAGTTGTTCCTCCTCCCCTTTTGGGAAACAGATATTTACACCACTGCATGGATACTTGACCTTAGGCACTCAAGTAATTTTCCTTTCAGAGATGTACAGTGGCATCCCTGGCTGCAGCCTGTGTCATGTTGCTGCCACAGGTTCACACTGCTAATGCCGTTGGCACCATGCAGTGTTTTCCAGCCTTAACTCCTGCCTGAGGTGACTGCACTGCACTCCATCTACATTTAATTTTCTAAGTATCAACTCATTTTCAACCACCTTACAGACAGAACCCTGACTACTGTTGCAGAAGCCAGCAGGAGGCAGGAGGATTTCTGTCTGTTTCATGGGAATGTGATCTGAGATGCACAGTTCAAAAATGTGCAGTTATGTTCAAAAAAAAGAAGATAATGTTATTCTGAATTTTGGTAGCTCTCCTTTACATGTGTCAGAGTATCTTGCAAAATGGTCAATACTGTCTGCACCTTTGTCTAATTCACAGCAGACTGCATGGGCATTACAGAATGGTAAGAATTTGGCCCTCTGGCACTGAGCAGGAATACAGAAATTAAGCAGGCTGCTGAAACAGAAATACTCCATTTTTTCTTCAGTGTTTCAGGCAGCTACTTTGACAGCCATAATGCAAAAGTTTATGCTACTATTGTCATTGCCTCTCAGATAAGTACCCTTAAAATCTACTTGGGTTAAACAATCACAAAATTTAAAAATTGTAGCAATACTGAGAACATAATTGTACCCTTAAAGGCCAATCTACGACAGATGAATCAAAAAGCTGGCCACTTTTCTGCTGTTTTTTCCTTCTTCATCTCATCAAAGAGAAGCCAAGAAGCAGGTAGAAAATCACAAGGACTGTGTTGTGCAAAAATCTTTTAACAGAGCAACAAACAAATTCTCTGAGGTGTAATCTGTTGATGATGCTGCTCCCAAAACTCTTGTCCTCAGTATGAGATTCAACAACACAGACATGAAGCCTGGTCAAAAAGTAACAGCACTGCTTTAACCCTGCATAAAGGCAAAGGCTCATTCAAGGCTGTACAGGTCTTTGCCCCTCAGCACACTATACCCAAGGCACACTATTTATACAGCACGTAGGATGTCAGTATTCCTAAGAGGAGAGCTCCAGGATTCAGACAGAAGACTGTTTACTGATTCTGGCAGTTTTGTGTGCAATAAAGAGGATGAGCCAAAGAAGAGTAAAAGCCAGTAAGAATATTCTAATACTAATTCTTTTGGCTCCAATGATTTTTAATATAGTTTTATGTTGCTCTTTCTTTTCTTTTTTTCTTTTGTCATATGGCCATTGTTAAACAGCTCAGCTTGTGCTTTGGTTTCAAGAGCAAAGACAAACCTTTGGCTTGGCTTTACCTTCAAACTTTGGAAAAAAACAAGGAGAATCGATATTAAAAATAAAAATTCCAGTTCCACCCCACTTTCATCTCTGTTTTCAAAAAGAAATAGTTCTCTGAAAAGTAGATAACGCTAAATATAATGTGAGACTGAAACATTGCTACGCTTTTGAAGAATAGGAGACCTACAATCATATTGAAAATTCCAGGCCAAAATTTCTACTCTTGTAAACTGGAACCATTCCATTGCACACAGTAGGGATCAGCAGCAGAAAAGTCAGTCACAAGAATATTCAGAACAATTTTAAAGGCTTTTTAGATAATGCATAGAAGCAAAGACTTTTGAACTAGTAAAATGAGATTTTAAAATGTCTAAGGATCCTTAATCCTTTACAACCAATGATTACTTTATGTACTCAGAAGATCATTATTTTAAGTGTTTAACATGCCACACAAAAGACCTGTACATGGTTTTTTGTGTGGCATGTTAAACACTTAAAATATGATCTGTAAATGGTACAGGCCTTGCAAAAATACATCCCAACAATCTACTGTGTGTGAGAGTAAAAGCGCAGGTTTCTCAAAGCATTATTTTTCAAGGTGTTTGCTTGGTATTTCCAGCCCTTTCAGACCTGTTTCCATCTTGTCTCCCCATGGAGACATGTACAACTACCTCAAGCCATATTTATTTTGAAGCTCTCTACAGTTAAGGAAGCAAATCCCAAAGACTGGTTTTGGCAGTACTGTTTAAGTAAAGCAGATTATAAATATTTAACTTTTACAATGAGCATCACAGGAAAGAGCAATGTTGGCATTCAGTCACCTAATAAGGAAACATTTTTATTATCGTTTATGTGAAGACAGTTCTGTTATTGTTTCTACATATAATGCATTGTATGCTTTGTGTTTTTTTAATTTGGGAAAATTAAATGTTGTTCAATGGCTTGACAATGATGCAAATGGAAGCTCAGTGCATGATGCTCCCAGGAGGTTGTGAAGCTCTTGCAATCAGAGCTGTTGCTAATTAAATCTGCCTATTGTTACGAAGCATTTGGGGCCAAACCAATCAACCACTGGCATAATTAATGTAGTCCACAAGGGCCCTTAGTGGTACTTGTTTTCATCAGTCATGAGGAATAAACACAGGCTAAAGAAGAGTGGAAAAGCCTGTGTATTTACAAACCTGCTGGCCTTGGGTCTCGTTAGGGAATGACTACAGTACAGTCCCATGGCAAGTACCCTTGAACACTAGTAATTTTGCCTCATACATGTGTGCACATTGTCATAAAGATAATGCAGGAGAAGACACAGGCTCTCCCTTGCATCAAAGGGGCAAGGCTATCCTCTTTTGCTTGTGTTCTACATACATAATTTACAATGACAGGTATACTTTGCAGAATGAAGGGGAGGGAATCTTTAAAGTTATCATTTTGTTGCAAGGAAAAAAAATGTAAATCCAATGTCATGGTTTACATGACTGAAACACCGAGATCAACAAACAAAGCAAAAGTCATGAAGTCTACAGGCAAAATTGAAAATAAAGAGTGCCTTTTCATTTAGAGAAATGCCACTATTTCAATTGGTCAATACAACATTTTTTTCTTCACTTCCACCTGCTGTACTGCACACCTCTGTAAAGTTCTGTATTGTATTCTATAGTCCTGTACCAGATGTCATCTCAACCACCTCTTTGACGAAACTTTTCCTCTGCTGGCATTGATCTGTCCAGACTGTGAGAGCCCTGCCCAAAGCAGAGTCAGGGTTAGAGCCCTGGAGATCCTGGCTAGCTGCCTGAATGTAAGCAATGAAACCCGGCTGTCTCCCTCCACTAGCTGACGTCAGATGTTTTCTCACACAGTACTTTGTAGGCTACTTAAGTCTCCACAGTGACATCCTGAGGAAGTGACATTGGCGCAAAATATAGTCCAAGACACTGAGCACTAGTCAGTCAGACCAACAGCATTGATGTTATGACACTTATATGAGTTTTATTTGAAAAACTCAAACGAACCTCCACAAAACAACACACAACTTTGACTAAGGGGAAGTGTTCTTACTTAGGAAGCATTCTAACCTAGGATGAATTCTTATTAAGAAAACATTCTTACTTCAAAAAGTACAGATTTAATTCTCAGGATATACTTCACTAGCTTTAGGGTCAAACATCTAGTTGCTTCTACATTTTGGTATCCTTCACTATCCTGCAGTACAGATAACGCAGCTGGACAAGGTATCTCTGAAACAGCCTCTGACATCCTGCACAGATAGGTAACATCCTACCTTTCCAAGTCTACTCAATCTAGGAATCCATCTCTCTCTCTCTCCTATTCTTTCCAGTTACTGCTCAACTGGGTGCTCCTAAGAACTCTCAGCTTGGTTTTGGTGCCACTGTATTTTCAGAACACAGCCTGGAAACTCATAGCAGGATCAACAGTCTTCACTCCTTGGTTATTCTCTCCTCATAAAGCCTCTGGTTTATGCCTATGGCTGTCTTAGTTAAAAGGAGAAGATGAAAGAAAAGAGAGATGATAAATCAGTGTTACAAGAAATGTTCCCCAGCATCTGAGATTGCACAATGATATCTTGGCAAAAATTGAGAAACTGGCAGTGAAGATCAGCTACTGACGAGAGAAAGAAGACTGCAAAGAAAGGATTGGAAACAGAACAGGGAATTCTCTGTATGCAACCAACTTTGAGGATGAATAACAGAGACTATAATAACATTGCAGAAGGCTCCAATAAAAGCAAGTATGAAATAAAAGATAAATTAAACTTAAATATAGTATTCTGATTCATGAACTTTCTTAATCATATAGGGGATAAAAAGACCCGAAGCAAGGCATTTTTCCTCAAGCCTTGCTGTGAACAGAGGATGCTTTATGTGGAAGCCATACAGGCTCATTTTGACAAGATTATCAAAAAGCTAAGTGCACCATGATTAGTTATTTGACATATTCTCTGATGTGCAAAGGTATCTATGAATATTCAGTTTTGCAGAATATAAATTTGATTCAGAGTGCAAAAACACATAATCTGATGACAATTAAGTTGTACATAAAGGTAATAAAGAGAAGATACTTTATTCAGCCTTTCAGCTGGCAATACCAGTGGAGCAGAGGAGCCCTTGTGCTGACAGAACATTCATTAAAGAGGAATTCCACCTGTGTAACAGCAGCAGGATTGGGGTGGGCTGTCCTATTGTCACTGATTCAGCAGACTGATACACTACACACTAGCTGCTTTAAGAAATGAGTGTGTGTGCACTGTGTTTCCAAGAGAAGTGATTATCATCAGTCCTGTACCATCAATGTCCCCATAAAGAGAAAAAATTAAAGAAAAAATAAAAGAAAATTAAAATGAACCCTCCAAGCCTGATTCTCCTCTCTCCTCATAATTCTTCCAGTGGTATTAGCCTTGTAAATGCAGCAAAGTCACTCCTGTTTACACTGCTCTGAGTAAAATGAGGCTTCATGCCTGCTGAAACTAAATCATCTCCTCCTACAGTCATTTGCTATTGTTATATTGCACTGTTTAGTTAAAAGAATGAACTACAGGATGTGTGACTACAATACAAGTCACTGCTTTATACTAAAGATGTTGGTAGGGAAATGGGGAGAAGTGACCTTTCAAACCACTGACATTTATACTGATATTTTTTGGCTTTGCTGCTTCTCTGTTGTGTCAATTCACAGGAACTTAAAATTACGTCCTAGAAATGATCTTAGATTGCTTTTTAAATCTGATTAGAAACTGCAAGAACAATAAAACTGTAAGTCCCCTCAGCTAAGAGACTTACACCGCCAAACAGGAGAGCAATGAGATGAGCAATTTTCTCATTACCTTCTGGAAGTCTGAGATTATGACTTTAGCTACATAATGGGAGTTTTCAGAAAGTTAGAGAAGAAACAAGATCAGAAGTTACTTAAATTTTTCTTCCCCAAACCAGTCAGGCAAGTAAATAAGCAGAAAGCACACCTGCCTCCTTGCCAGACAGAGTACCTGGGCACAGGCATGTTCTGAAAGAGTAAACTGCACTTGGACAGTGTGGTCATGAGCCTCTGCAACTAATTACACCTCTGACTCTAAAGTCTCAGTCTCCATCTTATCACAGTATGTGGATGAATTCACTAAGCAACAGGTAAACATAACCACCAGGATCTGTCTTTGTCAGTCCTTTCATCTTTTGGAATTTGCTTTAATACAGATGTGAAAATTTGCCTAAGGACTGAGGGAGGCACTAAACCCTTCCTATGATTTGAACTTGAACTGATCTTGCAATTCTGAACTATCCTCCTTCTTGCAAAAACTTTACCTCAGATTTTGGAGGCATTTGAAGAGTTAATTTGACTTCATACTCCTCTGCTTCCCGACCAAACGTCAGTGAGTTTGTTGCCCTGATCCAACTGGGTGTACTAGTCCCAGAAAAACCACATCTAATCATTCCTTCAAATAGAGGCCCATAAAATTTCTTTTATTTCGACAAGTTGTTTTTGCTCACTGAGGAACAAAACTGGTAAGTCTAAATATCACTAAGATCTCACTGGAAAACAATGGTACAAGGTAGCTCACTGTTTAAATGGCAAGAGCATAATTTTTTCATAGCTTGTTATGACTGTAATACAGTTGGTTGAAAAATTTTACTTTGACTGTCTGGTGGAAAACCAAGATTTGAATGAAAATATGTTTTTCATTCAAAGTGTTTCTTTTTGATAAAAAAACCAAAACAAAGCAAAACAAAACCCCTCAACAAGCTGTTTGCGTTGAACTCCACAGCAAACCATGCAATCCAAGATTCCTGAAGTGTCTGAGTTTATGAACCTGGAGACCATTATGTTCTACATATACTGTCAGCTTAAGATCCCAGGCCTTAAAATAAGAAGAACTAAGGAAGATTTAAAATTACAGCTCCAAAAAGACATTACAATGAACCATTAAGATTTTGAGTTTTGAGCCAAAACCATTCAGTTAATTGAAGATCTTTTCTGTTTATTGAATTTTTGCCTTAAAGATGTACTTTATTAGATGAGAATATATATATTTTTTAAAAAAGCTCCCTAGTAAGTCACATGTTTTACACAGAAGGCTGCATTTTCAACCAGTTTGGCATATTAATCTTTGCCCTCTGTTTTCTCTTGTGTTTTGACGAAGCAAATTTAAGATCTGAAATTTAATTTACAGCCTTAATTGTATTTAAACATAGTTTTATTTGTGGATGAGTACAGATACTTAGCCTGCTGTTTTTGAACTAAAACAGGTATTAAAAATAGCTTAATGAAAAACAGTGGTCTGTCTCTTCAACCACTGCTTCTTCTCCAGTAACGCAGAAATCAAGTGCATTGTGGAAACAATACTTAATGTTATTCCTAGGCAGTTATTCCTAGGCAGTCATTCCAGGCAGACATTGCAGAGTGCAGGGAAAACACAGTGTCTAACATTTATCTGGAGCAGTCTGATCTGAGAGATGACAGAGTACGATGTGCAGAGTGCAGTGAAATGCAAAGCAAGCATTGACACATTCATAACACAATGGTTGGGGTATAGATGAGAAGATCCCAAAGTCGGTTTATGTACTTTAGCAACTCATTTGCCTACAAGAAGTTCCCTCGCTCCAATGACCCTTGGTGTGGCTTTGCATGGAAAGGAGGATCTACACTGGAAACTAACACAAAAATCCAGTACATTGCATTAAGGACAGGGAGGGGTAAAGGATCCATGGATGACAGCATTAACCTTGGACCTCAACAATCCATAAAAACAGACATTGCTGTAAAGATCCAGACTAACGCAACAGCTTCATTGTAGACGTGTGACCAATGGACAGATCTGAGGGTGAATTCCACCCATCACACAGAAGTCACTGCAGGAGTTGAATTTCTCTTGCTTTTTGTTCCAAATGGAAAACACCAAAATTACTGATGAAGCCTCAAAACGTTCCTGCATCATGTGGCAATTTTTTACAGAATTAAGGAAAAAGAAAAAAATTTTTTTGAAAATATTTAAGCCATGCATGAACCATAACACAAGTTGTCAGTCTCTTCAACAATTTTGTTCAGAGATACATGGCAAATAAGAAATTTAGAATCTGTGGAATCTTTCTTGGCAAATAAGAAATTCAGAATTCTTATGTGATAAATCATCCAATTAAAATCCCTCCAAATTTAAGCCACCATGACTAGCCATAACCTGATCTACCAGGGAACATTACATGGTAACTCCCATGGTCTGTATTTCCATTAACAGCAGCCAGAACTTTTTAGTGCAGATCAAGCAGTAGAATTACATAGTCCATATAAATGGTTTTCACTTCTTTTTCAAACAAAGCTTATTCAATTATTGGAAGAGTAGACAGCTGGTTGTTTAACTTATCCTGACAGAAGGAAAAACTGCATCTATGCAGAGAACATGGACATTTTCTCCTGTAAGTTCATTGGGTGATGATGGAAGGCCTGGCAGCTCTTACTGTTTACCCTCTTGGAAGACCTATCTTCTACATACCACCCAAAAATCATAGTACAGCCACAGCCAGAACCAGACTGTCTTGACTGAAAGTTTTATCTATTTCCCAGAAAGATTATGTCATTAGATATGATCCAGTCTAATATGTTTCTGTGCATTAATATGATTTACATGATTTTTTTTCATCTGCCACTAAAATGCAGAGCATTAACCTGACATTCCTTTTAGGATTTATGGACCTTATTGATGTTTTTATGATTATGCAATCTGATGTCTGGCAAACCATAGAAAGTTGTGGGTAGGTGGGGGAGTGCATGTCTGAAAACTAAGGGAGAACTTCAAGCAGGACTGTTGTGTCATTTACTTGCTGTAATGTGAAATAATTAAAAATGGTCAGGAAAGATTACTATCTTTTGGCAACAAATTTTAACACATGCAGTAAAATAGAAATTATCAGCCTTGCATAAAACAAGATTTTTTTTTTCCCTCCCCACAGTGGGGGTCCAGTAAAGCCCTGGAACACCCTGAGGATAAAGAACATCAACTGGATGTAAAACAGAGTCCTTTTTTTAATGGTTTAGGATGGGAGGATCTTCCCCTGTAGTGGGAGGAAAAAGCTGGAAATGTCAGTGCTTGATCTTTTTTAAGGTTTTGAACTAATACGTAAAATTAAAATGAAGATAAATGAAAATCCTTGTGAAAAGGATTATTAAAGATAGGACAGTTCTTTAATAAGCATGATCCAGCAGGCTATGAATTAAGAATGAATCATAATATACAAGCAGTGTGGGGAGGTCTGGAAAGTTTAATCTTCTTGGATGACTCCGAAAGAACTGAAAGAAAACAGTAATTTTCCTTTACCAATTTAGGTCAGGCAAGGCAAAGGAAGGCAAGGAAAAGAAAGAGGATCTGAGTATGAAGAGTGATTTTGTTCACTGGTGAAGAACATGAAGAGGTTGAAGAGTACTGTTCCCTCTTTTGGAACAGGTAAATCAAGACTAGAATATCATTAAAAATTGCTGCTGAAAAGTAAGACAAAGTTCTCTATTAGGAACTAAGTCAATCATTTACTGATTAGCCCTAGTGGTGTCAACATTCAGTAGTTTTTAAGCTGTGAGTTTTTCAGCTGCCAGAGGGTACCTTGCAAGCAATATTTGGAAAGAATTCTATCCTAAAACTATGGTGTTCTTGACAAAAAAACAAGGAGAAGTAAAGAGAACTACCTCCTACACTTTAAAATATTTAAAAATATAACAGAAGTGCATATAACAAGTTTTGGCAGTGCCTGATGGATCTCCCTCCCCAGCAGTTTCTTAGAAATGCTAGGTTTAGACTAAAATACAAATCAGAAATTATAGTTCACTCCAAATAATTAAGTTCCCTCTTGAGCTCTAAAGGGAACATTCAGTCAATCAGCTACAAGAGACAGCCCAAAGAGTCTGTGAAGGCAACCGGATTGTTGTTTTCAGAAGCTTCCATTCTTCGTCTGAGAATTTCTTACTAAAATTCCATGGACCTGCCATGCACCACTTTGCTGAGAAAACAGGCCAAACAAAAAGTGTTCTACCAACTCATGTTTTTCAGCATCCACAGATTTTACAAGGCCCAAAAAGCCAGATCTGTGGATAACATAAAATATTTGAACTTGATGTAGATGTCATGAAATAATGCTAGTGCCTTTCCTTGTACAGTGAACCAATCTGCAGATGAGCCCAAGGTGGAAAGTTCACAGTAAAAATATCTAGACTTGATCTTGTCTAAAATTTGGCAGAGACAGATTGCCCATCTGTTATGGACTTAACTCTCATTGGCAGGATCTATGTGTTGACTTAATAGCCCGTTGGGAAGTTCGAAGACATTTAAAATCAATGTCAAAATCAAGTGCCTTCTGCTTTCCTTTCGTGGTTTAAATTGACGTTCTTAGGGCTTAAGCCAATTCCATTTCAGATAGTCTGGATTATGAAACCTCTGTGCCAGAACATTACAGATTTCCAATAGGCTGTTGTAACTTTTAGCCCCTGACAGTGTCAGATACTCTAGGCATGACAAGGGTGTACTTCAACAATTTATTATCATGCTTTTGACTTTTCCAGCCACAGCTAATGACTGCATTTACAACATGAGCTTGGGAGTGCGATTTCCATGGTTGAGTGTGGCTCATACCTCACTAATTGTTAGAAAGAAACACTGTCTTTAGGGCTGAAATGAGCTAGTAACAGGCAAAAAGCCCCAGTTTTTCTGTGTAATTCAGTGGTTTGCAATCAATGGATTGCTTCTACTCAGGCTCTTTCCCTATGCAAATCTACTTTATGCATTAATTTGAAGTCCATTTCTGAGTGTCCAATATAGGCATAACATATTAAGAGCAAGTAGGAGACATCCTCACCTGCCCCTCCTTTAATGCTAAATACAAGCAAATTTGAGACTGAAAGCGTTCTGCAGGCCAATACATGACTTCCTAGGAACCCCTGTTAAAAGACAGGCAACAAGCTTTTAAAACACTTTCTTCCTCCTATTGCCTACATTCTTTCCTCACTTTGTTATGATATCCATTTTGATTTCCTTTTGTTATAACTGGTTTCATATCTCAAATTCTCACATTGTAAAATAAGCCTAATTAAAAATACTTCTAGAAAACTTGTAACTATTTAGTAATAAATATGTAAGAGGAAACATGCAACTGGATCTTAATTTTTCCTTGCTAGCTCACACAACTTCAACTGCAGGTAATTTATCTTCAACGAACACTAAAAGCAACATCTGGAAAATACAACAATTAATGAGAATAAATAAAAAGTCACTGAGCTGTTACTCTGCTTTCTGTCTCTAGGTTAATAATTTTCCTATGCTTAGAAAGGAATGGCTCTTAGAATTGATGTAACTGGGCAGACACATGAACTCTTATATTTATTTCCTATGACAGAAAATGGGGGTTTTTGTTTTGTTTTTGTTTTTCCGGGCAAGTTTGGGTGTTTGTTTTTCTTTTTTAACTTTAGGACTGAGTATAGGTAAAACAGGAAGAAGTTAGTCAGGCTGAGTTTGGAATGACTATGAGCATCCAAGTTCGGAACAAGGTTTGTCTTGGCCCTTTCAGGAGGTGACTTCCAGGGAATGATCAGTGTACAAGGATACCACTGGAAAAATTGCCTCTGAGAAACAAAACAAAGCAAGCTAACAAGACAGAAACCTCACTAACAACCAACATAGTTTCCACATGAGGAAAACTCTTATGTACAAATGCCTTGAAGCTGTCAGATGACACGGCAATAAAAACTGCATTCGTCTCTTAGAATGTCACTGTTGTCATATTCACCAGTCTCACCAGCACACTTTGCCAACAGATTCAGTCTGTACAGACAGATAAATGCAAGCAACCATTTTGTACAGATACAGACACATAATTTCATTATTAATGTCTGTTAAGAAAGTATTCTCAGCAGACATTATATCAACTGTTTTCACTTGCACTTGCAGCCAGTCTATAACACATTGCAGTATGTACACATCCAGTGTTTTCCCAAATGGTGTCTTGAGAGTGAAACTCCAGTCGGATAGAACTCTCTGGGACTAACTGATAAAATCTTGCAACAGATTTTTTAAGTCCAGAAAACGATAGCCTGTGGCAAAAAGGCAGCAATAAAACACTACTCCAGTGTGTCAGAAAATTAAATAAAAAGCTAGGTGTCACTTTCATGTGCGCATTATTATGATGATGATGATTCTACATTACCAGAATATCCAGATAAAGTGGTTGAAATCTGGGCACTCCTGAAATCACTAAAACTATAGGTTGAGTACACAATTAATTCTGATTTAGGATTTTCATTCTGGAGGAAAAATGTCATAATCACATAAACTTTACCCTGCCTCAGAAGCCTTAACTGCAGATGAGGGTTTTCTCTGGGTCAACCCTATTTTATGATGGATTATGTATGGCTTGTCCACTAGCACCTGTTTAAAGCACATGTGTCTGTGTGGTTCAGATGAAATGTGAGCTACTGGGTCAACAAAGAAAGGGAATGATTTCTTCCTCTCCTATTTTGGCCATACTGGTCATACTGGATTATCAACACAACAAATATCAGTTTTACAACCCCTTTACAATTAAATACATGATCAAGAAATGCATGATCAATGAACACAAAAATCATTAGCACTAAG
This sequence comes from Pycnonotus jocosus, assembly GCA_013400435.1. Classification (NCBI taxonomy): domain Eukaryota; kingdom Metazoa; phylum Chordata; class Aves; order Passeriformes; family Pycnonotidae; genus Pycnonotus; species Pycnonotus jocosus. Next base: position 15,610 of record VWYP01000048.1, read on the forward strand.
ATACTATTATATCTTTATGGAAACAGAATATGAAAGTATCATAATAAGAGAATAGAACTGAATAGGAAGTAGGTGAAACTGTACTGTATTTTGGCCACTAGAACAATATTCAAACTTCTTTTTTTTATCTTGAATTACATTATCACCAGAAACTCTAAGGTCTTTAAGTACCTATGTGAGTATACTACAGGTTATAGCTAACTTTTGCTTTCCTGTATTTGCAAAATTAATGAAATTTTACATCAAGTATGGTTCATTCTGTGGTGTACAGAGTCTACTGAGAAATTACTGAGTACTTTAAGGACCTTTTTGAACATCAAAAATATTATCAGTCAAAGTCACCCTATTTATTTCTCAGGAAAGTGCTCTCACAACAGACTATTTGAAAATAATGGCTCTCAAATTCAAGCTAACAAAATTAATTTCAAATTTCACTGGGCATTGTGAAAAGAAATAAACCACACTTTCTTTCTTTATACTCAAACACAAAAAATGGCACATAACCTCTGAAAACGTCACACTGTGTTCCCAAGAATCCCACAGGGATATAAACTGCTGATAGAGCAGATGTAGCAAGGAGAACCTATGAGATTTACAGTCCAGCCTGAGATCTCCTCAGGGGAGTGCATTTTCCCCTTTAGGTGATGGGAAAGTATTTGCACTGTCTTCTCCACTCACATTAAATTTGCACTGAGGCCCAAAGTTACAGTAACTGGCAAATGCTAAGAGCATAGTCCAAAATATCCAGTTTCTTCAAGGCAAAAAAGCCTTCTGTCCTCTGGCCTCTACAAAATACTAAAGCTCTAAAAGAGGAGTACCTGGATTACCAGCTGACACTGGTGTGGGATTAGGTTTGCTAAAGCAGACACTTTAATATCAGCTACAGGTCTAAACTAGTCCCCAAGCCTGGTGAGCTCCAGTTACCTCATCAGTCAGTTCACAATGAGCTGGTGGCTCTCCAGGCTTCACGGACTGCACTGATTACAGCTCCACCAACTATAGCAGGAATTCAGACACTGAGTTCACAGACAGATGGACAGCAATGTCAAAAAACATTTTGATGTCTTAATCAGAAACCCTGTAGTCCCTTGTTCAGTGTTTTCAGTTTATTTTATATAGCTGTTGGTAAAATTCTTACTTCCATCAATCTGATATGGCAAATCCACAATATTTTCTGTGAAATGGAGAAATAAATGAGGAGTGTGGGAGTAGTCATAAAATATTTGCAAAGGCACTGTGACGTATGTATAAAACATCTCAGCAAAAACTATTTTAGCAATGAGATGAATGTTCTAAGTATGGAAAGAAAAAGTATTTTGAAAATCATCTTCAATGTACAAAAAAAGCTAAAATGCAGATATTTCTATCCAAATCAGCCACTCTAAACAGAGCTATTGTAACATGATCCAATGTTGATGGCATTTTTGCCAGGAGTAAAATTTCATTCTCAAAAACTAGTAGGTTAAATACCCCTCCACAAATGCCTTAAGTGAACAGCAAAGGCCTATTTCTCTGAGCCAACAAAAAGAGTAGACACTAGAAGGCATTGTAGTACATGGATATATAATCCACTAATTTCATGCCTTGCATCTGTGAGCCTTGCAAATGCCACTACTCCATGCTAAATTAATTTAGGCTCATTCAGTCAAATGAATGCACTGGATAATATAAACTAGAATGAATGCACTGCACTAATATAAACTAGAATTTCCCGAGCCATTATTTTCTATCTTCCAAAATCTGAAATATTTTATGCTGATGTTACTGGCTAATTGTAACTGGCAGGTCATTTGCAGAATAGTAAAAACAAACCACTTCACAAGGGGTAAAACAAATTTAATGTATTCATTTGTGACTTTAACTCAGAAAAACTTTCTCCTAAGGAGACTGATTTCTCAACTCAAGACAAGTTGGTAGATGACATGTTGATGATGATATATTAGAACATATATTCAGGTAAAAACTACCAAGAAGAAAGTAGAATACACTAAAATAGTAAGTTTTTAAATAGGATATTTGTATATTGCCTGAATTTTTTTTTCTTTTTTTAGTTATGTTCTATAGGCAGGGCTAGATGATAGTGTTATTTTCTTATTATACCTCAAGAATTTCTTTGACAGCACTAGGATTAATATAGAAAAACAAAGGAAAATTTAGCCCATTATGAATATGTTTGGCTTCATGTTTTGTTTTATAAACGCAGTTCCTATGCAGAGATAAATTTTCTTCAGGCAAATACTTTTCAATAAGCTTTCTGATGTTTGTATGACCAAGTCTGAATTACAGTTTACTAAGCTAACTGAGTGAAGAAGACATCTATATTTATCCTTTATATTGAAGCCTGGAAGTGGAAAGACAGCAAGTTTACAATCCACTGGATTCAGTGGCAAGATCTTTCCTGTTCTGTCCACATAACAGTCCAAAGTTGATTCTCTGTGATGTTCCCAAAGGCCTTGGCACCACTCTGACAGGTATAAGGGAAAAACCTTACTTTTTTTTTCAAGACCTTAAAAACCTTCCTGCAACAATCAGCGAGGACACTGGATTAGCAACTGGATTCACCTTGATTGATTACGTCAATCTGGCACATCAGAGATAGCTACTAATTAAATCAAGGTTTGCTATCCAGTACCTCCTGAAGTAATTCTGCTAGCCTGGATATGGCTCCACAGTTGTGAGCAAGTCCTGTTGTTAGCAAATCTAATGTAATCATGCTTTTGATGACAGGCTAGCAGTCACAAGGTAAATTATGCTTCTGATTCCTCTTCTCTTGTAAATATGTTTTTAGATGGACTAGAGGCTACCAGTTCCCAGAAATAAATCCACCTTTTTTATTTTGTCTCTGTGTGTGCACACGTGTGTGTACGTGTGTGTGTGTGTGTGTGTGTTTTGAAACTTTGGTTTCCAGCAGCTACACTGCAAACTCAAGAAGTCTTGCTTTAGTCTCTAGCACTGTAGAAATTAAACAAACACTCCTAACAGTGACAGATTTCTATACACATATTTTATGCTACAGAAATCCCAAAGGAATTCTGTTCTTGCCCACACTGACTGAAGAAATGACAAATTAAATCTCTAGCATGAGAAGCATTTGCTTCAAACTCATCTACACTGTTTAAGGGCCTTCCCTTAAGTGACTACTGGAAAATCAAGATGAAGAAAAGATTACTAATAATTATTGTACTGATGTTAAAAATAGCTTATATAAAGGAATCTTTAAACCTTTTAAAATCTTGCTTTCTTTCTTATGATGATTATTTGTCTTTTCTAAACGCTTTTGGCCCTCAATTCAATAAACCTAAAATACTTAAGCACAGTACTTAATGTAAAGCATAACCTCAACTTCTACTGGATTTGAAGTGTGGTTTGGGGTGATTTACTGAATCATAGCCTATATCATTCATGTTTCCTTTCAAACCATACATTTTTCCACAGAAATAGAAACCAGGAAGATTCTTAAATTTGATGCCACTGAAAGGAAGGAGCAATGAGAAAGGCATCAAATTTTATCATCCAGCAAAGCACTGAATTTATCTGAATACTACAGAGACATCAGTCTTAGGACATTCAGCTGACATTCCTAGTCCAGGTTTAAAATGCTCAATTCTAAACACTCATGAAAATAAGTAAAGCCAGAATTCCACAATTATTTTTTAAAAGCAACATAATTAATTCACATCAAACCAGTGATCAGTTTGTAAAGAGCAGGTGACTGATGTAGTAAAAAGCAAGTAACACTGTCTTTCTGAATCCTGCTCACTGAAAACTGGCTCCTGATGGGAGTTCTCTTCTTTTCAGGTTTGCCTCCTAAGACTTACCACCAAAAAAATGTAACCCACACTGTCTTTTTAGAAGTACTTTCTTGCTATGTATCACCCCAAAACAAGCAGATAACAAAGAGGAAAATAATTTAAAAGAATGTAAAAAATAAATGTCTGACCCATTAACAGATGCAAGTAAGTGTGAGCCAGAGACTTCAGTGGACTAATTCCATTTTAGCCAAGTAAAGCTTGGCCAAAAGTACTTCTCTTATAAAAGGAACATATGATGCATGAGCTTAGTAAATCATCACCATGCAACTCATTAAGGCACTATCATACAACGAGTTGAAGCACGATGTTTATTAAAATGGTTCATGCATATCTTCCCAGGAGCTTTGCAACGTAAGGACAACCTCAGTTTCTTACCTGAGCTTTTATTGGTTTTGTTCTGTCTACTCTTTACTTGTTCAGTCCATAAAGTAGGATAACGAGAAGCTATATCTAGGGAAAAAAAAAGGCAACAGAAAATACTTTACAAATGTTAACATTTTAAAAAGTTATTAGCAATTGAATAGTATGTAGCTAGTTTTAAAGAAACATGGATCTTTTAAAAAAAAGGCCACATTGTTTTTTATTAGGGCAGTTAAGACTATTACTCATGGAAAGGCATGAATAGTCCTTTCCTTATCCTATTTGTGCAGAAGATTGAAATAAATACTTTTAGATGAAAATTATATCTAATTAAAATAAAAGTGTCCTAGTCTGGACCCAAAATATATAACGGCTGCAGACCAAATTCTGCAAGATTAGCGGTGAGTGATAAGGCAGCCACAACACAGGATTATTATTGCTTATTTAATGGCAATTGATTTCTCCAGAGACAACTAAGCCTCACAAAATGTCAGCCTTAATAGTGATAGTCTTACTAGTCATTATGCTGAGGAGAGAATTTAACCTTTGACTTGCTTATCTGAACATAGAGTTTTAATCTGCACTTTGGCTCAAGTTTAAAACTTGTGTCTGCCCTCAGTAGCAACAATTAAAATTGCTACAGATGTTTGCAATTTCTTGCAACTGCCCCAGCAGTTGTAGATACTCCTAAGATGGCATTTTATGTTGTGAAATACAGTCCATAACTGCATGGTTAAATTTGCTGTTAATAACTGTTAAATTTGCTCACCTTCTTCATCACCTTGAGGCTGAGTCTCCAGCGCGGGAGCTGAGGCATCATCTGAATTCAGAATGGAAAAGATTTGCAAGGAGACTACAATTATGAGAGTAAGCTAAATAAGTGTACATACATGATTGAAAACAATGATTTGCACATAGCCCCGGCCAGCAAACAATAATTTAAACATTCTTTCCAGGCACTAGACAGCACAGATATACAACATATAGAGACTATGTTTTATAAATTGATGGGGTTTGAGGTTTTGGATGATGAATTTATTGCAAGTCCTTTGATGATTCATGAAGTGATCAAGTTGCTCTCTGGAGTGTAATTCTTTATTTCTAATGCTGCACCTATACCTATATTGATACCTATAGATTATAACTAAAAAATCAGCATTTCTGAAGAAATAATTAAATAAATGAATATAAGAAGTGAGACCTGTGGAAGAAAAAACAGTCTGGAGAGTATGAGTGGCTGCAGACACCTTAAAATCAGTTGGTTTTTTAATCATAGCAGGATCTATTTAAGAATCAAATTCATTTTATAAGAAAGATTCACAGATTATATAACCAGAATATTGTTTGCACAACTCCTCTGGTAGCATTCTCCATCCACCCACTACCAACCATTACTGCAAGAAAAGAGGGAGGGAAAATTACAGAAATGGCAAGATGTGAGTCATTTTAGGTTCAGTAAAACACAGTGGACATAGTGCTGGAAAAGAAAAATTAAACATGAAAAACTACTTCAGTAAGCTTTTGCTAAACCGAGTGGTACCAAAGACCCATCTTTATTATGTTTTTGTTATTTAAAACTATTGCAGATGTGGGACAAATATGACTCAGGAGGCCATGCTAGTACATATTTTCCAGTCATATTTTCCAGTGGCATGGAGCTTACTCCAAGACCAAGGTGTACTGCAATAAACAGCATCTTCCACGCAAAGGTTTTATTACTACTTCTTGCAATTTCACAATTGGATCTTGGACCAAAATAGCTTCCAGATGTTTTCTTGGCATCTTCATGGAAGACAAAATCAAAGGTAACTGAGGAGCTGCTTCTGGCATGTAGCCTTACCTGGGTAAAAAGGGAGCAGCAGCTTTTAGGCTAACATACTCTCTCTCCTTCTTGCCACTGCAATTCAGGAGAGTCTCATGTTCTCTTTGCTATCACCATCAATTTTTTAAAAAAGGGGTTTTTTTAAAAAAAAATTAAGTTTTTTTAAATCCTGCAGAGGATTTGGGGTCACTCTCACCTTTGCCTCTAAGGGTCACAGTCTAGGTCACACCAAATACAGATACCAAGGAGATATTGACAGCAGGTAAAACCAAATTTCCAGCCATGGAATAGCGACCTTTATGCTTTTCACAAAACCAAAGCAGCGGCAACGGGAGCTTATTTTCAATGCAAAATTATCTAACCAAGGCATAAGGAGATTTCTTTTAAGAGTGGTTATTCTTCATGTCCACACAATGGCAGGATTCTTTGCTCCAATTCTGTGAAAGAATGTCACTCCTCGTTAATTTCCTGGCATGTCTGTGGTGTCCTCTGGGTGGTGGAATAAGACCATTGATTAATTTCAGAGAGGCCATCAAGTATCCCAGAGTGCTGAAAATCAAGACATATATTTAGATCATCAATCAGTAAGTGATTCAGGAAACCCAGTATTTCAGAAGGCAACTTATGGTAGGCAGATATGACCCAAAGCCAAGCCAGAAATTAGGTCTGCATTTAAATGACACTTTTCTAGTCATTTTTTGGTACACAATTTCAGTTTGTGACACATTTAATCTTATGTAATTGCCTGAAATTCAGCATAATGCTGCAACTCAGTGATAATCAGCCCAATCTAAATTAGCCTCCTGAATTTAAGTTCAAGCAGCATTTAAAACAGTTTTGGTGCTGTTGCAATATACATATGTTAAATGCTCGATATGAATTAGATATCTGACAGATTAATTTCACAATTCTTCCTGGCTGGCACATGCATACCAGTCCATATATTTAAACACAATTCTGTTGACATTTTGTTTTCTCTGTTTTCAGAGTTCAGTTACCAAGAACACAGTTCTGCAGTCAGCTAAGAATCAGAAAAAAGGGATGTGATCCCAACTCTGACACCTGTGCTTTTCAGAGTATAAATATTTTCCTTGGATAGAGGAGAGAACTGTGGCGCCAGAGAACATTCTTAAAGGAATATATTTTAAGCTTCTTTTCTCTTCAGTTGAATGTTTAAATTCACAAACATGCAAACAAAGTTCCTGATCTCCAATGTCTGCAGCTGGAAATTCACTCAGTGTTGGAATACCCAGAGAAAGCAAGGGGCACAGCTACAACAGATATGGCTCACCAGATCCCTATCTATGAGACATCTTGGAAAGGGAGACTGTCTCAGGTTAAGCCTATGCTGTCTCTTGAGGAGAGTCCTCAAGACCACACCTTGAAGGTCTGAAGGACGTCCTCTGGAGCACTGAGAACACTGTGAACCAGCCCAAGCTTGCTGGGCTACAATACGGGCACACACCGCTGGTCAGTCCACAGGAACACGCGGAGGAAAGAGGAGCAGAGTGTGTTATGGTTGTTGCAAAAAATACTGCAGTGCCCTTGCAAGCTGAGCTACAAAATGTAGCTCACTGATCTGAAGCACAGCTCTGTAGCTCAGACAGATGTATGATCCTGGTCCCTATTCTGTGAGGTCCCCTAAAGAATTTGGGATGTCTCTGACAACACTACTTTATTTAAAACATAAGGCAGTGACCATCTGGAAGAAGGGTGAGGAGAGGAAGACAGCAGCATTTGAGAAGAAGAAAGGACCACCTGGGAACCAGGTCAGAAGCCTCTCATGCTGTTTGTGCTGGAGAACAAAAACCAGGCATGAGTAAAATGCAATCATGTCACTTGAGACTCAAATATATGTGGTAAGAAGGGAGATTTGATAAACTGTGTTCATTTCCTTGTTGTATGACTGTTCATTCAGGGTTCAGGAGTTCAGCCACCACAGCCACAAACAAGAAGAAAGGATTCCAGTTAAGTTTTATATACAGGACAGTTCACTCAGTTCAAAGTTGAAAATGAAAGTCCAGACCTGAAGAAAATTGGCAACCTAAGGTTAGTGGAACCCACAATTTGTCTGGAAATACATGAAGGAACAATTTTTCAGTACTTTGTAATTATTAGCCTTAAAGAAGTACTGATTCTTTTAGCCTAACAGAACCATAGTTTATTCAAATGTTAGGTTTATTGCAATGCTGCAAAAGCTCCTGTAAAAAAAAAAGTCAACTATATTTACCATACACCAAACAGACAGGCATTAACATTAGAACAAAAATGAATAACTTCAAAATTAATTTATACACTGTAACTGACAGAAATATTCAGTATGTTGTTTTCAGCTGAATCTGAAATTCTTTCAAGTGTTTGGGGAGCCTAAGCTTTTATTTTGTTTACAGCATACACATCTCATTCATTCAAATCTACCAGCTATGTCATATCCACACCAGATTTTGTCCTGCCAAAAAGATATACATCATGACCTGTATCAACAATCTTCTGGCCATAAATATAAGACATCAATGAATTAATCACAATATAAAAGCAAAGTGCTGGGTCCAAGATGACTCAAACACTGATTGCTATGGAAATAAAGTGAAAACTCCAGTTCCCAAGATTTTGGGACTGCAGAATGCTATCTTTATCAAAGAGATAGAATAATTTGCCCTCCAGAAAAGTCAAAAAGTATGGGAAAATATTTCTGGGATAGATTTGGGAAGAAAAGTTGTCTTCCAGATAGCATTGAATTGCAAAGTCTATAGGACTGAGACTAGAAAAATGTAGTGTGTATATATATATATATATATGTTTGTAATTATAAGCTTACTAAATATCTACAATGCAAACATAAAATTAGTAGCATTATGCATGCATACGTATTACATATGCAGCTATGATACACCACAAATTTATACTGTTAATTTAAATATATGGAAAACCACAGTAGTGTCTCCCATAGCTATTTTAGCTTCTATTTAAAGGCCAACTAAGATATTTACCTGTTTTGCCTGCACCTTCTCTTTGTGGCAGCTTCTCACTCACTGAACCTGCAATTGGAAAAAGGAATTAACCAGAAAAATATTATTTTCTCTTCTTATATGCTCTTTAAGAAACACCATTCAGCTTTAATAATAATTTTTGTATATTACAGCAATAAATATCAGCAAATTCTTCCTTTGCAAACCAAAGGTTTTAGCTTTGCCTGACCTCTGCATTTGTGCACAATCCATACACTGCCAGACTCCACTTCTTGGCCAACACACGACCTGAGAAAGAGGTGGCATTAAACACTACATAGACACAAGTCCAAGAACATACTCATGTGCTGCAGGATGACCCTTTCCCTTCCCCACTGCCCCAGCAAGGACAAGTTCTGCAGGAAGGAGCATCATCCCAGAACCACTCCCTCGTGGTCCCTTGTACAGGGCAGCTCCCTCTCTCTGCTCAGTCTCACCCTCACACCTCAGATGCTCTGAGGGGCTCTTTCAGCCTCTAGGCTCAGATTAAAAACTGCCCCTTTCTGCTTTAAAGGCTTCACACAAGCCTGTGTGGAAACCCTGCACTGGTGTGGCAAAGTGTTTGTGTGCTGGGGGTGGCAGGAACACAGAGCCTGAGCCTCAGGACTCATCCCGGAGCTGTGACCCTTGGGAGAATAGACAGCAGAGGTGAGAAGGGGGTCAAGAAGATTACAAGAGATGAGTTTTAACAGCTTATTCTACCAGCCTGGATTCCAGCCCAGCCCAGAATGCAGACTTGCTTTCAAGACAGCATGAAATGGAGAATCCACTAATTTTCTTAGTAGTTTTTCAAGGAGACACTTGTTCTTAGGGTTTAAAATAGATATCCTTCCTTATTTCTTGCTTATGCATCATTGCATCCATTTTTATGATTCTAATTACTAGATACTTTCAACAATGTATCTGTCTCTGCTGCAAATCACCTTTAAAAGTGGTATTTTTTCACCTGAAGAGTCACATGGAGTGATCAAATTTTAAAAACACTAAGTCTTTCCATTCTTACAACACAGTCTCTTCTTACACATACCTGCTATAATTAAAAGAAAAAATACCAAAAACACTCATATGATGCATCTGGTGGATGCTTGTATGTGTGTGAAATAATTTAGCTGCCTTGATTTTTTTTAATTTATTCCCCTGGAATAACTACAATCACTATGGTTTTTTTTTAAGAAAAAACCCTAAAGAAAACCCAAACCTTGCAGCACAATACTTGGGTTCTAAAAGGACAATTTAAATAAAAGAACCCACTAAATCACAGGCCTTGTTTACCATGCCGAACTGATGGTTACTTCATCAGGAAGTTTAGACAAGGAGGCTGCCAGAGGTTTTGTCATAATGCCTAACATTACAAATCAGCCCTGCTGATTTTAAAGCCTCCATAAAAGAATACATGGCAATGCAGCCAAGCTAGTAACCTTCTGATGGATTCAGCTCTTAATTCTGCTTTATATATCCATATTACAGCTTTATATATCCCTATCAAAATATAATTGTTTAGACTTGTTTCCTTTTATGGCAGTAGTGTGTTTTAGTGTGTTTTCATTATAATATGTTTGAGTCACCAGAAATTCAATAAACTTAGTGATGCATCAGTATTAACTGAGGCAGGAAAAATAAAATCGCTATCACTGTAGGACTTATATCCAAGGGTGTTTGGGAGAGCTTGCTCTAAAGGGGCTCCAATATTAATCCATGTTGTTCACTCTCAAGAGGAGGCAGATTTTGTACTTATGCTGAAGCCAGAATATCTGAGGTTTTGGTGCTTGTCTTGCATTTGATAAAAGGCTCAGCTTGAATTCAAATAAGATGTTCCAGAGTTTGGAAGTACTGCATACAAAATTACAGGTTTTTCTAATTGCACTAAATACCAGTGATCCAATCTTTCCTCAAATTTCATCCAGCTACTATTAACTCTGTAGTTTCTGAATTTCATTTTGGTGCACAGGCTTATAATTATAATTTCCTTGTAAATCCAGATACTTGAGGCCCAACTCTCAGTCAAACAAGCATTTTAAACAGGCTTTTCATTTCAACAGGCTTTTCATTTGTGAGTATAAATGATGTCTCAGCAGGGGCAATGTATGTCATGAATTGCTACCGATACCCACTCTGCTCCAGTTTGGCACCAGTGTTGTCTCTCTATGTACATTCAAACTCTTAGTATAAATTGAACTCTGTTTATACATAAGTAATTTAACACATTGGTGAAATTTAAATAATATCCCACATCTTAAACTAAAAGAAGAAAAACCTTGCCAGATGCATTCACACTACTTCATCTATTTGAGAAATGGTGAGAATGACTAAAGTCTGGGAGAATTGAATTTGACTTTTTTCACCCTAAATTTTCATGGAAAATTAATAGATGGAGGAAGAGAATGGCATTAACTAGTACTAAAAACTAACCTTACCATACCGAATCTAATTTCGTTAAGAAATTAGATTAATTCTGTGAAAACTAGGTTTACTGGGCTAACATTATTTTTTTAATAGTCTTAGGAAGTCGACAAAAATATTCACAGAATTTCCTACAAAAGAAAATCTGTGCCCTTCATATAGTTCCACCTGAAATTTTTAATTTATGCAGCACAAACTTTTCTTCTTGTCTCCAAATTTGAAATAAGGAGATATTGAGTTTGTATTTTTTTTTCTACCATTTTCTGAATATATTTAAGGTAGAAGCACTTCTAGCTTAAGTGGTGATTGGAAGTTGCATTTGCAAGTTTTCAGGAAATTGTGTCTTTAATATCAAGATGAATCCCCACATTTTCAGCTAGGCAGGAAACAAAACCAACTAACAACTTATCTAAAAGTTAGGCAATGCAATTGGCTTTCAAATTTTCAGTATACTGTAAGCAACCAGATCATCACATAAATAAATATCTTTATGGAATGACTGAGGATGAGGAGGGATATTAGATTCAGCATTACTTTAAGAGGAAGAATTTTGCACCATTCAAGCTTGTACAGTTGCTTAGCCATCTATCTATTTATGATTCTGATATTTTTTTTTTAAGGCAGATATATTCATGCCTTATTCTACTGCAAATCCCACAGTTCCATCCAATTTCACTCCAACAGCATCTGAAGAGCAGTATAATAAATTTTCCAGGGAAGGTAGTATGAGTTTTGTGGTTTCTGATTTTAGCATATCCATTTTCTATAATTCTGATCATATGGGACTGGGCTATAAAAAAAAGGTGAAAGCCTATCATTACCAAGTTTAGATAATGGTTTCTGATCTTCTGCTAAAGAATACTTGATATATAATCACTGAATGCAGATATTAGGAAAGGTGAACTCCCCTACTATTCCTATCTCACCTACGGTTGTGTCTGTGTTATGCATAGGCAAAGTACTACATATGAGGACAAAATAGCTAGATGATTCAAGGGTGGATATTTTTCTCCAGCTAGCAAAAACAATTTTAGAAGTTCATTGCCTTGCCAAGTATACTCTTCTCCATTGTACTGTCTGATCGTAATACTATACTGGAAGAGTTCTTAATTTCTAAAGGTACTTACTTGTATTTCGGCCATAAAAGATGATCATACCATCTTAATCAAAAGGTAGCAAGCTACTTCACAGGAGAATAAAACATATCTCCATACCTCTGCAATCTCACTGGCAGGACCCCAGCATATTTAAGAGGGCATAAACCCTTTGCAATAGGCAAAGACTGTATTTTCCAATGACAATGTAACACCTGCTTCTCAACTTCTGCCCCATTTCTCAGGACTCCCTACCTATGGAATTTCTGTAGTTCCCTGCAGTGCTGATAACAGAGATGGAGAGTTGTAAAAATGTCCTTTTTTTATGTCTGGTGTTCTTTAGTGAAAGTACTGGGAGACATTCATCATTTTTAAGGAGCTTTCTTTTTAATGCCGTCACGGGAACGTGTTTGATTTACAGTCCCTCTCACCATTGCTCCTGTAATAGTGAAGACCATTTTCATGGAGTGGAACAGCATTTCGAGATTTATCATGTGTGTCTTAGCAGTACCAAATGTTGATGTGGGAAAAACTGAAAAGGATGGAAGAAGAGCCTCTTTCAGGTAAAGATACAGTAACTAAAGCAAAGGTTTACACATAACAGTTAGAAAGTCCTACATTTCTAAATGCTGCTTATGACCTTCATCCTTCCACTTATGTCTCTTGCACAAAAGGCAGCTTAAATAAGAGCAACACAAACAACTCCATGAGCAAAAAAATGGCTCAGGAAACTGTTGTTGATAAGTAAAAAATATATATGGGACACTTTTTGGACCTAAGGCAACTTTAGGAAGAACCATGTTACTCAGCTAACCAACCTTAACAGTAAGAGAAATGTAGAGCTTGTTTTGCATATCCAGTATCACATATAAATGGATACACACGTGGATAGGGATTGGAATTGCTAAACCAAACTCTTAACTGCCCATTCTAAATTCTGCTCAGTACTTCCTCTATTAAAATTCAAGTTCTTCCAGACTGCTATGTTCTTCTTTCTTATTTCTGGGCGTTCATCAAAGGTAGTTCCACTGGGGGGAAATGAAAGGCAAGAAATTATCTCATAATTTCAGAACACCACAGTTGATTAGACATGTATTTGAACCTTATCTGAAACTTTTGAAGAACTAACCTAGAACTGAAAATTACCTGAATATTTTTATTAAAGCAAGAAATTTTCATACATTCCATGGTAGTACATTACCTATAAGAAAATCATTAGAAAAGCATCTTATTTATCTGTACAAACTTTCCTCTAAAGAAAAAGGTGGCAAAAGACATCTTGGGAGAAAAAGGCATAGTACAGGCAAACTGAGACACTTGTACAAATGTCTTTGAAATACCTATAGCATCCAACCTGCAGAATACATAAAAGCAGTGAAAATACAGAAACATGCTGGTTCCAGAATGCCACCACCACAGGAGATCTGCCCGCGTATCAAAAATAGCCAGGCAATTCCTGCATCAAGGCTACCAAGACACAGCACATTGGACTAACAGGAGACAACAGTATTGGCAGAAATGGCATCTCTGTAATACTAGCTGAAAAACGAATACACCTACACAACTTCAGATGACCCACTAAAGTTTTGGTTATAATTCCTGTGCGTAGTTGTACTAAATAAAAAAGTACAAAAGGGAATCAACAGTGGTCTGGAAAATATCAACACTCTTGTGAGGATAAAAACCCTGACTCTGTTATCCTAAACAGATGGCAATTTTGAATATATACTTGGAAATAGGAAAAGGATGCAGTTGTGCATCAGACTTCATTTTGCAATATACGAACTAAGTTTTGCTTTATTATACCCCATAATTTTCTGAGACAATCTGTGGCTGTCTTCTCTGTTGAATGACAAAGTTTCTCCAGATCTCTCAAAACTGAGAGTCCTTAGCCAATACCACTGCAAAATCCCCTAGCACTTCAAGTCTTACTTCCAAACTCTGCTGTAGCTGGACTTCTTTCCTGAGGGACAGAGGAGAAGTGATGAACAGTAAAACAGGAGAACACTGATACAAGCAGGGGACAAAACGTGCAGAGATAATCCCACAGGGTCTCATAACAACTGAAAAATTACACACAATCTTTCCATGGGTCAAAATCAGACTGAATACTCACCTGTGCCCTGGAGCAGTTTATTTAGGTCTGAGCTACTAAATTCCATTTGAGTGCTATTATAACCTTCACCTTAGCGTTTCTGTAAAAATAATTTGCCTTCCCACCCCTCCAAAAATGAGCTGAAGCAGTCTGGCAGTTTATCTGCTAGGCACATGAATATACCTTTGAGAGGAACTAGGGTTAGGTTCCTGTAGAGATATAGAGTAATTTTTACATTAAATTATTCATTATCTGGGAACTACACTGCAATTTCTCCTCAGTAATATCAGTACAAATACAAAAATTAAAAACATAGCAAGTAATTCGACAGGATTTTGAGCCAAAATAGTGCCATATATTATAAGACACCTGAAAAGCAATTATTTATTGAACTTTCAGCATCATAATCCTTCTTTCACTGATGTCAGTGAAAGAACAGGCAGGGAGGAAGCTAAAAATGGATTTTGCAGAGAAAGAAACAAAGGTGTACTCTACATGTCACTGGTTATGGACATGTAAAAACATCTCTACTCAAAATTACACCGAAGCACCAAAGTGCTGTCCTAGCTATAGCATTGTAGAATGGTTTGCAAGAGACTGTAAAGTTCACCTCATTCCAAACCCTCTGCCATGGGTAGGGACACCTGCCGCTAGACCAGGCTGCTCAGACCCTCATCCAGCCCAGCCCTGAACATTTCCAGGCACATCCACAGCTAAAGAAGACATATCCATGTGTCTTCTGAGAATGTAGATTGGTCATAAATGATAATGACACTAAAATGAAAATGAATGCACATATCCCTCTATTTTAAGGTTTATGAATATTTTATATTATTTTTCACAACTCAGTCTTCTTTCACAGTGACTTTTGAGACTGGATTAAAAGGATTATTCTGAAGCATATTATTGCTGGATAAAGTTCTTCTACAGACAAGATATGGAAAGATTCTGCAAGTCATTTTAACTAGAAAGACCTTAAAAATAAAAATAACTTTCTATAAACTTTGCTGAAACTTCCACAGTGGTATCTTCCTTCCTCCAACTGTTTATTAAAAACATCAATGTTGTGCTTGAATGATTGAAGTAGATCAGGACAGGTAAATTTCTTGATCCACTTTCTTTTTCACCTCTGTTCACACTACAGGATTGGCTTTTCAAAGCTATTTCTTCCACTTGCTGACAGAGAATGGTGCTGCAGCACAAATAGCTGTACAATAGAGAGAGTGTAAAAATATTTGTAGAGCTATTTCTGTACAAGTCTCTCAACCTCAAGGGGTATGAACAGCGATTCTGACAACCATATACTCAGGATTTATATTTATCATCAGTGTTAATGAAATAAGGTCAGAAGCAAACCCCTGAAAAACAGAACCTGTTAATTGTCCTGATGAAAGACAAAAGGCAGCATGCAAGGCAGTGTGTTTGATTTGCCAGTTAATTTCTGCAGGCAATTTTTTTCATTTTTCTCTTAATGCAAATTTTATTTTTATTTCTCCTCTGGATTTGGTCATTCATGGAATGTGCTGTGGGAGTTCTTTCATTGAGCTATGTTACAAATGGGCATTCCCACTACAATTTTTCCTGTTCTCTAAATATTTGAAGTATCAAAAAGCACAAATCCCTCTCAAATGCTTTTACAATAGGTTCATGTGCAAGAGAGTTTATAACATCAAGTGTTATATCAGCAATTCAGTCACCTGGTTTCATATATAGACACAATAGTATGGTATAAATGACCACTGCAGAAAATCTTCAATAGCTAGATTAATAAAGTAGCTGGATCCCAGAATCATGGGAAGGTTTTTGGTGGCAGTGACCTCAGACTTCATGCAAAGCTACACAAAAAGCTAGACCAACCTTCTCAAAGACTCATCCAGTCGAATTTTACCAAACCCCAAGGATGGGGCACCCACAACTTCCACCACCACCTGTTTCTGGGCTGAACCACTCTTCCAGTGAAAGCTTCTTTTGCTTAATTCTAACCAGATGCCACAGATAAACTCTGTTGTTCATGACATACTGTCATAACCCAGCCAAACAAACAATATTTACCTGGGCAGCGGGGAGTTTTGTGGGCCACAGCAGTGCCACTGATGGGACGGCCATTGGGAGTGACACACCAGCAGTATCCAGTGTAACTGTGGCACTGAACCTGTCAAAAACAAGAACCATGTGCAGCTTGTCAGACCTTGGCCTGTTGTCCCACAGCATTCATGGCACGTGAGCACACAAACTTATCCAGCAAACTGTATTGACAAAACCTAGAACCATAAACCACAGTGGGCCCATCTTAGTCCTATATATGATTTTTAGCATAAAGCATATTTCAAGCTAAGTGTGATAGGTCCTTCAGAATCAAATGGAAGAGAAGATTATTGAAATATGTGGTTGTTTACACCCTGTCTTAGACAAGTGAGGTGCAGGTGTTATAAAAACCTCACAAGGAAATTCCTCAAGGGACACATAAACTGTTTCTGAAACAAGCAATCCTGAGTTTTTTCCCACATAGAGAACATATTGTTCCACCCACTGAAGGAGCAGGACAGAGTGCTTCTGCCAGCATTATTCATATCCCAAGCTGTCAGAAAGGAAACTCTTGGAATTCCACTTAGAAATCAATTGCATTATATTTTCTAAGGGCCAATATCACTTGCCTCATCATGCTTAAAAAGACAAAAATTTTCTTCTGCACAATTCTATGACCAAAATGCAGTACACAGGGGACAGAAAGTGATCATGATTGGAATATATACCTCAGGATAAGCTTCTGTGTTCCTTCTGAATTCCATGATCTAAGTAAATTAGTCTCAGACTACATGCTTGTGAAGAAATTCAGCAGAGAGTAAAGAAGGATTCTGTATGATTCATTATTTAGCACTTAAGATACAGACTCCAGTTGCAAGATTTCTGATTCAAATCAGGAACAGATCACAAATTCCAAGCATTTTACCATCTGATGAGTATTCAGGGGGCTACAAGAATGACTCAGCTGCCTCATCCTAGAAGAGCAGGGAGTGTATTATACGAACAGTGGTAATGTTTGGCTCTTTTGCTGGCCAACTGTGAAATACACAATGAGGACTTGACATATAACACAGATTTTCCTTCCATTTTTTTGAAGTGTTGGCACAAATTACATTTAATTTTGAAATTACATTTCCCTTCATTATATTTGTCTCTTCCTCACCCTTTTCAAACACACATACTCTGACTTTCCAGCCATGCAAGACCCTGAATAAAAATTTTTCCACCTGACTATATGTGCCGTCATCATTGCATTCTGGGATAAACACTTGCTGAAACTCTTTGCGAGCTTGTTCTTGGGTGTACTTCCTCTCAGCCACACATCTGGAAACATCTAGAGAAAGGGAAAAGATGAGTCAGTTGGGTGATGCAATATGAAGAAAAGATAGGTGATCACCTATATTATGAAACCTGTATTATGAAAAAGACAACTCTGAGACTAATGCAAAGAGAATCAGAATTTTAGTACGTGAAAATGTACAATCAACTTGCGCTATTTTTAGGGAAGAGAACCAACGCAGGACCATAATTTCTGGACAAAAATCCATAACAGGGAAACAAAATGCAGGTGCCTGGACAGACAACCTTTCTGTTCCAAATGCCACTATGGAGCAGAAGTCCAAAGAGGGATTTTCCTCTCAATTTAACACAGCAATAGCTGCCACACTGCACCCCATAATATTCTTTTCACAGCTGGTGGCAGCAACAGCTTTCTAGTGCTTCAGGAAAGGCAAAGGAGGCAGCAGGAGCACAGTTGCCTTATACTTCCTACTTACTGCAGCTAGGCAGCAACTTCAGCTGAGACTGCAGATGTCCCCACCACGCTGGCTAAAAAAAACCAAACCTATATACACTGTACAGTGCAGGGACTTATTGAGAAGGTGATTAAATAATAAATTTGGACATAAATTATTCAAATTAGGCTAAAATTTAATGTGACTGTTTATGATTGAAGTGTGAGACATCAAGTCTACCACATGGTCCTTTGTTCACTGTGAGGTTTCTTGCACTACCTCCTTTGTTACTTGGAATTGGTCTCCATCCAAGAGACCAAAGAGCAAACCAGCTTTAATTTAGTGGAGTTTCTATTGTCTAATAAACGATATTGTCTACTACGTATACTTTATTTCAGTTAGGCAGCCAAGAGCTTAAAAAAGACACATAACATAAGCTTTTGTATCTTTTACACTACAAATTTTAGCTATTGCAGAATCAGAACTTCAGAATCTGCTTGATGTAAGCAATTTCAAGAAAAATGAGAATACCAGGCGAGCTTAAGGTAGTACTAATGACTTCAAGACGTGACTGTAACCTCTGAATTAGAATGATTTCAAATATACAAGCAGAGAAATTTGCTGCTTCTGATCTCTATTTGGTTTAAAGACTGTTTGACAGAAACTAGTTAATCCCATTTTAAGGCTAAAACTGTCCAGTGATTACCCATGAGATGGTGAAATTGTGGTGATTCATTAATGCTTGAGCAGTTCCTCAAATGCATGGGGACAGCCCTTCTAGTCCATGAAAGTTGCAAATTGAACAGAATCTGAACCGTGAGGCAACAGTATTTGACAGAGGTTTGCATTCCTAGGAGCACACAGGTGAGCCAGGTGAATTCCCAATCCCTCAAGCACCCTCTCTGTGCCAGTATGATCCAAACAAATGTTCACAGAAGCAGCCTGGAAACTTAGTGGAATGGTAGAAGTTCCTTTTTACAGGGTAAATCCTTCACTTGTCACCTCCACTGAGCTTTACACAACTCACCTGGCAACATGAGCATTAAAAAATCCCTTCAAGTCCTGGGAAATCTGGTGTGGAAGTGTAGCATAATGAGGACAGAAACAACCTCAGCATCTGCATTCTGAAAACAAAATTGGGGCCCCTTAGTTCTAATCTTCCTATTTCCCTACTGATCTTGGATTCACGTGCACTAGTTCTGTGTGTTACTTTACTCTTCTCAAAGGAGCACTATGAGAGCTCATGTTGCTAATATACCCCAAATACAAATAGTTTCACTTTGAAAAACTATGTTTCAGTCTTAGCATCAAATGATTTATGCTGTTTCAGGAGGGCTACTCACTGAGATGCAATGATGCCTGAAGGGAACACAGAAGTTCAAGCATCCAGAAATGTGAGAAAGAAAAATAATAAGGAACTGAATTAATTTGTTCTATGGCACTTTAATAGTTTGTTTCTCCAAGGGAGAAGTATAGCCAGTGTACTGTGGAGCTCAGGTAAAATCTGTTAATGTGTGCACTGCCAAAGTTTTTTTTGGGGGCGAAAAAAATTAAGCAAGCTTTGGTGTCGTAAGCATTCTTCTGAACATGGTTTGGTTATACAGTACTTAATAACATGTGGTTTTAATGTAGCTAGTATTTTAACTGAAAATAAATCACTCCTTTGTTGGACCTCTGTCCTCGTTTTTCTCGAATGACATGTGGTTTAAATGTCTAAAAGGAAAAGTGATATAAATTCCATCACATAAGATCTCTGGTATACTACCAGCAGGGTTGTAAATTATCTTCAATAACTGAATTATCATGAAAATATGCCAAGAAGAAAGAGAAGTTCTCTGAAACTGTCCACCACTTGTTCCTAAACAGCCTGATGCTCTAAAGGCCTCCTATTTGTGGATGATCTAATATGCTTTAAAATCAACAGTCACCAAATTTATTGGAATATAAAATTCACATTTGAGGTCATATTTTGTATTATATAACCATGGAAACATTTTAAACCTGTTGACTATTACTGTGCTTCAGTATACACAAAATAAAACCATGAGGATGATCTCTTATCAAGTTAAGCATCTGAAACTGTGTAAAGTCAAAATATTATTTCCAGTTCTGTTTTTTTTTGTTGTTGTTGTTGGGTTTTATTATTATTATTATTTTTTTGAGAAGATATTATGGCAGAAGAATAATTATGACACAGAGTTGAGGTCTAACCCTGACAGAAGAAATGTGATCGGGTGATCAAGATAAAAAGAAGGAATATAAAAACATTCATACTCAGAATATTAATGACCATTAAATTATTAATTCAGAGGAGCTAAATTCCTTCTAAATAAAAAAGAGATCACTGAAGAGAAAAAGTAATTATAATATTTTCAATACATTTGTAAGATTACACCATCTGATCATCTGCCTCTATGCCCTGGTTGCAATGCCTTCAAAATCCGTTGCATAACTTCCAGCAATTTTTCCAAAGAAAAAGAATTCAAGACATTTAAGAGCTATATGTTTATGCAAAATAACACCTGAAAAAGGATGAAAAAAATTATTTCCTGACATGACTGGGAGAAAGGCTGAAACATGAGCTTTCACCAAAATACCAGACAAGAGTTAGTTGTAGGGAAACCTTGCAGCTCCTAACATGCATAAATAAGTGACGGGTGACATCCTAATCCATAGGGAGAAAAACCTTCCACACAGCCATTGCTCATGACCATTCAGCAAGGGTAAATCTGGGATTCACTGTACGAAGTCTCCTTTGACTGCACCCAGACAATTCTTGTCTACAGGCCCCTCTTGTAATAGTACAGGTAATGAAAATGCCTCACATGAACCTCAAATTAATATGAGTCTAGACTTATGTGGTTTGCTAGAATTTCATTTACATAAATGAATCAATCAAAAAATAAATACATCTAAGGGGATAGGTACCAGTAAAGTCTCTTACACACAGATTCAACTTTGCTATTTATCTAGGACAGGAATCGTTCAGATCAGGATTGTCCCTGATTATTTTGAAAATGAAGACCAAGAATGAAAAGTGATAGGACTGACCTAGTGTCTTTGTGCTGATTAATCAGCCCACAGCTTTTGACTTTTCAGCATTGCCCCTGACAAAAGCAGGCTAAACTCTCATGAGGCAAGCAGTGTCCCTCTGGTGACAAACCTGAGAGCAGAGCAGATTCTGAGGCTGCAAGGTTTTGGAATGATGACAAACACTGTGCAATGCTGCAAAGCTTTTATTTTACTTTTTTTTTTTTTCTTTTAAATCTGTTTTTGTTTAAACGTTTGGAACTTTCTAGCAGAAAAATAAGGGGCTTGAAACTGTTATTGGCTTCTTACTAGAATTCTCACCATACTTTATTTCTCTTCCTAGCTGAAGCATTAATAAGGAAGCCAGCAGGTTCAAGCTGGATTCTGGTCTATGACCTGGTGAAAAGACCATTAGAAGCTAAGACCTGTTAAAATCTGGCTGAAATGCAGCCTAATTTGCCTAAAGCCCTACAATGAGAAGAACAAATTTTGCAGATATGTCCAGCTGCAATTTGGAATTGTGTCAATGACTAACTCAGCGAGACTTTATCCTCTCCACTCGAAGTAAATGGACTTTTACATCCCACAACCTCATGGGGAATTGGAAAAAAAAAATTTCCTGGCATAGAAATTGAGCATGAAGAGGCATGAGTTTACCTTAAACCAGCTCACTGGGACTCTGTTAGGTGTCAAACTGCTTTGGTACAAGGCTCATTGCATTTTAGCAATATGTTGGCCAATGTGTTGACTGTACCTCTGTCACTTAGCACCAGGACTGCAAAAGCAGCCAGAGGTTCTATAAAACAAACACATTTTGATGGTACAATGGAAGACAAAAATGGATGTATGGAAGTGGACAGAAATACACAGAACTTCAGAGAGTACAGAGTTGCAGCTGTTTGGGCAGGTCTTTCTGAAGTGGCCTGGTGACAATTCTGGCTTCCAGGGCAGACCAGTGACCAGAAAGCACAAGCAAAATAAAAAGTCATCTTAATTCTGATCTAAATTTCTCTGTGCAACAGGGAAAACTTTCACCTATGAAGTGAAGTGGTGCCACAACATTGCTGCAGGATCTTCCTGAGATAGCACTGAAGTCAACAGGAAATTCTGGAAATAGAGTTAACCTCATAAACAGCACCAGCCTGACTTGGAACTAATCTCATTTTATGCTTTATTTCCAACAGGACAGCTCCCAAAACACTGAGCTTCAGGGAAAAAACATGCACCAACCTCAACTTTGTTGGCTAATTCTTGAATAATATATCAGAGAGAAGTTTACTACTGCAGAGTTTATAACAATGACACAAACTCATCAAGGGTGTAAACACCACCTTGAAGGTGACATTCAGTACAATGGATTTAAAGGAATTTTGGAGCTCTACAGGGAGTTCTAACACCGATTCTCTCATGGAAAAGTAAGCAGCTTGCCAAAAATATAGATAAATCTCTTGCAAAGGTTTCAATTTAGTTCATCTGGTATTTCTTGGTTTGCTATGTATTGCAGTAAGAATAAAAATACCTTTCTCAGTCTCAATACATGGAGCAAACTTTGCTTGTTTTGAAAGAGATGACTGTGCTCGACACAACCCTGTTATATATTTTTGCAAAAAGTACACATCATCCTTTACTTAGTTATTTTATTATTATTTATTATTTTATTATAGCTGGAATATTCTGTTGAACATATCAGAAACATTTATTACTTGGTAAAAACTATATATAAAGTGGTTAATTTAATAATTTAAAGGTTTCCTTGAGAGCTTCCCACGGACAGTCAGCTGTTCTTACACCAAAGAGAAAGCTTTTCTGAAGTCACACAGAGGTGAACAAGCAGACCTAGTGTAGACACACATAATCCAAAGACCTTTCACTGTTTCCATTTGCACCTCTGTTTTGCCAGAATACCTGTCTCTGCTTGTCCTTAAACTTAGAAGTACTGCAACAAGCTATTTCAAGTTAGCTGTTCACCTGAGCACTTTACTGAATTGTCCTAACAATAACCAAAAATTTATTTCTGCTTCTGTCCTTCTTTCCCACTGCTATTCCCTTTTGGTAACTGGCAGTGATATGATAAAAGTCAAACAGTCTTAATTTGCAGTTAATTTAGCACAAAAAAAATTTATTCAGAGCACAAAACACCACTCGGTTTATATGGAATAAACCACTCATGAAAATTTCCCATTATATTTGACCTAGGTCAATCTATATTGTAAAGAACTGATCACGTCTAACAGCAAAGCAAATAAAAAGCTGTAGCCTCCAGTGATAGGAAACATGTAGGAAAATATCATGCTGGAAGTATCAGTTTTAAAGATGCAGAGATATTAGCCTCTTGGGTTGGAAAGGATGTCAGCACAGACATTCAGCCTGACACAGCCATAAAATAATGACTTGCTGCTTCGTGACAAGAGCTGGCCAATTCTTTCACTATTTATTTTTATAGCTGCTTTCTGGGTTCAAACAAAACAGCAGAGCAATCTTAGCCTAAACTCTCCTCTATTGGCATCTAACAGCAGAGCCAGGCAGTGTGGGGTTTCTTTGTTGTTTTCTTTTTGCTTTTCCTTTTTCTTTCCCCCTCTCACATTTTGCAACCACACAGCAATTTAGACATCTAAGCTCTAGGATAAAATAAGGAATGCTGTGCTGGATTCCCTCTTGGCACACTGTTTCAGTTTGCTAACATTTGCATTTGGAGAGATACAGTCTGATTAGAACAGAGTAAAATACTCCAAGAAAACCTAAAGCAACAGCATTCTGATGTTTTAGATGCCAAAGGCTACACTAGGCTTTCTGAGAAGAGCAGAGATTTGATAGTTTGGAGAAATCTAGTTTGCTAATTCTTGCACAGAAAATCTGAGAAGGTTTGCAACTGTTTGTGGTTCCCAGTCTTCAGTGCAGTATTATTGCTTTAGCGCTCTCCACTTCATTTAGAACCTTCATTTTTAGATGAGATCTGAAACTCAAAATGAAAATACAAGAGCAGAAATGAAAACCACAAAAAGCCACCAAAAAGTTTACTTTCAAATCAAATTGCTGTAGTGCATGTTTGATTTTACGAAGAGCCATTTTTTGTGCATAAAAATGCCCTTACTTGCCTTATTTCTGTGCAGTCTGGCTTCAGCAAATTCTGCTTGGAGAAATATTATCAATAAAAATTGACAATTTAAAAGACATAAACTCCATCTCCAGAAAACTGTGGATGATATCCCAGTCTTGTGTTGTGTTCTAAGTATGACTAGGTGCATTTAAAAGAGCAAAGAATATTCCACAAAATTATTCCAAACACAGTGAAAACTATATTCATTTCCATTAAAAGCTTACTAGAAAGTATAATCAGAAGCCAATTCCACTTGCTTTAAGAGATAACATAAATTGCTACTTCTATATGTAGATACCTTTTTCACCAAGATGTTGAATATTTTATCAACACTTATACTACAGTGGCTTGATGCATAACATCTTGACACGCAACATAAATGAAGACTCAAAGTCAAAATGAGGTTGGGGCTGACAAATGTTTGTATCAGGATTGCCAGCATCACAGTCTGGAAACTTGCAGTCATCCTACGGGTTAAATACAGTGTCTACAGAGAGAAAATATGTCTGAAAAAAGAGGAGACAGCTCCTAGCTGAAATTATTAAAAAAAAAAATCTGCCATATAATCAATCTTCCTCCTGTAAGGTTTATTTTCAAAAATCCTGAAGTTAGTATCACTTCTCAATATATATTTTAATATGTTTCTCAAAATAATGAAAAAACCCTGCATCATTCTTTTTTTTTCCTCATAAAAGATGAGATGAAAAAAGAAAGTGAGAGCTGAGGACACATGAAAACTGCCCTGTTTTCACTGTACAGACTGTGCCAGGTCTCGCTCTGTTCAGGTTTATTTTTAAGACTGACATCCTGATCCAGTCCCACTTCCGTTTATTTCAGTTAGGAAAAGAACCATACCCACTCACTGCTCTTTCCTCTCTCCAAACGAAGCGTCTTGGGAGCATGTCCACCGCCCAAACACATCCCCCAGGGCTGCCTTCCAGGCAGCACAGGTGCCCTGGCCAGGCCAAGGTCCCTGCCCACATGGAGCTAAGGGCCGTGCTCAGGCACTGCGAGCACACGCCAGGCTCACGCCCAAACCGGAGCTGGATGGCGCCTCCGTGGGAATGCTGAAAAAGGTGTGCACTCAGAAACCACGGCCAGCATTTACAAAACAGTCCCCTAGCTAATAGCCAAGACTAATGCTTCTCCAAATTGTGCTTTGACTCATTAATTATGGGACCAAGATTAACTTGTGGTCTCAAAATAACGACTGTCTAGCAATGCCTTCATTCTCTTCACAAAGGGAAAATCCTACTAGCACATTTATCCAAAGGCAAACATTTCTATTTACTTAAGCATGCTTTTAATCCATTCATTAACTTATTGTTCTAATAGCTTAAATGAGTGACACTGTTCACTATCCCTGAAAGCCCTAAATTAAAGAAAAAAATGCTGACTCTGTTTTTCCTTTAAGGAAAGCAAAGAGTAATACTTGTTTTATGAGAAATTTCACTCATATTTTGAAGTGCTTTAGATCTTTATGTGACTTATGAGAATGAAGAGATTACTTTTTGTTTTATCTATGATAGCTCATAAAAGAACAGCATTTTTAAAGAGTGAGGCTCTTAAGACACCATAAATTAATTAAGCTAAACATGATCTACCTAGAGTTTCCAATGGAGAAAGAGAATCTACATAGCTACAGAATAACAATGAAACTATGTGTGATGGCTCTCCCGGGTGTACTCACAAAGCAGTAAGTCATTGTTGGGGCCATCTCTGCAAATACTGAATGCATACTCAGTGTTAGATTAAATTCCAAAGCCCTTAGAAATTAAAAGTCACTGTGTAAAGCTCCTACACTGTCACTTTTAGTAAGGACCACTCAGAGATCTGTGCAAGACTGACAGAGCAAGTATGACTGACACTGAAGAAGGCTTCAAGCATCAACACCTTGTTATCTAGAAATCTCTCATATGTTTTCTATGTAGCCTCCCATCGGCAGCTCCACACAGCTCTGGCTCTTTTTCTCTCTCTTCTCTCTTCCTTTTGCAGTTCTTGCTAGCTCCTTCCTGTCCCTAGCACAGCCACCTAACCCTGTCTGTCCCTCATACAACATCTTACTCTCACACCCTCCTGTCCCTTCCTCCCCACAGCATGGCCAGCAGACTCCAATTGCCTCTTCACCAACTAACTCACTCTTTATCACACCCATAGCTGCGAGGGCAAGGCTGTTCCCACTCTTTGGTAAATAACACAGCTGCTACTGGGGGCAAGCTTGCCTTCAGCACATCTGTCTTCCCACACAAGTCCAGTTTAGCAGTTGCTTATAAACCCAGGTTGCTGTTACATGGTGATAGTGAAGTAAGAAATGTGATGCGAGCTGGCAGTGGAGATTTTATAGTGATTGACAATTTGTACCAAAACTCAGCCTCGAGAAGCCTTGTTTTAGTGAAGTACTGGTGGAGAAGCCACAAAATCCAAGTACCTCAGCTGGGATATTTTAAGAACTGTGTGTTAGGGTAGAGGTATGCTGACAAGATGGTACATATGAATTTGTTTTTTCACTGATCACAAGGCCAGAATACCAAACTTTATTACTGAGCCACTCACTTAATACATTCAGAATATTAGTCTCCAGGGCCCCAATTATGGGCCAGGTACATTCACTTAAAAAGAAGCTGAGACATTAAATGAGTATTCTTAATACTATTTTTAAAAAAAGCAGAGAAACACACACACACACACAAAAAAAAAAAAAGAAAGTAAAAAAAAAAGTAAAAAGAAAAGCTGAACAGCCTTAAACCTGTAAAAGAAGGCACCTCTGTGCATGCTGCCTGCTGGGAACAGTTCTTGGCCCATCTTTTCCCTGAGCCACAGAGATACAGTCCTCAGGAGAGCACAGCTGGCCGGTGCCCAAACTGCAACAGAGAGCATTTACCACCTTACCTGCCTGGTGCTCAGACTGTCTCCTTGCATTGCTCAATTAATTTCTGCAGACATAGCATCTGTGTCTTTTCTGAGCAGTTTAAAAGCAATTATATTGTTTTTCCACTTCTTGAATGTTTTGCTCCTTTGGCTATGCTGGGCCAGATTTACTGTGAAGCACTTGTGTGTGCATGTGGCTGATCCCCATCACAGGTGATATTTTAACAGTCCTAACTGCTAAACAACACCAGTAGTATTTCTCAGCTGTCAACACACATTTATTTATTAGATCCCTAATCTGGTTGCACAGTAAATGTCTGTGTCAAGCAAGTGGCAAATCTCCAGAACTTCAGAATAAAGATTTTGTTTGGAAAAGTATCCAAAAATGTGGTTGTTCATCTACAGCGTACACAGATTATTTGAGATCTTAGAAACTCCAAAAGTAGGCTGGAAATTTTATAATATTTTAACTTCTTATAGCATTTCCAAGCTTAGCAATGGATTCCAGCAAAGGCTGGAAGTGGACTTAAAATAAAAAAAAGTTACAAAATTAATGTTGTCAAAAAAAAAAAAAAACCCAAACAAAAAACCAGAACAGTCCATTCTGATGCTTGTTTTGTTAAAGGTGAGTTGTCTTTCAGAAATGAGTAGAAGGTTCAGGGTTCATTCATTTTCAGGTTTCTTAAAACTGTTTTGATCTCTGCTGCAGTCATCAAAAACTAGAACAGAAATACAAGGGGGAAAAGTGTTCAAATGCAGCAATTTTACTGTGATCTTTAAGATCTAGGATCTAAAAATGGTTTCCTTTGCAATGCTAAAGAATTGTCTGGACTGAGCACCCTTGCTGTGAAAGAAACTTGAATTAGAAAGGAACAAGCACAGACAGAGCAAACTATCCCTTCGTATTTTTTAGTAATTAAGTGTTCAAAATCAAATAAATGAGAAAAAATGTTGAGAACAGGTGAGAAAGAGGAAAAAAGAGTCAATATAAATTTGCCTTTCTCAGGAAAAAAGAAACAGAGAAAGGAAACATTAGTCTGATAGTCGTTCAAAATTTCTTATGGATGTGAAAAGAAATCATGGTTCTGAATATCTAAAATAGAAATGATGGACTCAAAATTATTCCAAAAGGCTGTCAACACAAACTGGCAAGGTCTTTAGATTTCTACTGAATAGACTGAATCAAACAAAGAGCTAGTCATCATTAAATTAATTAAAATGGCACCTGGAAATATTTTGTTTTCAGAGAAGAATTTTGTGAGGTGAATAAGGATTTTTTTTCAGAAGTCAGGAGGAGACAGACTTAAGATTGCCTTTTTTCATCAATGGTGGATGGTTATCATGGCACAGATTTAAAGTTGTGAAGTCTACACCAGGGATCACCTCTTTTCTCCCTTCAGAACATCCACATGAAAGCATGCATGTGTCTTTCCGTTCTACCTGCAAGCTCAAAACTTGCTTCAAAACCAATGCTTTAATGAGGAGTATGGGTGCGTGTCTGTTTTTTGACGGTTACAGACAAACACTTCCAAAAGGATCTGTTTCCATTCCTACAAACAACGAAAGTAAATTCTGAAACCTCTAAAGTAGTTCTCCAATGAAACATCACTTTTTGGTTAGCCCTACTGAAACAACCCTCTGCTTTTCAACTAAGCATCACCTGGCAACAACATATTTCACCACTCAAAAGCAACTGGCTCAAAAGGCCTTAATCACAGGACTTCCTTGGCTCTTTCAGAATGTTTGATATGATTATCAGAACTAGCCCAAGCAATGCTAAAACTGAAACTGCAGCTAGGCTGATCAATCACCTTTTTCTTCTTTAAAACTTGTTTTACAGCTTGAAATTATTGCAGCCGTAAGTAGGAATAAAGACACTGGTCACTTCAAAATTTAAGACTGCTTTACTGAATAAGAAATATGATGAAAATGTAAAATTAAAAGAGCACGGATCTCTTGCTGATACTGACCAAGGGCATTATTGGCAAATATCTGCCTATTACCAACCAAAGGAAAAAAAAAATCCTTGAAGAGAACGTGTACCTGCTATCAGCAATATTTAAGGTGCCTAAGGTGTCTAATTCCAATTCTACAATTCTACTCTATGCATTAATAAATAAACAGCAAATGAGCACTTTTCCAAATTGCAGCTATTGACTGCAGAAAGATTTTACAGCATCAATGAGGAAACCTTCAGCAGAGCAATTCTAATCTTAATGAAGAAAATTTCCTGAAGATGACTTTTTCAATATGGTATAAAAAACAATAAAGAAAACCACTCAAAACTAATTTCCATAAAGCTCTAATGTATAAAATTAACAAATACCAAGTGCACAATAATTGTCTCTGTTGTTCATGAGTGTAACAAAAGCTTTGGCTCAGGTAGCTTCATTATGTTATCCTTGCTCACCACAGTAAATAGATCCATCATGAAATACAATGGTTTACTATGAAAGGGCTGAAGAATGGGGATACTGTTTCATCCCGGCAGAAGATGAGACAGAATGTCCCTTTGAAGCAGTCTTGGTGCTTCAGAGGTTTGCAGGAGCTAATGGAGAGAGATGATGTGGAAAATTGCCTCCTACAGGTTGAATTGGTGTGGTCCCTGGGGTTTTATTTCCCCCACTCCCTACCTCCACTCCCTGCCACTCTCTTTAGGACAGAGAGAAAGGGAAAGTAAATCTTTATGGCCACTGCTATTCTTACATTTTAGAAAGATCACTGTGTTGGGAATCACCCTACACTTCAGTAAAGAACTGCATCGTCTAGCACCACGCTACTCTAAAATTTGAGAGACTTAATTGTGGATATTTTGCAGGATTGCATGTCACTCAATTTCTGTAAACAGAGATCAGAAGTAAAGGAGTGGATGGTACAGGCAGCAACGGCCTGTGAGAGCTCTATGCATTGCAAAGCTTTTTTTGGTTTTTGCTTTTTCTCACTCAATGCACCCTACCACCACCACCCCTGCCACACTATGTGACTGCAATTAGGAAAAACAAGACTTAATTTGACTGTCTCAAACTCAAAATACCAAATTGTACTAGACAAGAAACCTTGCAAGATAACAATTGTAAGAGTTTCTCTGAACTTGCCAGTGATATGGTCCTTCTGAACAAGGACCTGGCCATGCAATTTCCTTAATAGTGACTTACTGAAAAGTAAATGGATGTGGGAATCACAATTTTGATGAAGGCTCAAGATTAATTTATCTTTAGACAGCATATTGTTATAGAAATAACAGGATTGAATTCAACCCACTTGCTTTTAGAAAATTCTTCCAGTCCAGCACTCCTGGTTTTCAATTCACAAACATTTAAAATACTATTTTAAGGTCTATCATTTTTCATAATGGTCAAGAGAAACTTTGATTTCTCACCTTTGCAGTTGCCTCGGTAGGCTATTTCCAGCTGAGGGTCTTTGCATTTTGCTCGTTGAAACTCACACCGGGACAGAAAAGTTCTTCCATCAGATGCACAGAGTGATTTCTGAGGGGAACCAGCACAGTCCAGGCTGCATTCTCTGTCTTTGTCTTGGTCCACTCTCAAAAACTAAGAAAAAAAAATTAATGCTGTAAGAATGCTATTCCCATGTGAAAACTGCTCTGTAGCCCCTTCCCCAGCAAAGACACACAAATATTACCCATAACTGAAAAGAAAGTTCTGCCTGTTTTGTCTATTCAAATCCTAGCAGATTCTTTATATCTGGGGTTATTCCACTGCTGCTGTGAAATGGCAGTGATTGCAACAACTCTGTAACATATACTAAATCCAGTATCACAACTGGGAAGTCTTTGAATCTCTTTCAATCATTATGAATCTCAAAACAACAACTTGGAGTTTTTGGAGTGAAAATGGTGATGGCAGAAATATTTTTCACATCAAAAATGAGACAGCAATGGATGCTTGTCTGTTTTATTAGATATTAATTATTCTACAATGACAAGCTGAAAAGTCTGTTTTAAGACCCAAGTATGATTTTTAACATAAACACTCTTATTGTGGATTTCAGCGCTCCTCTTTCTAGTTTTGACACAAAGCTACACTGAACCAAATTGTTCACCCCTCCAATGCCAAGACTGCAAAGCTCATTAATTTGGCATCATCCTTGGCACTGTGAAAAGAAGAAGCTTCTCACCCTGAAACACGTTGCCAGAAAAAACCTAATCAGATCTGGTGCCGCTACATGCCAGCCAAAACCAGATAAAAACAAAGGTATTACTCTATCTTCTGAGCTCTTGAAAAGCTGAGACTAGGGAGGAGGTGAACTCAGTAAGTGCTCAGATGAATTTCTCTATCCTTCTGCTTCTTCTGAACAAGCTCACAATTAAGCAAGGCATCCAGCTACCAGGAGGTAATCATTCTCCTAAGCATCATGAGGTGCCCAAGGAAAGATCTGCATCCAGCTAAAGCCCTGTTTTCATTGGTGCTACTTCACCATTACAAACCTCAGGTAGAGACAATTTTAAACTTCAGATGAGAAAATGAAATTAGGAGGAAGGAAATTTCACGGAAAAGAAAAAAAGAGGACAGTGAGTAGTATTTGGGATGAAAAACTTAAAAAACCCATTTGCTACATATAGTTCCCCTGCATTTTATTACACATAAGAAATATATAAAGGGAGTTATAAATCTCCATAATCTTCATACTTAAAATTGCCATCTATTTGCATTTCCTACCATTTAACATGAGGAAATACAGATGTGTCATTCTGGAGTGTCTGCACAAAAATGGAGAGATTATCTCAAAGGTATCATTTTAAAATAATAGTCATATGGTTGGACTTCTACCAGAATTTTTATATTTTAGTGGCACACTAAGATAAAAAGGCAAACTGCTTTTTCCCAACGTTTTTGAGCAATTTTTCACTTTTAGGAATAATTAACTTCAGAAGCAAATTACTCACAAATTACACACAAACCCCAAATCTTTCTCCAAGGAATCTAGCTACAGATTTCCAGAAGTGGAGGACAGATGTTCCTTGCTCCCCATTTCAGTGTTATTCTGCAGATCCTTCTCTCCAACAAAAATTAATAATCAGGTGAGCTGAGTGGGAAGGAAGAAAAACTGAAGTCATCTCCCTTTACCTGCACAATGAGTAACAGTGAAGACAGGCACCCATGATTCTGGACAACCTCCAAATCATTTTGGTCTCCAGGGCTTGCCTGGCTGCCCTGATCAGCTGCACTGTGGGAGCCCTGTGAGGTCATCCAAACTTCCCTTTCTTGCCTGGGAGGCATCTGCAAGACTTTGAGATTAGGCTGATCTAGGACTGTGAAAGGGATTTCTCAATGAAAAATGGACCACATGGGGCCTCTGGCAAAAAAAAAAAAAATCGGATCCTGTCGTCTACTCTACCTCCAACTTCCTCTGTGGATTTGGTGATGGCAAGTCGAGTGATCGCCCTCTTTCTATTTTGTGAAGTAAGGAATACAGCCTTTCTGTGTGTAGAAGACTACCCCTCTGTAATGGCTAGGCACTTTTCCACCCTTAATTTATCCTCAGCAACATCCCCGTTGAGCAGAGAATTAGTTTTCCAAAGCACAGGAAGGCTTCACGACCCACACAAAATCATGCAGCAGATCAGGGGACTGAACCCAGGCACCAGAAGAAAATCACACACAGCAGCAGTCCAGCTGTGTGGAAAAATGTACCATTTTTTCCCCAGAGTTTCCTCATTTGTTCTGTTTTGAACTGTTGCAGGAGTTTACATGGGCATGTCTGACAGTAACACTGTGGACAGAAAATCCCCTTAACTGTCTGAAGAACAAAATCCACTCCCTTGAGAGCATGATAGTTCACAGATAAAGCTGTATTTTAAATGGCATTTATCCAAAGAGTTTTATTTAAGTATTTTATTATTTCAAAGCCTTAGAGGAGATTAGGGCAAATTAGGGGTTCAAGGATATCCAAGCAACCTGTAAAAGCAGAGGATGAGGACATACCCAGGAGACAAAACCACTTGAAATAGCTTATTGGTTAGCCAAACCTCAGTGGAGAATTTGGGTTGTACATTTAAACAATTTCCACCAACCCAGTGTAACTGAGGGATTTAAGAGCCGGAAGGACAAAAAGGCAAGCAATTGTAAGGAAAGACAGCATGAAAGAGAGAATAGCAAATGTACTTAGAAAAAAACATTCAGAAAGTATATGATCGACATTTCAAAAATACTTCATTGTCATCTTTACTACAGCAGTATAAGATGGTAAAAGTCAAAATCAGTATTTCTTGCTCACACAGTGAAAGGAATTGATAAACACATCAAAAAGTAATGCTAAAACAAGAAAGGGCTATGGAATTTCCCATAAGATTTGCTACTTGTTCAGAAAGGAACAAGTACAGCCGGCAACAGAAAAGCTGGGATCACACTGGTGCGCATCTTAGAGCTGTACTTTCCTGTGAAAATAGTAATTTTGATTAAAATAGGACAGTTTAGACAGAGAGAAAAATGGTTCAATACGGACCAGAAAGTGACTTGCTCTCAGTATTGGTTTGTATCTGTGTTTGAATTCATTTAACAAACGTGTTAATGTACAAATATGTGATTCACTGAAAGATAAGCTTAAAAAGCAGCATTTTTGTTGAATGCTGGTAAATGACTAAAATTAGGCCAACAATAGTTGACCAAACTGAGATGGAATTATTTTGAAGAACTAGTGGAAAATTAATTAAACCCTATTAAAAAGCAAAACACTTTTAACAGAGAGGTGTTCTTGCCCTAATAAGACAGAAACTAGCCTAGTCATGTTTCAAAAAATTTGTTTTGACTAAAAACTATTACACAGATTAAGAGGCACAGCACAACTGGAATTGCTGTAACTTCTCATTTACATTTCAGTATCATTTATTTCAGCCTTTCCAAAGCACTATATTTGACAACACCCAGCTTCCAAGGGGCTTACTATTCTGTACTAGGCACTGCTTTAAATTGTCATGTAGTATTTCTGAGAAGAAAGAATGATAATGGGGCTATAGCAGAAAAATGTTTGATTTTAGGTTTACCTTATTAATAAAACCTAATCACCCACTTGACAGGTATGAGCACTTCTGAAATATTATTTATTGTCATGTGTTTCAGGCATCACGGAATTCTGGTGTTTTCCTTTAATGTCTCATACTTGAAAGAACCTTAATACTGGATTAAATATATCACTGGTGGTCCAGGTGATCTTCCATCTTCTGTTACTGAAGTTCAGAGCTGCTTGCAGTAGATACATGAAACCTTGCTTAAACTGGAGGAAAATATTCCTGTTCTGTTTTTTGCTCTGCTTTCTGCTCTGATCTATCTTTCTGCTTTGTTTTTGTCACTGGTGGCACATCTGGGCTATGGACAGTCAGGATGCTTATTTCTCCAACCACAAGCCATGTGTTGCAGTCAATGAGAAAGTTTTTCCAGTACCTTAAGAGTAGGAAATTGATTGTGCTATTAAACTATTACTCAAAATAGCACGTATATATAACCTTGCTCACTGCTACAGTGTAACACACATCTTTACCTTATACTGTTCACTCTTATGCAGGGATTCACTGTCATTCCCTCTGGTCCTCATCCTGCAGCTACATCATTACAAGGGCAGAAAAGGTCTTCAGGTTGAACTGAGTCACTTGCACACCTTCACATTTCTGGTGCACAAACCTGTAACCCCACCCTCTGTAGTTCAGAGAAACTCTACTTGCTCCAAAGCAGATGACAAAGTATGAGGAGAGAAAAATGGTGCTTGGCTGGAGAGCCAACAACTGGATACACCTGCAAGATGAACTGTCAGTCCAAGAAAGCAGAAGAGGCAAGACCAGAGTTACAGTCTGGCCATGGGGAGCACCCACATCTCTGCAGTGGAAGAAAAGCTGGTAACACACACTCAGGCTGAGGAGTAAAGATTAGTTATTGAATCTGGCTCAAAGCCTCTCAAACAGCAATGGGAAATGCTCTGATCTACATTTCATAATATAGTGCACAGATGTGGATTTTGTCTTTGAATTGCTGCCACTGTTTGATTAACTGAGCAAGGCAGGGCAGTTTCTGCCCCCCCTCCCTTTGCTCTTTTAAATTTGGGTCAACTTGTCTCTAATACTTGCAGTCCTGTAGAGACAAACTTAACACAAATGTGTAAAGCATAACTCATAACTATGCTAAAATGATTTTTAATTTGTCCTAATATAACTTTTCTTACTAAAGCTGAAGACCAGGAAACCACTTTTTCTGTCTGTGGATAGAAACCTCCATCCTTTTCTGTAACACCAGTTTGAAGCCTGC
>VWYP01000049.1:0-19766 GCA_013400435.1 Pycnonotus jocosus
TATATATATATATATATTTAGACTTTTATGGGTAACACAAGCTCAGGGAAGTGGGAAGAGTTGCATGTATTTCTAAAATGTCAGTAATTTTCTTTAATAAGGAGTACTTTGCTCCTGGCTAGGTAGCTCCTGTCTGAGACTTGATCTT
Organism: Pycnonotus jocosus; assembly: GCA_013400435.1. NCBI lineage: Eukaryota > Metazoa > Chordata > Aves > Passeriformes > Pycnonotidae > Pycnonotus > Pycnonotus jocosus. The sequence continues at coordinate 149 of VWYP01000049.1, forward strand.
GGACTAGAGTTTTATTACTGCTTTTAAATGGTACAGGACTGGAAAGTCTTAACAGTGTCTTAAGTCCCCATGGTGGCACTACTTGGGACAGCTGCACATATTTATATATTTAAAGTGTTCCCAAGCAAAACTTTAGAGCCTGTAAAAGCTACGTGGCTTCATAATTTAATAAAGTTTTATAAAGGTCATAAAAGATTAGGCAGAAGTTCATCTCTTGCAGCCTGTGAAACAATTTTTCTGTGGAGCATTCATGGTGTGGTTATTAATAGGAAGTAGATGAGCTAGTTTAGGTTACTGCAAAAACATCTTTCCATAGTAGTTAAAATGTTTTTGCAACACTGGATGCCTGATAAATGCATATTTTAGAAGCAATTTTATCACCCCATCATAGTATGATCTCTGTAGTATTTCTCATAATTTTTTCGTAGCTTTGTACTACATGTGAAAATGGTCTGCAGATTGCAAATTGAGGTGAAATCTGTGCTGTGTTCCTTGCATATGAAGATAGGATTTGCTGTCTTTATGCTAGTGTCACAGAAAATCATGATTCGAGACAAGTTTGTTCTTCTTACTCATCACTAACAGTGTCAGAACTTGAAGGTAATGGATGGGAGACCCATTTCATCATTCCCTTTATCCAGGTGGGCACTGAGACTAAAATCTCACCAAGATCTTGGCCATTGTCCTGGGCAAAGGAATTGTGTGAGTTCTGTCTGCTCAGAGCAGGCACTAAGCCTTCATTTCCCAGCTTCAAGAGTCATTTAACTGTTATATCATGGTTAAACTCCTCTCTCAGCCAATTTTCGAAAAGCAAAGAGCATCTCTGGCTTAGTTCCTTAAAAGCCACGGGGTATGTCTGTGGGCTAGAGATCCCAGGAAGCAGGAGGCTCTGGTGGTTTAAATTCTGAGAAGGTATCAGATGTATCTGCTTGAAGTGTAGCTGGTGGTGTTTCATACTGGTTAATGTGCTTTATACTGGTTAGCTCTGGGCAGTTTCTGCCCATCAGGCAGGATTTCTAATTCTTGACATGTTCAGGGAGCATAAATATTTCATTGCAGCCTCAAAATTTCTGTTGGGAGCTAAATGCATAACATTTAGAGCATGAAAATTCATGGAGCATAAGGATCTGTTGCATGTGTATTAGATTGTGTGAATAAGCATGAGAGCAAGACCTGTGCTCAAACTTGTGCTGATACCTTGGCTTCCTATAATCTAGTCCCTGATTACTTTAAAGACTGCCTTTCTCTGCAGCTGAGATGGGTTAGAAGGTGTTTGCTTTTGCATGGTGTGTTTGATGGACAGTTGAGTTTTCTGAAGAGAAAGGTTCCTTTATTGGATTAATTTCCCTGGGCATTCTGTTAAAGAGTCTTTCATCCTTGGGAAAAGAAGCCAGGCACAGTTCCTTGGTACAGTGAACAAGAGTAATTTTCAAGTTTTTATTCAAAGAAAGGAAATGATTCTAACTTTTGAGAGCAGATCATCCTCCTGAAGCATGATATACTGTAATGTAGCTTTTATTCTGACAGTCTTCTCCGTGAATTTGAGATCACTGCTATTATTTTAACTCAAAAAATACACCAATAAAAAATGATTGGTTCTGTGATTTCTATCCTGAAAGTATATCAGTTAGGTGAAACTTACATGATCATACCTATGAGCAATTCCACAGCATCCCTGTTGCCATATGAGAAGTAAATTCTTCCCCTTTTGTCTCAGAGGAATGACTGCAAGACTACACACTGCTTCTGAAATCTGTACTCCCCTGTTTTCAGAGCCTCTGAAGAGTTGTGTTTGACCGAATTGAGCAGCTGCTGTTTTCTGAGATGCCAGCTTGATTAGATGTTATATATATATATATATATATCATTTATGACATTATATCATTAATTCATTTGTTTTTCCTATTTTTGCCCAGAAGTCAGTCTACTTGCCTAATAGTTGTGCTGTACAGCCTCTTCTGCCCTCTTTCCTTTGCCTTCTCCTGGATGGCAGAGGTAGGGGAATCAAGTCTTAATCAAGATCATTCAGCGAGAAAGAGTCAGAATCAGAGTAGAGTTTATTATACTTCAGCTTTCCTGTCTTTACTCACAACTGAATGGGTGACTAGCTCTATTTTGAAGAGCAGCAGGAAAATGATGCAATCTGATGCAGGGGTGAGCTGGGATCCATCAGGTGCTGCTGGCATGGAGCAGTCTGGGATGAGGCTTATCATGCTAACAATTCAGATGCAGAATATATTTGTACATCCATACATGAGATTTTCTTTTACTTTTTGGGAAGACTCAGTTAATAGAATTCTGAGTGAAAAAGAGGAAAATAGTAAGACTAGTATTGCACAGATAGAAGAAAATAACCAAATGGTCCTTTTCACGTTCTGATGTGAGTGAGGTCTGTCACCAGGTGCAGGCTGCTACTTACCAAGTGAAAGAATACTTAAAACCACATAAATGGGTCTTACGTGGACAGATGAAGCTATGTTAAAAGTTCTCTTTGTTTTGAAATGGAAGAGAAGGAAATTTTACAGATCTTTTATTTATGAAGAGTCTAGCAATAGAGAGACAAAAGTTTTTCAAGACGGGTCTTGGAGATGGTAAATAAAATGATAAATTTTTAGCACCTAAATAGTACTTAAATAGGCACTTAGGACTTTGTGAACTACAGGTTTACACTCTTTATTTTGTCTCTTTTAGTCATCACTTTCTGTTCAGTCTGTATTAATAGAAGAAGAACAATTTGGCTGCTAAGTTGCTAGTTTAGGGTTTCAAAGGGCCTTATTAGAAACTGGTGTAATTTCATCCCCTGGCCCTTTTATATAACAGCCTGCATATTTAGATTACTTCATTTTAACCTAGAATTAAACAATAGATGGCAGTGCTGTGGGACAGGACACTAGCAGATGTGAAGCTAAACCTGAATGAACAGGTTTTATTTTTGTGGCATTTGGACTGTCATCCTCCTTGTGCCTTGGGTAAGTTATTTGTTTTTTATCAGATTGTACAGACTGTTATATCTGTTACTTGCATTTATAGCCCACTTGCAGGTGGACAATCCTTGGCAACCTTTTTTGGACAGTGCTGTTTGCCCATTTTTGTTTTGTTTTAATGTGTGAAGCTGTTAGATGTGGTCCCTTTGCAGATCAGTTTTCAGCTGCAGCTACTTCTCTGTTGCATGAGCCCTGTACCTGCAGCATTTAATCTTCTCCACCTCTGGGGTGGGCACCCTGCTAGCACTTTGGCTGGAGCTCATTGCAAAGAAATGAAAATTAGTTTGAAATCTTTCACTGAATTTTAAAATGCTTTGTTTCACTCCTCTGCATTGCAGCATAGCATGTTGTGGTTCTTATCTCTGTTATATCAGTGTTTGTAGGACTTGGAATATTACAGGCAATTAATCTTCTCAGGTATTGCTTAAAAGAGATACCTGGAAGTTATCTGGTTTAGCTTCTGGTCATGAAATGCTGGCAGTATGCACAAATACTTCAGTTAGGAAAGCAAAGAGCATTTAAGATAGGTGAGTGAAGAAATTATGGATTTAGTAAGAAAAAAATAGTTTCCTTAATGAGTGATTATTTGCTTTTAATTGAAATCAGTCATTGAAGAAGAATGCCATAACTTCAAGTCAGCTGCAAGGGAAAGTAATAGAAAACCAGCCTGTCTTTTTGAAGGTTTATTTCAAAGTATTTTTGAGAATTACTTAGTAAATTACTTTACTACCTCCTTTCTACAGACACAGTAACTGGCACAGAGAGGTGGCTTGCCACAGAGGATCCAAAATTATCACCCATTTTGAATTACAGTAGATCAAGAATGAAATGTAATACCATAATTCCTTGTCTCTCATCTAATAGGAATTTGAGGTAGAAACATCACTGTTGTTCTTCTCAGCTGCAAGACCTTTACGTATGACATAACAACTTCTATGAACACACTTTTTTTGCTCTTTTCTTTGCCCTCTACCACTTCAGCATTCTGTCATTTCTATACCATAATCCACCACTGTTAAACTTGAAGGCACTTTTTTCAAACTACGTTAGTAGTATATATATATATTATATTTCTGTCATTTAACAAATGGGACAGACCAAATAAAAGAGGACTCAGAAGCAATAAAGGCTTTTGACATGCAAATAAACTGAGTAGACTTGTGTGTCATATAAATTGCATATCGTTGGAGAAATAGTTTAGCATGAAAGATGCAAATGTTCACTGTTTACATACATGTAATAGAAATGTGTATTTATTCTGAGTTGATTAAAATTCTGATTTGAAAGTGCATTTCTTTAAAAGCTAAGTAGGCAATCTCTTAAAAAACGTCTCAGTGAGAATTCTACTGAATAGTGTCTATGGCTTGTAAACTTGCAAGATGGGATGAGAAGAGGGGTTGGCAAACAAACAGAAATGCTCCTGTCACTGTCACTGTCGTGTTTCCTCTGGTTCAGTTCCCTGCCTGTCTCCTGGAAGATGTTACCGTGTCAGCATCAGAGGTTTAAATGGAGAGGCACTGTATGGGCTTTATTTAATAACAAGGAAAACCAATAAAAGAAAATGTTCTGCTGTCACATACTGTCCTTGGACTGCTGACAAGGACTGACACATAGCTACTATATAGTTTGTTATGGCTGGTATTTCTGGCTCCAGAGAGGCCCCAGACTAGAATTTTAGGGATAGAACTACTTGGGAAAATTGCCACTGCCATAAGCTATGTGAACTTTCCTCAAGGTGGATACCATCATCTGCACAGGGGTCTCCAGGGTTCCTGGAACATGAAATTCTCTACTGCTAGTGATGTTACTAGTTACTAGCCCTGATATGATATGGCTATCAGAGGTGACTTCTATTGTATTGTAACAGATAATACCACTAGAAAACATAATGGCAAAAAGTTGCAGGTGGAAAAAGTGGTCTTCAAGGCCTGAAAACTGGGTCATCTTAGACCTTCTTTGAATCCTCCACAAGGACCTGTTCACCTAAGAAAAGGTTTGTATCTATGCATGTATGCATAAGATTTGGAACAAATGAGTCAGTCTAATAAAGGTATTATGTCTCTCTATAAATGGTGTTTTTTTAGAATAAATCATTAGAATCACACACACACATCCCAGGCTCTGCAGATGAATTTTCCTTGTATGATATGACAGTTGTTCAAGCATTTTAAATACCAAATTTATAAATGCTATGCTTCTTATTGATTTTCATATTGAATTTTAACTTAGAGTTACTCATAAAATTTCCAAGTGTCCATGTCTGTCTTATTTGTGAATGCAAAATGAAAGTACGAGTTTCTTAGCACAGGGATTGTACATCAGCTTAGGCTTCTGATTTTGACAGTGTCCAGGTGAAGTTAACATGTTCACAAATGTTTTCTTCTTCAGTAAAAATGAGTCAGGGTTTTGTAATGAANGTGAATGCAAAATGAAAGTACAAGTTTCTTAGCACAGGGATTGTACATCAGCTTAGGCTTCTGATTTTGACAGTGTCCAGGTGAAGTTAACATGTTCACAAATGTTTTCTTCTTCAGTAAAAATGAGTCAGGGTTTTGTAATGAAAACAAAATATTCAACAACATGACAGCAAATCAATCTTCTCTAGCTTTTTCATTTTACAAGGCTGAATGCGCAGTGCCTTCATGCCTATTAAATAACTAGGTCTACATTTTCACATGAAATGCATGGTTTACACTGAACATACATTTGGTTTCTCCTCATTTGATTATTGTAAAAAGTCCAGATGCAGCAGTGTGCTGAAGAACGTGTGGGACTTAGAGGATGTGATTAAGCCCACTTAAATCAATGGGATTTTTCATGTGCTGTAAGTTAGGCATGTGCTTAAATACTTTTCTGGAAAAGACTTGGAAATACAGTACAAAATAAAAGCAATAATTTCAGAAATATTTTACTAGCAAATACATCTGAATGATTTGTGGCTGTGGCTAATATTTTTTCAGCATCATGTAACAGTCATAGTTTCTTTCCTCTCCTTATAGTAGCTTTTGTCTGAACTCTACCTCCATATCCAAGTGGTTAACTTGCAAGTCAACTTGTATTAAAAAAGAGAAGAATGACAGAGAGAAATATGAAATAATTTTAAAATAATTAAATGACACTAGGCAAAGAATCGAATATCCTATTTTATAAAGTATGTCTTAAACACATTGGGCACATGCAGACCCAAATTAACCACACTTACATCCTTGTCCTTTTTTATATTTGGATGAATCTTTATCAATGTGAAGAAGACATTAAAAGCATTAAAATGTGTTGACTACAGTGCTTGGAAATAGTTTTGCCATAATATAACTTAAGGCAGAATTTATCCCAGAGGATCCCATTGGGATAACAATGTGAAACTCATATTTTTTATCTAGTTATTTATTAATTAGTTAAATAATTAATTTTAAGATTTGTTCGTGTTCCTCCTTGCTCTTGAAAGCAAAACCTGATGCTCTATGAGAATATTGTCATGGCAGCATCCTTTGCCTTGTGTCAGCACTTGGACTTCAGCAGTGACTGTGCTTTAATCAAAGAGGTCACCAACCCAAATATGAAGCAACTTGCATCTGAGAGACCCAGAGATTTCTGTTGGAGTGTTACTCCTTATAAATGCAAGCTCTAGCTGAGAAACTAAGAAACTATAGGTGTGCTTAAGTGAAGACTGAACAAACCTCTTCTTAAATGTGGCAGCAAATCTAGTTTATCATATCTCTCCTTTCTTTTTTTGCGTATTTTAACAGCAGAGGAATGAATGTTAGCTGACCATGATTTTTTGATTCTTTTTTTTGTTTGTTTTGGTTTGGTTTTCGTACTGGAAGCAGTGACTAATGGGATTTCTGTCATGAAAAAGAGCATCTTTTATAGTGCAGGTCTTTAGTTGTTCTTGTTTTTGTGAAACCTTACTTGGCTTTAAATTTTTAGTCTTTGGTCCTGGGCCACATGAATTTTTTCTTTGTGTAATTCAGTCAAAGTATACAAGAGAAGGAGCTAAAGCAAACATCACTTATTTCTGAAATGAAAAAAAATGTTTTTCTTATTTCAGTTAGCAATGCTGTTAAGAAATTATACCGGTTTTCAAGTTTCAGTTTGTCATGCAGTCACCTTCCCTGTGGGACTTACGGCTTGCAGGGAAATGTGTTAGGCTGCCACCTGAGCATTTGGGGGATTTACATAGTAACAGCCCACAGCCTGGCAGCCTTGTGTTGCTGGACATGGCAGTGTAGATGCTAAACTCAATCCACTAAAAAGTCAAACTCTGCTTGTAGGTCAAAATCCAGTAATCTGTGCTTTAACTGTATTTCAAAGATCCTTTTTACTGACTCTGTGCAAATAGGATTTGTGCATTTACCTGCCCAGATAGGATCGATCAAGTGTGAGAAAGAACTTGCTCCCTAAATGGTGATCCTCATAGTGGCTCTTGAGCAGTTAGGAAAACCTCTTCTTGCTCTTTTTTCCTTCCATTCAAAGATTCTTACTCTGTTATTTTTTTTTCCAGCAGCCTGTGCCTTGAATGCAGCACATTGCTTTCCCAGCAGTTCAGGCCTTTGCTTGAGTGGAATGGGCTGTCATTTCCTCTCCTTCTTTTTAGTTTGTTTTCTTTCAGTTGTGAAATAAACTTGACAATATGGCAATTTTTGAAACAGTGAAATGAAATGTGTGGAGTATTTCTATCATGCAGTGGGTTTTACCATCAGAGGGAGCAATGTGTTCTGTAATCAATGGTTAGTTGTATCGGTATCCTCTGTTTTACTTCAACCACTATTTTACTAGGTATTTAACCACTATTTATGTAAACAGCCTGGCCCTGACAGGCCCTGATGCTTTAGGGGCATCTGAGCTTCACTTGCCTTCTCTTGCCTACCCTGGTTGCCATGGACCATTCCAGGACCGTGCCTTTTAATTTCATGGACAAGATTCACTCAGCCTTCACTGCACTGGACACAGGAGCCTCTGCTCTCAGAGAAGTCCAGCACACAGGAAGAGTCAACGCTGTGCACAGTCGGTCAGATGCTGGATACAGGGGTACAAGTGCTCAGGAGCTTGAATCCAGCTACAGTTTTCCTTTACATACATTTAATCAATTTCTAATACACACACTGAGCTACTGGTTATCTGCTTCCATTATCTATTTATTATCTACTTCAAGACATTAGTTACTCAGGCTAAGCTCAAGTCATTAGCACATTCACAAGTTCAAGCTTATGCTAAATAATCTTAAGAGCTGTATTTGTTTGTGTCTTTCTGTATGTACATTTTCTTCCATGTAGTAACAGTGGTTGTGGTAGTACTGGAGCTTTGGTGGGCTGTGGACATGCAGATATCCTGCTGTTTATCCTGTGGTCTAACTGCTTGCCTGTTCTCAAATTCATTGCCCAAGTTAAAGAGCTTTGATGAGTTTTCATGGGTTTTTACTGCATCAGTGTAAAATTAATGATTAACCTGTAGTCTCTGTAGCATGGCACCTGCATCTAGAAATTTCATAAAAACGAAATGAAATTTATCCCCTCATCCCAAAGCTTAGAAAGGTGCAAGAGTGAGTTTGTCATTTCAAATGGAAGGCTTATTAATAACTGTAGTAAATGATAATTTAAACTGTACTCCTTGGGGCATCACAAATGAAAATCATAGGCTTCCAAGAAGCTGATACCATATTGCATTTCATTTATAACTTGGTTTTAAGTCATGGAAACCAGAGTTTAATGAATTGAAGGAAAATTATACATTTTCCTTACAAGATAATAGATTTAATCTGAAGATAACTGCAAATTGAAAGAAGTAGAGGAAAGAGTCCTTGTAGGATCACGGGCAGTTATGTGATGCACTATTGGCTGATTGTTCATAAACTCTTCAGTTCTTTCTTCTTAGTACTAGGGTTCAACAGTACTCAGTTTTGATAAAAGCAAATACATGAAGATGTAACGTTGACCTGAAGTTCCCAGGTTGAAATAATACCTAATTTTAGAATAAACAGGGTAGAATTAGCTAGCATTTTGAGAACTTTATACTGAATTATTTACTGAAAATATCTCAGTTCGTGTAATTAAACTGTATTTTAAAACATGTCTGTGGAAGCAAATGTATTGCAGTAATGATACACTTCTGTTTTTCTGGTGCTGCTGGATATCTTCTGTTTTGGACATTAATATATAAAGAATTCTGTTGAAAGTCCTGGNAACTGTATTTTAAAACATGTCTATGGAAGCAGATGTATTGCAGTAATGATACACTTCATCTGTTTTTCTGGTGCTGCTGAGTATCTTCTGTTTTGGACATTAATATATGAAGAATTCTGTTGAAAGTCCTGGTGTTGAGCTGTGATAGCTAAGACTGAATAATTGCATAACAAGACATCCTACCAAATATAATAGATTTGAAAAAGTGACTTGTTTCCAGTTGACAGTCTACAGATCTGCTTTGTATTTTTATCTAAATACCTGTGTATTTTTTTAAGAAAACTCATAATTGCTTAGAGTATAGGCATTTGGAAAATTTTGTAGCAATGTAGCTGTAGTTAACCAGCTACTTCTACAGAAATTGAACGCAAGTCTAGAGCCTGATTCCAACATAGTTATGCAGCTGTAAAATTCACCTATTGTTGAAAGCCCATCAGTAGTGTATCAAGCTGAGCTACAATCCAACAAACTTATGTCAGCAGTTAAAAAGAGTAGGAGAAAAAAAAAGAAGTGTGTTTAGATTGTGCTAATCACTACTTTCATGTTCTGTGGTGTGTGGGAAATTGTGTATTTTTTCAGACAAGGAAATCTTGATGTGGTCAACATATGAAAATATATAATGATAAAAACCAGACTATAATGGTCAGAAAGCTTGTACTACATGCTGCTTAATGGATGAATTAATTTCTCATGCCTACTGTGCAGATCAAAAAGTCCTTTGTAAATATGTCTGTATTGAGTTCCATTTGTAACTGGTCTTGCAATAATAAAAAATAATAATATTCAGTCAGTACTGCAGATATGACCTGATTGTGGATCTGCAAATCATGCTGCAAAATTCAACAAGCTTACCTGTAAGAGTAGGGAGCTGAGAAATAAATGTAATTATCCCAGGGGTAGTGCTATATTCCTTGCTGTCTGGTTTCACCTAACGTGGTGTGCGCTGGAGAGGAAGGATGCCAGATGGTTGTGAAAGGGCTGCAGCCCAGCTTCTTGAAAATCACCAGTTATAGAAATCTCTCTGGCATATGCCAAGAGCAGGAGCTGACCAACTAGCTGTCCTCTGATTTCCAGCAGTCTCAAGAGACATTCTTGAGGCCTTGAGTGAATATGTGATGCAGTGCCTAACCAGGAACACTGCAGAATTTGAAAACATCTGAAATTATCATCTGAGTTCTTCACAGTCCTCAGAAATTATACTTGCTGATAGCATGTTTTCAGAAAAAGATAAGAAAAAAAATATCTGTAATACTTACCTCAGCTCTTTTGGAAAATTTACATTTTCACAGAGGAAATAATCAGTGAAGAGTATATATAGGAATGGCTGGGTTATGGGTGGTTTTCCTGCAAATTTTCAGTGCTGAAAGAAAGCAAAAGATGGAAAATAGCATCCATGGGGGGGAAAAGTAACCAACTGTGTAAATGATGACTGTGAGGATACTTTGACCAAGTATATACAGTAATGTAGAAAAGTGAAATGCAGCAATGCTGCCTGCTGGGGTGAATAATACAGACAGGGCTCCTTGGCTTTTGGTTTCACTAAGCTACTGTATTTACTTTTCATTTTTTATACTTTTCAGTGCTTCAGCTGTAGCAAAATGTCGAAGTGCCATGACTAGTACTTGAAAAATGAAATGTATGTCATCTAAGGGAGGCCATTGGAACATTGATGTTTGGAGCTAACTTTGTGTGTTCCTATTATTCACTTATCCTTTACTACTAGCGGATAGAAGAGAAGGGGAGAATCAGTCCCTGTTATTCTGCTGCTGCTCTGTGGTAGCTTTTGAGCTTAATCTTAACAAAAAAATGTATCTCAGACAATCAGACTGTTATAAAAGTCTTGAAGCTTACTAGAGGCACAGATGTGTTAGTATATGCAGAGAAAATCTCCAGCTGCTTAATCTTTATTTTAGGTTGGGTTTTTTTGGTTGGTTTGGGGTTTTTTTTGGTTTGGTTTTTTTTTTGGTTTTTTTTTGTTTTGTTTTGTTTTGTTTTTTGTTTTGGTTTGGTTTGGTTTTTTTTTCATATCCTTCCTTGTGTCTCTCTCAGGGAAGCATAAATAGTTACCCTTGAAATTTGGGGTCAGAAAACAATCTTCAACAGATGCCACAGTGCAAAGCAGGCAGCAAAGGTTTGTGTGTAAATTTGTGTAAAGAAGGGTGTTTTATGATGGTGATAAAGACCTCTGCAGCACTCTTTTCTCTGTTAGGAATACTCTACTGAGATGAGGCCTTTGTATTTGGCTACATAGGAAGGTAACTGTCATGTGAAGACCAAAAAAGTTCCTGCCATTGTCTTCCACTTCTTGGTCTACAGTAAGCTTTATCCAGCTGGGGGAAAAGACTACACTGTCTTCTCATCTATAAATGTTAATAATGTCACCTGGTAAGTTTACATGTATGATTTTTCCACTTTTCCAGAAGAAAATACCTCCATTCAAATTAGAGAATGATGTGATTTACCCAGTTCCAGACTAAGGTATGCTTCTGAGTTTGAATATATGAACTCCACTGGAACTTGGCTTTATTCCCAGGGCTTCCCATTTAACATCATATGGTACATACTGTGAAGGTATAATACCCTGTAAGTCAGAGACTTAATGAGGTCAGATTAAAGGGGAAAATGGAGAAAAGATCCATCTTAAAAATTAAGAGAAGCTGTAGCTGCCTTCCACATGGGAAGCAAATGATGGAATAAATCATTTTTGCATTCCTGGAACAGAGAGGACTATTCTGCATGAAGAAAAAGCGAATACAAAAAGTGCCATAATGGTATCGTGCAGTGTGTAGTATTTGGCACCGTTTTTCACCAAAAGGATACTTCACTGGGTAGATGTCATGTGGGCTTGCAACCATCCTTCAACTTTTTTCTTCTTTTTGTACTTCTCTTAGTTGCCTGAAGAAAGCTACTAATTCACACTATTCTAATAACAGTATTTACTAGAGCGCAAGAGATTACCACTGTGCTTTCTGCACTCTGTACCCACATAAGGGATGTGTAGCAGAGAAGAAGTACCTTTTTCGTGCACAGAAGTAGAGATCATTGTGGTACAGCTAGGATTAAAGGGTTCTGGTTTAGGTGGTATAATAAGAAAGCACAGAAAATATGTGTCTGCTTCACCCAACCATCTCTCTATCCCTATCTGCCTCTGTACCACATAAAGAAACACGTTTTTCACGCTTGCTGTCAGTGTAAATATTTTAATGTATAATATTTAGTGGAAATGGTTTGAAGATAGTTTTTTTAATGGATTGATTTTAACATCTGTTAGCATCTCCAACAAAAAAAGGTCACTGTTTAAATACTGAGATATGTTAATATTTTGAATATTGAATTTTGATAAGACAGTAAACATCTGCTAATTCAGTAGAAAATTCTTGACTATCAAAATAACAGTAAACAAAGAAACAAAATATATGGTAACCAAAGCAAACCCTACAGATACCCTACTGTATTATGCAGTGGAATTAACAAGTATGTGCACTTTGTATGCCAGTATTTTGTAGTTCATACTGGAAATATTTGTCATGTGAGCAAATTCAACCTAAGAATGAGAAAAAATCTGGCAAATTTTTTGAAATGTAATCAATCATTTTTGCACTGCAATGGCATGTGTGCCCAGCATGCATCCATAAATTCTTGCTGTGTCTGTATTTTGGCTAGTAAGAGAAACTGGTGCAAAGAATGAGTTGAAGAAAATCATGAGGAAAACCAAAAATCCAACCCAGAGCATTTGTAATTAGCATGGCTGTAGGACGTGATGGACTTTGAGGACTGCAGAAGGAAATAACCTCTAACAGAGAAGCTATTAGACTATAGTCTTCATACTCAGAGAAGAGGAACTTCTGCATCCTTATATGCCATACTAAGAGCACACAGTAGAGGAACTGCTGCGTGATTGCAAGGGTTTGTGGCTTGATATGTGATCCTTTAGGGATCCTTCAGTGATTGTTGCATGATGATAAGTAAAGCCTTCAGAAACTCTTAAGTCAGACTATGGTAGCAATACATTAATTGGTACACAGACTTTGCAGCCTTTTGTTTCTGTCCTACCTCCTTGTTATGTTGCTGTGACTTCAGAGAGCCTTGCTTCTCTCTCTGAAGTACATTTGCAGCCCTGGTATTCTGCTCAGGTTACACACACCTTTCCAATGCATAGGGTTGAATTGGCCATCAGATCCCAGCTCATGAAGGCTGCCCATTTAAAAACTCTTCTGTTGGTTTAGTTGCATGATGCTATGATTTGGTAAGTGTAACTAAAAAATAATATCTCATTACTGTGGCTTTTAATCTTTCAAGATTGATTTGATACACTTATAACACTGCAATTGAATTGTACAAAACTCTGCATTTTAATAGATGGGCTGATTGCAAAAGTGTGTTAGTAATGTTGTGAGGGTTTGTGTAGCTTCTGGTTTGTGAAATACAAAGTTTAGGAGTATCCAGTACTTAATAAAATTTCTGCTGGTTTTCAGTGTTAATAAAAATTGCCAAGGAGTGAAACTGCAGCATATATTAAAATTATATTTCTCTTGCATTGAAGGAGATTCCAAATCTCACCTTTACCCTTTTGATCAAAGCTCTTGTGGGCAGCAGCATATTTTTAAACTTTGTGGCTCTCAGTGTAAAGTTTTGAATGGTTGTGCTGTTACATAGTTTTATTCAGCTTAAAATTATTTTTTTTGTGATAGAAAGTCAGTGTGAACTAGGTGAAAAAGGTATCCCTTTTTAGCAGAATGGTTATTTGAAACTAAGTGAGAGGTCTGGTGTTCCCATACATGGGCATAATTACCATTCTAAGACTTGGGTTTCCCAAGTGCAGACCGCAGGGTTTTCCTGCTGGTTTATAATCACATGCAGATATGACAGCATATCTAAACTTGGCATTTTTCAGACCTTGTCAGTGGCTCTTAATCCATCTGGCCCCTTGTGTGTCTTCCATCAGCTTCCTGCTCTTCCTGCTTTGCCTGGAGCAGCTCCTGAGCAACTTCACTTGCTGGTGGCCAGCTTTTGCAGCCTTGGATTTGTCAGAAAGCAGCATTGAAAGGAAGGGGAAATGCAAGGTTTTTGCTCTGTAATGCTGCTGGTGAAAAAGAAATTACCTTTCTGAAGACCTTCCCTTCCTTCTTCCTTTCTCAAGAATTTTCCCTGTTGCTTGATCAACATGTCCAGAGTTGTTTCCTCCCTTGCCTCCCTGTTTGTGCTGGCTCTAACTGGGTGTGAATCACTAGATTCAAACCCTGTGACAAACAGCTCTTTGGCCACCAGCCTTTTATCCCCATTACATCAACATGGCCAAAGATGCCCATCTGCTGGAAAATGAAATAATGTGGACAAAAGGTGCTCTGCATCTTTTTCAGCACTCTTCTGCAGTGGATTAGGCATGTGAAGATACCAAATGGGTCCTGGGATCTGATTATACTCAGATCCCCTTTTGTCCACACTGCGCTTTGCAGAGTAGTATGCTCAGCTGTCCTATGCTTTAAGCAGTGCATCATATCTTTAAAATATAAAGGTACATAAATGAAAGCTTATGCTCTGGACCTAAATTCTCAGTTACTCATGCATTTTATGTCTGTTATACCCATTTCCTATGGTACTATGGACCTGATTCAGAAAAGCATATAAGCATGTGCTTAATTAAGTGCTTTCCTGAATAGGTATGCTTTTCTGAATTGGAGCCCATGAGTAACTGGCATGTGGGCTGTAATCTCCCACCTGGGACATTCTAGGGGTGGATATTAGAAGACAAACCAAGTTTTTTCTGCTTTTCCTGCTTTCTGGAAGTTTCCTCTTGCTCTAGATGATTTCAGTTTTTGATAAAGTGCATTCATCTGTGAGCTGAATCAGGCTATATATTTATGGTATTCATCATTTAAATCTCTTTGTTTTGAATAAATACAGGCTGTAATTGATAGAAAGTATATTTGCATTTCATTTTAGAAAGCTAGATGCCATGGATACTCTTAAAAGAAATTAAAGAAAGCTTTCTTCTCAATCTGGAAATCACTTCTGTAGCCTTGGTTTTGGTATTTAGTATGGCTTAGGGTTTTTTAACAACAAAATTAATTTAGTTATTTTGAAGACCATGTGATCAACTGCCCAAAGTGTGTTCTTTGGCACAAGTCCAGATCCTTGTTCTCTTTTGGAAGTGTTACAGCTGCAATAAATTTGATTTCACCCTTGATAATTTCTATAATGTATAGTAATAATGTATTGCTGATTTAGTGTTGTTGCCTTTCTACTAAGAAAAAAAAGGTCACAAATCACAAAATTGGAAATGTTATTATATTTACCACATTTAAGTAGTTGTATATACATGAAATTCCAGTATGCTTCAAGATTTGTTTGGTGTCTAGTTTTGGGAGGTTATTCAAATAACACAAACTCTGCAGTTTGCACGTTACTTATCACTTCTGAGAATTCTGGTAGGTTCCACTATTTCCTTTGAGGTCTCTGTTGAGTATTTAATAGAAGAAACGCAAAATAATCAAGAAGATTTGCCTCTAGATTCATGAAACACAAAATATTCTTTATAGTTGACAGTGCAATAGAATATTACAAAGTACATACATCAAAAAGGATCTTTAGATGAGTGGAAAAAAAAAAGTTGGCTTTTTATTTTGGTAAGTAGTTTAATTTTTTAAAAAAACTTTTTTTGGGGGAATAAAGCTTTTCTGTGGTCTTGGTGAGATTATGATCATAACTTTAGCATTTCTTCCAAACGTATTTCTTTCAACTTATTTCATAGCTGTAACATTTCTTCCAAATGGCCTTTCTGTTACGTACTTACCAACCTATTGCGTTGCTTGCACAGACATATCTCAACATTATAAGCTTATTTTTTCCTTTTCCTGGAAAAATGTTTAATACTTTATAAACTTTGCTGAAGGGATTGTCTTAGGAGGGAAATTTAGCCTGGGAGCAGAGGGAAAGACTACAAAAAGGAGAGTGGCCAAACCACCCCTCCCAGGTCCCAGTGTTCTCTGTGGTAATGTGGGACTTTCTCCACGAAGGCTGGTTGTACTTGCTGGTTGAACATTACCACCTCTGTGTTTAGTCCCATTAAAGAAAATTTTGGCAGGTAAGATGGATTACGTGCTTCCCCTTGTTAGCAGTTGTTAATGTATGGGTTTGGACACTGCTGTGCAGCCCTGTGGAGCACAGGTTGTTCAAAGGCTTGACACAGTCACTGGTCCTCCTGCCCATGCCCATGTGCCACCCCTATGTGGTCATTGACCCTTTTTTGGCATATTTAAACCTGTCCTCTGCTAGAGACCCCTGTTTGTAGTTCATGTACCTTTAAACCTGTCCTCTGCTAGAGACCCCTGTTTGTAGTTCATGTAGCTGGTAGCAAAGAAAGGGCTTTGGACTCCTCCCTTTTCATAGTATTTCTACCTGCTCCCTGTTCTACAGATTTTTAGGAGGAGGTATCGGTAGAGAAGAGACAATTTCCTTATACAGCCTTTAGGGCATGTGATGCTGTGATCACACTGGAGCAGTAGCCTCATTTTTGTAACCCTTGAGGTGCAAGAGGTGCTGAATATGAAGAGAATCATAAGACATTATAAGTCAACATAACCAGGAAAAATAATGATTTCCTCTCAGGACGAAATTTATTGCAAGATGACACCTCTGCATCTTCTGTTTCACCTATTTTTTTTTAAATTTAAATTTCCTTCTTCTGTAAGTAGAAAAATAAGGCAAAAGGCATGAAACAACCTTTCAAGGGCATCTTTCCTCAGCTGCCCATTCAACCCGACAGGTTTTGCGAAACCAGAACTTTCCTTTGCTTCATTAGCTGCAAAGGAAGGTCCTTCTTTCCTTTGTTGTTCAGAGCACATTTTAAATAATTTAATAAGCACAAGTGATTAAGGCATTAAGAATTAAAGTAGCTTCAGAATGAGACTGTGGTAATGGAGAAGCATTGCCTAAGTTCCCAGCTGAGCAGAAAATGGGAAAAAGCCCTACCTATTCACCTATCTCTTGTGAAAGAGGCAAGGGATTAATGGAAAGAACCTGACTCAAACCCACAATTTTAGAAAAAATAATTCAGAGCAATGCTTCTTGAATTAAATTTTCATCTTCACTCCTCTGTGAGTTCATCCTTAGAAAGCAGGACATATGTTTGGCAGCATGTATTTTACTAGAAAATTATAAAGTAAAAATATCAGTCCTTACTTTTTCAAGATTTGGGTCATCAGTGTCACCCTAACATTCTTTCAACTCTTCATTAATAATTAACTTTCCTGAGTCTTCACAGACCATAGCTGAATAAGTAATAGAAAGACTGTTAATGAAAATGCTGGTTTTACTATTCGATGGATGCAAGAAAAATTACTCTGAGGGGAAAATATTTGCATCAAAATGCAAATTAATTATTGTTTCCCTTTGTATCCAGTGGATGCAGAGCTGTGTTCTGTCTGTAACACTGAATGTCAAAACAAATATCTACTAATTTCTTGGTCTACTGATGAATTGAGGTAATATGAACAATTCTATGAAGATACTTCACTTTTTTGCTGAATTGCTAAACTTCAGGAAAGTAATTCAAAGAAAAATTGGTGAGAAGGCAATCTGTTTTTAGTTGTGGTCCCATAACTATATATAGTATAAAATAAAATTATTCCCAGGGAGATAAAATCAAAAGGAATCATAACCAATATCCATAGGAGATGGAAAGCTCCCAAGAGGTGAAATAAGCTTTTCTTTTTTGAACAGAGCTTTGAGAGACTGAGCAGAATTACAGGAGCAAGTGCATTCCCTTCCTTTTCCAGTCTTTTTGCTCTTCCTCTTCCACCTCTGTTCTTTCTAATTCACAACTCTGGCAGTATATTGGTGGGAAGGGGTTATATATCTCATTTCTGCGAGAGCATTGTTTCTTGTCACTGATGAGTATTACTTTCCTGCCTCAAAGGGCCAGTGGGAGGTCCTGTGGCAAGAGGGCTGGAACTAGGTGCTCTTTAAGGCCCCTTCCAACCCAAACCATTCTATAATTCTATGATTCTAAAGGGAATAAGGGCAGGGAATGCCTAACAAACTCAAATCTTTTCAAGTAAAGCAACCTGAAGTACCAAGCATCAACTCCTGTTGTCCTTGCCTGACTGGTCCAAGAAATCACTCAGGTGTGTTGTCTAAAATGTGGCATCTCTCTTACTTTGAATTTTTCTATTATCAGTATTAAATAATTTCTGTGCAAGAGACAGCAATAATTGCAATTACCTATTTGAAGACAGGGTGGCTGTGAGCTCTGTAGTTCTTTTCCCTGTGTCTTTCCATGTTTTCTGCTTATGTTAAGTTGCAGTCATTCCTTGAAATTCCTTGGAGAAATGACTTTTCCATCAGAAAAATACAAGTAGAGATAGAATCAAGAGTGAACGAGGTATGTAAGGGAGAAAACAAATTCAGCTCTGCTCCACCTTAGTTTAGTGACCAGAGTGTAATTTCTGACACACCGTTATAATAGTGATGTCCACCCATTTTGAGCTACAATAATATGGAATTGATTGAATTAGTAGTTACTGCTCTCTTAAACCACCAGTACAGTGTTCTAGAGATGGTGGGCAAAACACACCATTGATTCATGCAGGCTCAAACTTTCCCCTAACTGTACAGCAGTTAGGTTGATGTTTGAGTAGCATTGTCTTTAAAACTCCACAGTAATACCTCAAAATGTTTTCTTTGTTTAGTGTAAGGTTTCCACAGGGAGCACTCTATAATTCTTCAAGAAAATAGGATGACACAGCTCATACATCACATTTTAATTTCTTTTTCCTGCTGTGCCAGAGGAAAACCAGAAGGTGTGTATTCTGGTGAGTACAAAAGCACTTTGCCAAAGCTTTTTTAAGAAAGAGAAGAAAGAATATAATTTCATCTGGTCACTACTACATTATCTTAAAAGCACAATAAGATGTAGAAAATCACTTCTTTGTGCGTTACCTTTATTTTCAACTGCTCTGTAACAGATTTATTTTTTTGTTTGTTTGTTTGGGTTTGCTGTCAGTCCAGAATGCCAGTTTTGTTTTGCCTTTATTTTTCTCCTTTGCAATGACACTTTTTTAGAGAAGTTACCTCTTGAAAGAAGTGGGCATGACTGCACCACGCAGTGGTACAAAGCAGGAGTACACAGCAGCAGCTGGGGTAGTTAAAAGACTGGTAGCAACATGCTGAGCCCTGCCTGCTAATATGTGTGGAAAGGTAGACAGAGTGTGAAACAGTGTGAAGAAGCAGCTTTAACTGCTTTAACAACTTTAATTGTGGTGAAAATCCCAGAAATGGAATGTTATGTTTTTTTCTATACAACTACTAATAACTACTAATAACATTTTCAATAAAAATATTGAAACCAGAAGAACAAGTAAATGGGATTTTTTTTCCCCTCTAATTTTTTCAGAGGAATAAAACCATGGAATTTCAGAAAATAAGGACATATCTGCCTCCCCCCCCCCCCTCATA
>VWYP01000049.1:19824-36768 GCA_013400435.1 Pycnonotus jocosus
ACAGGAATTTCAAAAAAAAGAGGCCTTTTCCCCCCCCCCCCCCCCTTTTTTTTTTTTTAAGCAGGTAGTGTTTTCAGCAGATACATTGTAATTTTGATAAAGAGATAAATATTATAATGCTTAGAATTTGACAGTGATGATAATTTTTGATGATGGGATATTAAGTGAAAGTGTATGTGGAACCAGGGCTTCAGAATAACTAAAACACCGCTATAGGAAAAGAAGATGCTACAACATGCAGCGAAACCATGGAACTGACAAAATTAAACAGTGATTCTCTGTATTTCCCATTTTAGGTAGTAGTTTGTTGCTGAGAATCTAGTCAAAAGGTGTTAAAGGATTGATGTAATAATTTTGCAAATGTTAAGAGACAGAACAGATTTGTAGAACATAGGTGTTTGTTTCTGTAATATTTGAATAAACATTTTGTATGAATGTTTAAAAAAATCATACAGATATTTAAGGATTTAGAACATTATATATATGTATAAAAGCAGTTTCCAAAGTTGCACAGTATTACTGTAATTTCTCTTTTACATTCTTTTAATAATGAGAAGCAGTTGTATGTTTTCTATAATTTTGATAACGATCAAAGCAGAATCTATGATATTTGCAAGAATACTGAAGATGCACCATTCCATGATGCTTCATGGAAATAAACCAAGAGAGTTTTATCAGTTTTTCAATTTAAGACATTTCTGGCTTTGTGCAGAATAAGAGATAAAGCGTCAAGAAGAATAACACCTGTTAAGTGGGAGTTTTGAGCAGTGCAGTTTTAGATGTTGGCACGTACTATTCCATTCTCTGCCTGTTTCACTGTTGCATAAAAGCCATTAGAAGGCTCCAGAGGAGTTCAAGGAAGCTAGTGAAACTCCTTGATGGGAAGCTGTATGAGGAGCAGCTGAGATCACTTGGTGTGTTCAGCCTGAGAGGAGCTCTCATGGCAGGTACAACTTTCTCATGAGGGGAAGAGGAGGAGCAGGCACTGATCTCTCCTCTGCGGTGCCAAGGACAGGACCTGAGGAAATGGCCTGAAGTTGTATCAGGTGAGGTTTATGTTGGTTATTAAAAAAGGTTCTTCACCCAGAGGGAGGTTGGGCACTGGAACAGGCTCCCCAGGGCAGTGGTCACAGCACCAAGCTTGACAGAGTTCAAGGAGTGTTTGGACAATGCTCTCAGGCACAGAGTGTCACACTTGATGTGGGTCTATGCTTGGCCAGGGGTTGAACTGCATGATCCTTGGTGTTGTCTTCTGACTCAGGATATTTTATAATTCTATGATTTCATGGGACATAGGGCCTTGGGGGATATATCTCCATGTATGTCCGTCTGTGAGGTTTTTCCATCCCTCTGGGACATGAGACTTGAACACCCTTCGTGATAAATTTCTTGCTGCATATCAGTCAGACTGAGGACTTAATTATGTTTATATCTATTGCAAATTGTCTTTTTACTTTTCTGTTGGACTACATTCTCCTAGCATTAAAAAAGAAAAAAAAAAAAGAAAGAAAAAAAGAAGAAAAAAAAAAGAGAAGGCAAATCTTCCCTAGGCACCTTCCTGGGCCAGGTGGGTTATAGCTGAGAAGCCAAGCTACAAAGTGATGGATCCCTGATTTAACCAGTAATTAGGAGGTTAACAATCGAGCCTGTTTCACCTGATCAGTATTTCACACCAGGTAGATGATTACAGTATTCCGACTGCCTTGGCATTGTCTTTCTACCTCTATGGATAGTAGATGGAGCCCAAAAAGTAAATTAGGACTCAAGATTCTACTTAATTCTAAATATCTAAAATTCTAAATTCTAAATATCTAAAATATCTAATATTCTAGATTTAACTCTTGGTTACAGTTTTGGTAACGCTGTTCAGTAAGGTTGTCTGGTGATCAAAAGAGCTATCAGACCTATCACCTGTGAGTGAGTACTACCTTGTTAATTCCCAAAAAGAAACAGGAGCAGTGGTGGTCTGAGGGCATTGTTAACAGCAGTCCTGTGACAGAGTTAAGATGGTTTGAATGGGTTGGGTGCACCCAAGGGAAGCACAGCTTTTGCATTCAAAGTATTTTGGGTGGTTTTCTATCACTACCAAAATGTTTCGGTTCTGAAGGATAACTTGCACCTTTATTTGGACCACTCTTGTGTGAACAGATGACTGTGCCTTCTCTGTGCCTTATTCTCTGTCTCTGATATATTGAAGGATTGTTTGGTGATCATGAACTTAAACATATGTGGTGCTTTTCATGTACTAAGTTGTGTTTGGATAGAGTAGTGATATTTAGCAGATCAAGAGCAGGCTGCTGGTCATGCCTTAGGAAAATGCAGTTGCCTAAAAGTAGCACTGCTGGCCCACATGCCCTTACTGGAGTGGTGCATCCTAATAATTCTGCCTCATACTTTTTCATTTTTCCTTACACTGAGACTTTTTAAAAAGTGCTGTGAGGTTTCTCTGGAATGTAAGCTGTCACTGTGAGATGTAGGACACTGGAGAAATATTCAAGAGAACACCTTTCCACTGTTCTGAACCTAAATGTCACTGAATTTGGTGTCACTATTTGCCCCTTGGTTTATAAAACACCTGCTTTATCAGGCCTGTTCTGATTGGGCTGATTCACTAGCAGATGCTATTCCACCAGATTATTTTTTTCTTTTTTTTTAGTTAATTATCAAGAGAAAAACTGCATAATATTCTGAAAAGAGTAGTGTGAAGTATGGTACAGCCAGGTTCATATTCCTCTGCTACCAGTGACAATTCTTGTTTTCACTCGTCTGTTTGCTGCAGTTCTTGAGACACTGAATTTGGAAATTTACAGTAATTTTCTATCAAACTATCTGAAATAGATTTTTTTGCAGCTGTCTTAGCTGCTTTGTGCTACAAGGAAGAAGTGGTTTACAATACTGTAGGATTGATATGTAGGATTCTCACAAATACTGAGGTTAGAGTTTCTTTTAACAAACTTGAAGCTGACTTTCTTACACTTCCTCATACCACACAGACACAGCCATATACCTTTGTTTATACTTAGAAGTGCCCATCTCACCTCACGTAAGTAATATTTCATTTTGTGTGCCTTGCCTATGAAAATTGCTGTAAATCTGTTAAATAATGTAACTTTTCAGGTTAGGAGTAAACCCTTATAAATCTGTGTCATCAGCGGCATCTTTTAAAAGATGGCACAAATGGTGACATGTGGGAGCCAATTCATCATTTAATTAAATTATCCTGTAATGAAATCTGCCTTAATGAGATTAATTTTAATTATTAATCAGGAGCTGACATGGACACAAGGCACCATAAATAATAAATGGGAGCTGCGTCTGGTCTGTTTCTAAGAAAAGACCTACTTTAGAAGAGCAGTGCTTTTCGTGAAGCTGTGTTATTGGGGGTTTTTTGGTCTATCGTGATGTTTATTTTGTTGAGTTTGATTTCTGTTTCAAATTTTAAGACAAAATGTTAGTTCTCTTTCTGTTGAACAATGGTTCTTTTAATATTTCATTTGATTCAATCATTTTAAAATCATTAAATTCATTCTTTAAGAAGAGAATTCTTATTTCTGTACTTAATTATCATAAGTCTATTTTAGAGGTAAGGAGTGTAGGTATAGTTTATTGAGGCTCTGCCCAAACTGTGTGAGACTTTGGGCTAGTCTGTGTCACGCCTATGTTTATATAAATTCATGTGCTCACACCGGTGCAACTTCTCTCACCTTCTGCTGTAATGTCCATCTTCTTGTGGACTACATTAGTGTTTGTGTTATGAATGCTGTTTACAAGGGCTTTTGTGCTTGGCCATAACAGAAGTTTTTTAAGGAAGCATGAATGGCATAGGAGAAATGGTCTTTAAAGATACCAGCCAGAAATGCTCCACAAGTCTTACATGAGGAGTGAACCTTTTTGCCTTTATCTCCATTAACAAGCAGAACACCACTGTGCACTCACTTGCCAATTGCAAACTGGTTCCACAAGTCCGGAGCTGATTATTTGCTGCTCGTAGTGTGTTTTTTCCTTTGGCCTCCTGGGCTGGGCTCACCTGCCATCTGTATTTGTTTTGAAGGAGCCGCCATTTGTTTTTGTTCCAGCATTTCATGAATATTTGGTTTCCCTTCATTGTCTCTTGTTGAAAAATCATTTTGCTTCAAAAAGAATCAAAAGACCAAAGTTAGAACAAGAGCTGAGTGTTAGTAACAACTTGCCACATGGAGCAGCTCCTGATTGCAATTTTTGTACGTTACCATTAACCTGGTAGCACAACCAATGTTTGGGCCTCATTGGATGAGAGAGGGAGCAAACACAGAATCCCAGAACGTTCTCGGTTGGAAGGGACCTTCAAGGATCATCAGGCTGAGGTAACTGTCATATTCTTCAGTGGCACACAGCACTTGTCCCCAAAGAATTTCCCAGCTTTGTCAGCAGTGGTGACTGGAGAAGGTAGCAGATTCTAGTACCACCTTTATGTAACCTTTCCTTCCTAGAAAACTGCACAGTCACATGACGACTATGTGGCTTTTTAGAAATGATAAAGGGAATTGTAATCAAGTTCTTTACGCTGGTGGGTACGTGATAGAAGGTGGCTTTGTTCCTTCATCCCTCCCAAACTCTCCAAACATAAATACACCATTACAGCAGCTGGACCTTATGATGACTTATCACTTGCATCAAGCAGTGGAAAGAGCAGAAATAGATAGAAATAATAGACTGAAATTATTTCCTCTCATTTTAGGACTGTTGAAAATTATTTGTAATGGGAATGGTTTGCATTCCAGAGATTTTCTTGTCTGCATCCCACAGTATTCTCAAGTGCCAAGGATTTTTGGAAAGGACAGTTTTCACTCTTCTGTCAACTTTCCATAGATTCTAAGGGGACAGAATTGTTTACATAATACAGTTACGTTTGGACTGTTTGTTCTGTGGAGTCCATGCTATATGATAGAAGTAATTAAAAGTATTACACAAGATAATTATATTATGCTTTTTTACTGAATTGTATTGCATACTCTACTAAATAAGTAGAGTATGCAATATGATTCAGTAAAATTTTGTAAGATGCAAATTAAAGACAGGAACATGTCTCAGCTGAAAAGAGTTCTTTGTCTCATTTAAAAGTAAATCCTAAAAGTTCTGATGAAAATCCATCGAAACTTGAAATATGCCAAACTCTTGATGGTTTTGTTTGGGTTTTTTTACTAGAAGAAGATTGTTTGGGGTTTTTTGTTTGCTTGTTTGTTTGTTTTTTAAATTAAAATATTACAGATTTCTCAGTATATATGACATATAGCTTATACCTTAGTATGCATAATTCAAAGTGAACTTTTAATCCAGTAAGAAATTTATGTGTCCTCTCATCTCCCAATTCCTCTTTTATGGAGTTGTACAGAAGATAGTTAAAGGCTTGGCATGTCTCACTGTTGTTTTAGAGTCACGTCAGGAGAAGGAGATCTGGCTGATATGTTTTTCATGCAGTTTCAAAAGGTATACAGAAGTGTTTTGCATGGAACTGTTTGCTGAGGGCGTTTGACAGGCTTGGGAGGAGAGAGTAGGTTCTCAAATGGATAAAGTTTTAATTTTAAGATTAGGAAACAAGTGAAATGGTCAAAAGAGACTGGTTGACATAATGGAAAGAATTACTCTTTAAGTGTCATTTTAAATAGTTAACATTTGAAGGTGAGAGGGTTGGGGAATATTTTGGGCAAACATCACTGTGATTTCCTTGTTCTTACATTTTCAGCATCTGCTGAAGGCAGCATGTTCAGCTCAATGCATATTTTTTTGGTATTTTGAACATACCTACTTAGGTTCTTAAATAGAGAGTTGACTGCAGAAAAATTTGCATTATTTGGACATGTCTGAGAAGCTCATGGAGCATAATGCAATAGCACAGTCTCCCAGGCAGACTGCAGGGAGATCACACGTTCTGGGAATGCAGTGTGACTCACTCTGCTAGCACAGTGTGTATCCATTTGGGATCTGCATGTGCCTTCAAACAGAATACCTTGTGCCTCATTAGAGGGGCTCGTTTTGCTTGGTTCTGAGCCACTGAGCTCAGTGGCCAGTTGGCCCTTGTGTCACTGTGTTCTGTTGAAGTGTAGGATGTACCACTGTGTGTCAGCAGACAGGTTTATTATTCTGCATCTGGTGGATTCCTGCACACATGTGTGCATTGCAGTCAAACTTTAAGTTGGCTTTGTTTTCCAGAAGCTGATCCAAAGCTCACTGATGCTTCGAGGAGTCTTCCAAGTAACTGCTGTAGGGTTTGGAACAAGTCGGCTATTATAATACAGGGCTGGGAACATTCAAAGAAAAGTCACAGTTTCACACATGCACACACACACATAAACTTAGATTTGTTCAAAGGATTCATTATCCAAAGGCTATGGAGACTATTTTGTTCAACAAACTGCACATAAAAATAATACTGTCCAGTCAGAAGAGAGAAAACTCACTTCTGGCATGGTGGCTTGGCAATATCTGGTTTGGAGGGTGGGTGTGCACCCACACCCAGTGTGTCTGTGTTTGCAAAGTTGTCTGCTGATCCAATTCATTTGCAGCGTCCAGGGAGAACTACTATTGCAAGATTTCAGTCATCTGTGGATTTATTTTAGAGGTTCTAGTTTTCTGTCCAGCTTCTCCCAGATGCATTTGGTAGATGACAGATTTGAGAGTAATACTGGCTAGTCTTTATATATTTAACACTCTATCCTATTCTTTCATCAGGCACATGCTGAGATCCGGACAAATGTTTAATATCATTGTTAAGTTGCAAAATTAAATCTTGGCCAGTGGGACACCTTCTACTTGGAAGATTGCAGCTCTGTAGAACCTTCTGGTGTTCTTGGGCAGGACAGCCATGATGCTGTCCAGTCCCCTAAAATTGCCTTGGCTCGAAGACAGAACAATCCCCATGCTGTTAACTTAGCCTTCCCTTAACTGCTGAGAAGTGCCTGCTCCCCACAGGATGTGGACCTAAACTCTCTTCATTTGGACTTGTACCTGTTTACCTTTTTTCCCATGTTCTGGAGTCCCTGTTGGCTCCTACTGAGTATAAAATATGCCATTTGAAACCATGCTTTCGTTAGGCTTATCACCCTTGCATACTGATCTGCTTTTGATCTCATGGGGTCTGTGTCTGTTCCATAATTGGTTTGTCCACATTTCCTAATGTATAAATGGATAAGGAGATTTTAGGTGAGATATCTAACTTGCCAAGAAATTGGAATTTGTAAATTCAGCCAATCTAGATTTCCACCCAGTTTCTGCTGTATACATGTGAATGTAAATTGGTTTCAGTCACTTTAATTTACATACCAAAGAGCTGGAAGAAGGTGTAAGTTACTGTAGGAATGGATAACTAACTTATTAATGTGTGCTCCTTTTAGTTGCATTACCTGCTCATCCTTTCTCCTCACCCTACACTGTATCAGCAAAATTTTCATAAGCTGAAACATATTTAGTAACTTGAATTCAGAAATGATACATATAAAGATGTAATCTACAATCTGTAAACAAGTATGAATATAAGTTTGCCTATTTGATGATTGCAGAGTCACCCATACCAGTCTTAAGGCCTGATCTGCCATCCCAAGAGTCAAATAGGGTCTGGCCTATGACATCCATGGTTGATCTGCTCTTGACTTCAGTGGTGGAAGATCAGATGTTAAAAATTTTTGTCTTCTTGTATAAGACTTTGTAGAATTAAGTCATTCAGCTTCCCAGGGTTGCCTGGTTTCAGTCAAAGTGTTTTAAACAACAAATCTAACTGCAGTTTGAACCCCCCATCAGGAAAAAAAAAACCCAAGATTTTATTTTGCTTTTTATGAGTATTTTTAAATAGGATTTTTCTTCTCCTTGACAGTATATTCATGAAATGTGTACCTGTCTCACATGACTCCTCAAAAATAAGTAATTTTGCAGTCTTACTCAACCTCTGATTCTCAGTTTAAATATTGTTAAATAAATAAGGGTACTACATTTGTTATTTTTTAGAAATCTAAATTTGAACTTATTATTTGGATCAACCTGTAGTTTGGATGCAAATCAGGGTTCCAGACAAATGCAGAAAAACAATATTTAATTTCTTTTATTCAAATAAGCTAGTCGTAAATAGTTTGAATATATATCAAAAATATTTTCATGAATGTCTAAAGGATTTATTAGACAAGAGAATTATTAGTGCCAGATACTAAGTGAACTAATCATCATATTTAGACAGATTTTCAAAGCCATCTGGATACATGAATGTGTTGAAAGATATACAGAAGGATTTTCATACGTTACAAATTAAATTAATTGTTGGCCTCTGAAAAAATGAGTTTGAATTGCCAATTAGGTTTTTTCCTGCTTAGATGCCTTTGAATATCCATGTATCAGAAACCCTCAAAATATTAATTTGACTAGTGAAGCTCAGCTCAGCTTCTAATTCCTTGTCCATTATACGGTTGGAAAAGGAAAAAATTTCCTGCTTTTGCGTATTTTAATTGAATTCCTTTACATTAGAGTTAGAAGGAATTTATTTGCCTTGCTTTCCTGTCAGTCTTAAACGGAAATTAAAAGTGTCTAGGAAAGCTCATTTCTGTGCAAGTGACAACAAAATGTTTTTCTGGCAAACAAATAATTGGAAGGCTTTATCCGCTATGATTAAAACAATTACCTATTGGGTATAGCTAAATTGATAATTTACTTCTTAGTCCTGAGGGATACTTAGAAATTTTTCTTCCTATTTGTGAGATTAAAAGTGGAAGTTCTTGTTTATATTTTTAATAATGTCTCATTAACACTATTTTTACATGCCATGCACTCAGTATTTGTAGTTAGTTTTGGAACTGTGTAATTACAAATACAATTTAGCATACTTGAAAGCAAATACAAAATATTTGAATGGTAGAAAATACCTGTATTTTGAAATGTGGCTTCTCTGACAGTTTTTGTATGTGATAGACACAAGCCTTTTAAAAAATTTTGATACCTTTCATTATTTCTGCTACCTTTTCAGGTGTACTCTAATAGCCCTTTGAAGAAACTAGCCATCATTTAGCAAGACAGATGTGCAGAAAAATAGCCATATCCACCACGCTTTTGGAGAGTTTGCATGAGTGATATTGGTGCCACCTTTCCTCCTCAGTCTTACTCTGGTAGACTTTCAGACTGACTTAAAGTTGAAGGGGCACGTGAATCAGCTCATGAACCAGCTCTTCATAACCTTCCAACTCTGTAAAATTTAAACACCAATACAGAATCTGAAAGATGCTTCTCCGTGACCTGTTGTATATCATAATCAATGGCAACGGGCCAGGGACTAGGGGGTTGTTAGGGTCCCTGGCAACTCAAGCCATTCTCTGGTAATGGTTATCCTGATTTATGCTCAAAGTTGTTGAATTTTAGTTGTATTTTATGAAAATACGATATCTTTGGGGTTTTTAAGCCACTCTCCAGTCCTAAT
Source organism: Pycnonotus jocosus (assembly GCA_013400435.1). Classification (NCBI taxonomy): domain Eukaryota; kingdom Metazoa; phylum Chordata; class Aves; order Passeriformes; family Pycnonotidae; genus Pycnonotus; species Pycnonotus jocosus. Next base: position 29,255 of record VWYP01000049.1, read on the forward strand.
TCCTTCTTGCTGATTCAATTCGTTATACATCCTTTTATTTAGCCAGGAAGCGACTACAAAAACTCTGTTTTAGTGACTGAAACATAAAAAACCCCCTGTGATTTATTGCCCAGAATTCCTGGGTATGTTTAAAAAATCTTCCATACTGTAACATTTTTTGTAGTAACCATTTTCTGCCTTTTTACTGTTAGCACAGCTCCTGTTTTTATATTCATTCCCATTTTTATTCCTTTTGAGTTGATTTAGCCATCTGAATTTGCTCTCTGGCCTTCAGAAAATGGCTTCTGTTTAACTTAATTTTGATGAAGAACTCCTCAGCTGGTTTATTTATTGAATGCTGAAATCTAAAAATATGTAATATTTTATTAGAAAAAGGGATGTAATGAAAAATCCAATTTTCCATCTTGAACTTTTAAGGACCCCTGATTTCATTTTTATCTGTGCTGAGGAGGTATGTATGATAAATATCTAGAAAAAGCAAGACACAGAGGGGTTTTTTAATGCAGTAGGAAGCTGTATGATCTTTTCACGTAGTGTCAAAAGGAAGGCATGAGTTAATATTTTCCAAATGCTCAAGGTTGATTGTTCATTCACACATATGGTCTTTGAAACAGTCCTTCAGCTCTTATTTCTGTCTGATTCCCTACATTCTGTTGAGGTGGTAGTTGTTTCAAGCTACTTGTCCCCCGCTCTAGAATGCCTCTTTGAGCTGGTGCTTAGGTTATTCTTAAACTTGGTGCACCTCCAGGTCCTATTTATGTTCCTCTCTCAATAACCAGCTCTGAGACAATGTGTCCCTCTGAGCTTGAAAAACTAACATACTAATCTGTGGTTGTCACTCCCTTTTTGTCTATATGGTAAATCTTGTTATAGAAACCAGAAATTTAGATTTTGTTTAACTAACAACTCAAGGTTCACAGTGTTGGGTTTCTTTTTCAGTAAAGAAAAAATGAAATCCATGACTTGTGTTCAATTCTAGTTGCTCAACATGCTAAGGATTTGGAAGAATTACAGAATTCAGATATGGGAAATGAAAATTAATAAAGATAGTCAAACCCCCAACCCTCCTTCATGGAGTGTGACAGAGTTGACAGATGAGTGCAGTAATGTGTATGCAATAATGATTACAATAGAGACAGTGGGTCAAGTGATGCAATATAAGGAGTATGAAGAGAAACTGAAATGTAGTTCAACCTAATGCAAAAGGAATATTTTTCTACCAACACATAATAAAGATTTGGAACTCACTGCCACTAGAGAACATGGATGTCTTTATGCCTGAAATTATTTCATGAAAAATAAAACATTCACAAATATTAAATAGTCTTGTTTTAGTCAGATAAAAATATTTCTATTTCACAACAACAAATTGATATAGTATATAGGTGAGTTTGAACTTCCTGTGCTGCAGATTGTTCCATAACTTCACCAGACCAGGGGCTGACCCTTGGATCTACTTTAAAAATCATCGGTAACATCCACTTTCATAAGCATGTCATTGTATCCTGTATTACCCAAAGATCTAATCTGGTAATCTAATTCGTAGTAGAGAATGAAGGCAGAGATATCACAGTTGTTATCTTCTAAACTGAGCTGTGAGCCAGCTCTGGAGTGCAGCACTCACTGAGGAAAAAAAAAAAAATCGTCTGTTCCTTTTCTGTTGGCAGTGGTTCCTGCTCCACTCTCACACAGGAATTCTGGGCAGGAGGACTGCATTTGGGACTGTCTGTTTTCCTACCCTGCTCTTCTGTGCAGGCATAGCCAGGCATCCATATAATTTTTTTAAATGCACTTGGGAGGTTGTTTCAATTTTCCTTTTATCTCTCAGTTGTTTTAATGCAGCATTTGTGCATTCACAGCAGAGACAGAAAGAACTACAGTTACACCCAGTAACAGGGCACTGGTTAGGGTTGTGCCCTGCTCTGTCCAGATGTGACAGTTTTGGGCCAAGTCACCATAAACCTTGCATACATGCTTCTCCCAGTCAGCCACTCTGAATAGGTGATACCATTTTTCTTGCATTGAAACAGTTCTGCTTTATTTTAGCTACATATTTTCATTGCCAAGTTGCATAGTTTCTCTCTCTGCTGTACACCTTAAGTTATTTAAAATACTCCTTGGTATTTTCTAATATTCCCCTGAACTCTTGCTAAAACTGAAGATATTTATAGCTGATTCATTTTGAATTAATATATGTGTGCTTGAAATGTTTCAAATCTCTGAAGTAATACTTTCATGCACTATATGCATTTTTTTAGTAATATCTCAAGGTGTTTGTACATCTCTAGAAATAAATGTGAGCAGTTAAGTCTCATTTCTAATTGCACATAATACAGTGCTATGTCTTTTTTGCTGAAAACAAGTATTACAAACCTGGATAGGAGAACAGACTGAAATGCCTGGTAGAAACTTAACACTTTTTCAATTCAGATTCCATTCTTGTGGTGATTTACACATATGCCTAACTGCACCCTGAATCAAACACTTACTAAAGCCAGTGAAACAACTCACATGTGAAGAAATAATCACATGCATATGCTTTTTAACAGATTATGTTGAATACTTGTATTGACATAGAAACCAATATTTTGAAAAAAGATATTTGCTTAAATGCGTATCTCCAAACCACTTCATGTATCCTAAATGTCAAAATACAGTTATGGCCATCTGAGAGAGAAGAAAAAGGTTTATTTGTACTCTCCTTGTAGTGCCAATGACCAGAATCACCACATTACTTTCAAAGTTAAGAGAAATTTCTTTCAGGTACTATGAGGCAATACCATCAATGGTTTTTACCTGTATTCCATTTTGGTTTAGTATTTGACTCCCAGTTTGGACAGAAGTTTTGTTTGTGTGAAAAGTTTACTAGGTTTTATTCTTTAATTTTGTGTGTTTATTCTTTCATTTCAGTTCACTTCTTTCTCTGCAGAATAATAAACAAAAAAAAGTCTCTAAATTTTATTCTCAGTTTTTAAAATACATTGTCTGATATGATGAAAAGTCCAGTTGGAAAAGCAGAATTCAAAGAACCCTGTTTAGACCTTAATGAAAACTTTTGGAAGTCCGTTTTAGGGAAATACAAATTTTAAAGTATGCAATAAAAATATCCCTCATTGTGGGATTTCTTTTTTTTAATTTGAAGCACTGTGTAAATAAGGTCTCATGGCAGTGACAGAAACCTGATTTAATTAAAGCTGCTGAATCATGTTACAAAATACTATAGTTTGTGATATTTTATTTTTATTTATATGTGCAGATCCAACTAGCAGATAAAAGCAACTTATTTTTATTTCTGCACTTGTGTCCAGAAATAGAGATGATGATGCAAAGCAAGTAGTTCTTCCAAATGCTTGTGCTGATGCTGAGAGATTTGTTATGATGATGGAGGATGTTTGCTCTCCAGTTCTAGTCACTTGTAAGATGATCCACCTTTGAAGTTGCAGTAAAAAACTCTGAAACTCTATATTTTTGAGGAGAGTGGTGTTGAAATCTGTATCCTGATCCAGATTTTGTTCTCACAACAGTGCAATGCCATTGATTGTAGCAGAATTGCAAGTGTGACGAGAAGAAAACTGGATGCAATGAAATAAAACTTTATACACAGAAATGTTATTCTTTATACACAGAAATACTAGGTTAAAAAAAACAACAACAACACAGCAAGGGCCAAATTTTGCCACTGTATCATGGATAGTTTTAGATGGATACATTACTCAAGGAGAATGTTGTCATAAGAGCACATAATTACCATTATATTTCCAATTGCAAATGTATATGTTTGAAAAATAATTAGGGAGTGTAGAATTCTTAGGTGTTTTACAAATTGAAAAAGCTTGTAGTGTTTAGTAACACTAAGTTATTCACTCCCTACACTGCAGTGATGAGTTTAATGCAATGATATTTTGGCAAAACTGTCCACATTCTGCTCCAGGTTACTGGGAGTTGCATTCCTCCAAAAAAAATATGAGTGCCTATAAAATACAAAATATGACCATGTGTTTTTCTGTGTTTCCTAGGAATAAAAAATTAACTTAGGCTTCAGCATGGAATAGCTTAAAGCAAAGGGAGAATTTAATAAAATTCCAGAGAGGGAGGAGTAAGCAGTATGCTGCCACTGGAGGAGAAGGGAATAAAAGGCTATAGTTTAGCACAGCAGAAAAAGGAGCAAGTTGCTGAAAGCTTGGATAATTTGGGGATATAGAGATGTCACTTCCTCCCTCTGCCAGGCTGTGAAATTCTTTGTAATTCCCATTGGTAAAGTTGCCAACACAAACAAAGGCAAAAATGGAAACTTCCGTCCAAGTCCTCTTTTGAGGATTAAAAAGACATGGACGTTCAAGGGAACAAATTTATCAGCCCCATCTTCCTCAGATCAAGAAAGAATACAGAAAAGTTGTCAGTTACTTCTGGTGAAAGATTGTTAGAATTACACTTTTAAGAAATTATTTTAGTATCAGATGTATATCTAAAAAATGTAAAATACTAACTTACCTAAAAGTTACAGTGTCATCCGTAGCTTTGGGAGAAAAATGCTATGTAATACCAGAGGATTTTTAAATTTTTTTTTAAACTAGCTGTTAGCGTCTTTATATGAAAAGACTGACACCTCAATAGTTATTATGGCTCAGCAGGACTTTCAAGGTATGGATTCTTTATTAAAATATTCGTAACATATTGCATAAAAAGCTATAATGAACATTGTATCAAAAACATGTTGAATTTATTTTTCTTATTTTTGATATATATATATTTTTTTAGTAATAGGTAGGACAGTGTTTTATAATTGCCTTAGAAAAGCTATTTCCAGTAAAGGCTGAATTGACTGATCAGTAAACTACATATCCAGCTGGAATGTCCACATGTAGGGATGGAGAAACCCGAGGATCTTCACCATGTAACTCACGTTTGCTTAAGTTACTTTTTACTTAAGGCTTCCTTTCAAGTTTTGTATACAGCAAAAATCATTCCTTTATATAAGGTGACTGGCTTCCCTAAATTTATGAAAGATAAGCTTCATTCACTCACAACCAGAACGTTTCTCTGGTTGTGTTTAAGGGAGTTACTGTACTGGCAATTTTTTTTTCTTTTTTTTTTTTTTTAAGATTTATTATTTTACCTGTTTAATTTTAGTGCATGCATAAATTTTAGCTTGTTTCATTGAAAGTTTATATTTTTTTTAAAAGGGAAATGGAATTTTTCTTGCATTCTTACGTATCAAGGGAAGTGCCTTCAGTAAAAACTGCTGACTTTATTAATCCCTTAAACTGAAGAAGGCCTAGAAGAGTTTATTTGCTAGGAAACAGTCGTATAGCGGATCTTTTTCAAAGTCAGCCATTCCTTAATTCCCATGTCTCCCAAGTCAGAACCTAAACACCATCTTTTCCATCATGCAAAAAGCACTTCCCCTACCACACTAGATTTTGCTCCAGGCACAAATAAACAGTGTGAGTCCTAGCACTGTGCCCAGAAAGGTCGGGAATCTATTGCTGCTGCTCCCGCTTTTCCCTGCCCCAGCACAAAAGTACCACCTTGAAGTGGTTTGCATGCCACAGCGTAGGAATCCCTGCCTTGGTTGTCTCCAACTTGATACTGCTCCAGCTTTCTGTTGAGAAGGCCTGTGGTAATTATGGAGGTGCCAGTCAGCTTTCAAAATAAACAGGGAGTTAAAGCAAGGATACAGCCCTTGTTTTATCTGAAAAATCCAGCGTGCCGTTCCTCAGACCATCATTTTGGACTGTGTTCACTGCAGTAGTCATGTGTGCACCGAGGGAAGGGGGGATGAGGGAGGAGAGCTGGTCCTGTCACAGAAGCAAAGCTAAAGGTGAAAGAAGTGCTCAGAACAGGAGGTGAAATTTTACATTGTGCACATATGGAAACAAGAGAGGTACAAATGGACTGACTGCATTTTGCGCACTCAAGCTGGATGTTACCGAGAGTGGGAGGAGTGGGTGAGAGCAGTTAGAAATGCAGACGCTCTCACTGAGTGTCTCTGAACACTTAAGGGTTAAAAGGACAGAAGATGGGGCATGATGATAAGGAGTTCAGGTCAAAAACTCTAAATGGTTCAAGCTCTTCCTCCTCTTGCAGCTTTTGAGATCCACTTCAAAAACTGAAACTCGTTATCAACTTTCACGTTCTGTAAAATGTGAAAAAGTCTCTCCTGTACTTACTTAAATAAACTTTTTATTTGATCACAATATAAAATGGGAAGATTATACTGGCATTGACTCTAGAGCCATAAATAAAACTAAGATTTCAGAGGTGAGATCATATTTGTGCCTAGCACTGATCACTGAACGCATTACTCATCTTGACTGTAACCCTAGAAAATGTGGTGATAAAAACATGTAATAATTAGCAGGGATTTGAATTAAGACTCTTACTTTTTTTTTTTTTTTACCTTGGATGCCATTTAAAGNTTTTTTTTTTTTTTTTTCTTTTTTTTACCTTGGATGCCTTTTAAAGATAGGGTGTCATGTATCAACTTCCCTAAAAAGAAATTATAGGAAAAATCTTTATAGAAAGTTTGCACCTTGAACTTGACGTGCATTTTGTAAAGCTCAGACTTTATTTATTTGTTTATTCAAATCAGAATTAATATCACAGATACTTAAAATGGCAGGTGTAAATGACTAGTAAATGAGAAATTTTTAGAAAAAAGATTCAATGAAACCAATGGGAGTAACAGAGATGGAGACAAAATATTTTGTTGCCCGTTGCAACAATTTTATTGTGTTGGTCATTAATGTTTCAAGTTGAAGGCTTGATATTTTGGTTAAAAAGCTGAAAAGCAAGACTGCAGAAATAAATCTGAAATTACAGGTGCTGAGAAAACAGAAAACAAAATAGAAAGACCTCTAAACTTTTATTTTAAAAGTGGTGTTTTAAAGCTCTTTTAGGAATGTTATTTGTAAATATGTACAGTTTGTTGCTCTTATAAATTTTTGTTTACTATGTGCAATTCTTATTTATGTTTATAAACTATTTCAGTTACCACTGAAAATCTGATATGCTCAGTTGTCTATTTTTTCTTAGGACTTAAAATTTAGCTGGCTTCCATCAGCTTTTCAATTATTTTATTGAGACTTAGGATCACAGAATCACAGATCTTTCTTTCCATCTGTTTTCAATCTCTTTTCTGAGATTTACTCAGTTTTCAGTTTTTTGAAAGCAGTTTCGGTTGTGAAAAAAAGTCAATGTTTTTAAATCCAGCTAGTATCCACTGTTTTGTTACCGTTCTCTGTATCCAAGAAGAGCCTCTCTGCAAGGCCGTGGTGAACAAGGAGAGGGAAACTGGTGGGGACTATGATGGAACCACAGACTTTGCTCTTAGAAGCCCTAGGCTGGTCAATGCCCAGGCAGGAGATAATACAGCTTTAGTGGTGGCTGGAGAGTTTAATAAATACAGTATCACGTATAGATACAAGTATTAGAATATGAATGTTTTTATTTTGANTCTCTCTGCAAGGCCATGGTGAACAAGGAGAAAAAGGAAACTGGTGGGGACTATGATG
>VWYP01000055.1:0-18137 GCA_013400435.1 Pycnonotus jocosus
AAGGGTTGGAGTTGATCAGGAGGGAAATCCTGGGGATTTTCCTGGGAAAATTCTCAGAAAAAAAGAATTCCCAGGGATTGTCCCGGGAAAATTCCCAGAAAAAAATGAATTCCTGAGGATTTTCCCAGGAAAATCCCCAGAATAAAAGGAATTCCCGGGGATATTCCCAGGAAAATTCCCAGAATAAAAGGAATTCCCGGTGATGTTCCCGGGAAATTTTGGGATTTTGGGGTTCTGCGGGGAAAAAAAAATCCCCCCCCCCAAAAATTTCTGGGAATTTTCTTTTCCCAAAATTTTGGTTGTTGGGATTTTGGCTCTGAAAATTCCCAGAGCCGAGTGGGAAAAACTCGGAGAGGAATCCAAGATTTGGGGGGAAAAAAAGGAATTTTCTGCCCAGATTTTAATTTGATTTGGGAATTTTCCCTCCAAAACTTCCTCCAATCCCTTCCCATTTCTGGAATATTCCTTCAAATCTGTTTTTTCCCAACTTTCCCTGGGATTTCTGTGGAATTTTTCCCATTTTTTCTCCCTTTCCCTGCCCTGGTCTGGCTGGAATTCTCCTGGGCGAGATTTCCCACAGGAAAAAACTCCAAGAATTTCATTTTCCAGGCGTTTTCCAGGGATTTTCCAGGCGATTTCAGCCACTTTTCCCTCCTTTTTCAAACCCCTTTTCCAGGATTTTCCCTCTCTTTTCCAGGATTTTTCCCATCCCTTTCTGCATTCCTTTTCCCAAAGTTCTTCCCCGACTCCCCCTGGATTTTCTACTGCTGGAAAATTCGGGAATTCCACCCCAAAATCCCGGGATTTTGAACCCTTTTCCCAGGAATTTTTAACCCTTTCATGTCTCCCTTTCCAGGGGTTTCTCCCTTCCCTTTCCCAGGATTTTTTCCCACCATTTCCCCGGTGTTTTTTCCCACCATTCCCAATAATTTTCCCTGGATTTCTCCCGCCATTCCCAGTGGTTTTTTCCCACCATTCCCAGTAATTTTCCCCGGGTTTCTCCCGCCATTCCCGGTGTTTTTTCCCACCATTCCCGGTGTTTTTTCCCACCATTCCCAGTGGTTTTTTCCCACCATTCCCAGTAATTTTCCCCAGGTTTCTCCCGCCGTTCCCGGGGTGTTTTAACCCTCTCCTCCCCGTGCCGCAGCCCCCGAGCATGAGCGAGGACCCCTCGTGCCGCACCCGCAGCCAGAGGCGCTCGCTGGGACCCCGCGAGGCCGAGCCCGAGAGGAAAAGAGCCCGGATGGAGAAGGGAACAGCCGGAATTCCGGGAATGAGCCCGGGAAGGAGCCCGGGAAGGAGCCCGGGAACGGCGGGAGCCGAGCTCGAGGCCGACGGGGAAAGCCCCGGAATGTTCCGGAACAGCGCGGAGGGCAGAGGGGAGGAGCCCGTGGACATGAGCACGGCCAGGGGGTGAGAAACCCGGGAATGCCGGGAATTCTGGGAGGGTTGGATCGCTGGGAATTTGAGGAATTTTGAGGGTTTGGATTCCGTGGAATTCCGGGATTTTTTGAGGTTTGGATTTCTTGGAATTTCAGGAATTCTGGGGGTTTGGATGCCTTGGAATTCTGAGGATTCTTGGGGTTTGAAGCCGTTGGAATTCCAGGAATTTTTGGGTGTTGGATGCCTTGGAATTCCAGGAATTCCTGGGCTTTGGGATTCCCTGGATTTGGGGATTCCCTGGATTTAGGGATTCCCTGGATTTAGAGATTCCCAGGCTCCCCATTTTTCTGGAGTTGGGGATTCCCAGGCTCCAGGTGCCCCCTAGAGGACGTTCCCGACCCTTTGGAATTTTCCCACTCCTGCAATTCCCACCCTGGGCTGTTTGCCCAGCCCTGGAGTTCCCGGGAGGGGCTGGAAAAGGGTTGGGAAAAAGATGGGAAAAGGGTTGGAGAAACCCTGGAAAAGGGGCTGGAGAAGGGTTGGGAAAAAGGGTTGGAAAAGCTCTGGAAGGGCTGGGAGCCGCGCTCCGTGCTCAGCCCAATTCCTGGCTTCTGATTCCTGTTTTTCTTCCCCGTTCCCAGGGATTCCCGGCAGGATCGGGATCAGGATCGGGAGCAGGATGAGGATCGGGATCAGGATCGGGATCAGCGGGATCAGCGCGGGCCCTCCCCCGATGTGATCGTGCTGTCGGACAGCGAGCAGGGCCAGAGCCCGCGGGTGAACGGGCTGAGGGAGCAGGAGCACGAGGGGCTGCTGGTGAGACAGGGAGAAACGGGATAAAAACAGGGAAAAACGGGGAAAAACGGGATAAAAACAGGGAAAAACGGGATAAAAACGGGGAAAAATGGGATAAAAACAGGGAAAAACGGGGGAAAATGGGATTGGGATGGATCCACAGAGCCCGCGGGTGAACGGGCTGAGGGAGCAGGAGCACGAGGGGCTGCTGGTGAGAGAGAAAATGGGATAAAAACAGGGAAAAATGGGATTGGGCTGGATCCACAACCCCAGAGCCCGCAGGTGAAGGGACTGGGGAGGAGGGAACAGCGCCCGGAGCACGAGGGCTGAGTTCTTCCCCATTTTTCCGAATTTTTTCCCATTTTTTCCCCATTTTTCCATGGGTTTTTTTGCCGATTTCTTTCCCTGTGCTGACATTTCCCTGTTTTCCCCGTTTTTCCCCATTCCTTTGCTGACATTCCCCGTTTTTCCCCATTCCTTTGCTGACATTTTCCCCGTTTTTCCCCGTTTCTCCCCGTTCCTTTGCTGACATTTTCCCCGTTTTTCCCCGTTTTTCCCCATTCCTTTGCTGACATTCCCCGTTTTTCCCCATTCCTTTGCTGACATTTTCCCCATTTTTCCCCGTTTCTCCCCGTTCCTTTGCTGACATTCCCGGTTTTTCCCGTTTTCCCCGTTCCCAGCGGAGCCCCGAGCAGCGCGAGCGCCTGATCAAGCGGCTGCAGGAGGAGCTGAGGCTGGAGGAGGCCAAGCTGGTGCTGCTCAAGAAGCTCCGGCAGAGCCAGAGCCAGAAGGAGACGCCGGCGGCCAAGGTGGGCGTTCCCGAAATTCCCGAAATTCCGCCGGGAATTGGCCGGGAATTCCCAAAGATCTTCCCAGCATTTTGTTTTCTGCTGGAATTCTGGGAATGCTCAGGTCCCGAATTCCCAAGGATTTTCCTGTGGATTCCTGAGGATTTCCCTGTGAATTCGCATATTCTAGAAGTGCAATTCCCAAATTCCCGAGGATTTTCCTGTGAATTCCTGAGGATTTTCTTGTGGATTCCTGAGGATTTCCCTGTGAATTCCCAAATTCCAGAAGCACAATTCCCTGTGAATTCCCGAGGATTTTCCTGTGAATTCCTGAGGATTTTCCTGTGAATTCCCAAATTCCAGAAGTGCAATTCCCAAATTCCCGAGGATTTTCCTGTGAATTCCCGAGGATTTTCCTGTGAATTCCCAAGGGTTTTCCCTCTAATTCCCAAGGATTTTTCTCTGAATACCCCAGAATTTTCCTGCCAATTCCTGAAGATTTTCCTGTGAATTCCTGAGGATTTTCCTGGGAATTCTCGAGCATTTTCTTGCTAATTCCCAAGAATTTTCCTTTCCCAGCCTTTTTCCCTCTTTTCCAACCTTTATCCGCTTTTCCATCCTTTCTTTCCCGTTTTTCCGTCCTTTTTCTCCTTTTCCAGCCTTTTCCTGCCTCTCCTCTCCTGTTTTTTCCCATTTTTCCATCCTTTTTTTCCCTTTTCCAGCCTTTTCCTGCCTCTCCTCTCCTGTTTTTTCCTTTTCCAGCTTTCCTCGGCTCCCTCCGGAGGCTCCGTGGCCGCTCCCCCGCCCTTGGTGCGGGGCCCTCCGGCTGCTCCCGCTGGGAAAACGGCCCTGCAGGTCAGTGGGAAAAACGGGAAAATCCAGGAGAAAACACGGGAAAGTCCCGGGAAAAATCTGGGAGAAATCCAGAAAAAAAAAAACCAGGAAAAATCTCTGGGAAAAATCCAGAAAAAAAAAAACAGGGGAAAATCCCTGGAAAAATCCAAGAAAAGTGTCTGGAAAGATCTCAGGAAAAATCTGGGAAAAATCCAGAAGAAAAACCAGGAAAAATCCCTGGGAAAAATCCAGAAAAAAACTTGGGAAAAATCCCAGGAAAAATCCAAGAGAAGTCTCTGGAAAAATCCCTGGAAAAATCTGGGTAAAATCCCTGGGAAAATCCAGAAATTCCCCATTTTTCTCCCCATTTTTCTCCCCATTTTTTCCCCTTTTCCCCCGATTTTCCCCCTCTCCCCGTGCCAGCCCTGCCCTGACCCTTTTCCGTGTTTTCCAGCCCTCTTCCAGCCGCATTCCCGGCTCTGGGATTCCTCCCCCTCTGCTCCGGGGGGGTCAGGTGTCCTCGTCCAAGCTGGGATCGCAGCAGAGCCCCCAGATCGTGATGCCGCCCTTGGTCCGAGGGGCCCAGGTGAGCTTTGCCCCTTCCCATGCCAGGGAAAAAATCGGGATTTCTCCCTCTGCCTGCTTCAAAATATCCGAGGAGTTTGTGTGGCTCGAAAAAACCTGGGAATTTTGGGGGTTTTGGGGGGTTTTCTTTAGGGTTTTTGGGGTTGTGGGAGGAAATTCTTGTTTTTCCGTGGTTTTCCCTGGATTTATCTTTTCTATCCCCTGAATTCTGGGTTTAAAATGATAAAATTCCCCTTTTTTCCCCTCATTTTTGGGGGTTGGAGAAGAGGAGGAGGGAATGGAAGCCAATCCCTGCTTTTCCAGGTTTTTCCCTGGAATTATCCTTTATATGCCATTAATTCTGTGTTTTAAACTATAAAATTTCCCTTTTTTGCCTGGTTTTTTGGGGTTGGAGAAGGGCAGGTGGAGGGAATAAAAGTCAATCCCTGCTTTTTCCCTTTTCCACCTTTTCCCATCTCCTTTTCCACCTTTTCCCATCTCCTTTTCCACCTTTTCCCCATCTCCTTTTCCACCTTTTCCCATCTCCTTTTCCCCCTTTTCCCATCTCCTTTTCCCCCTTTCGGTGTTTTCCCAGCAAATCCACACGATCCGGCAGCACTCGAGCTCGGGCCCGCCGCCGCTGCTGCTGGCCCCGCGCGCCTCGGTGCCGTCGGTGCAGCTGCAGGGCCAGAGGATCATCCAGCAGGGCCTGATCCGCGTGGCCAACGTGCCCAGCGCCGGCCTGCTGGTCAACATCCCGCAGGTGGGACGGAATTCCTGGGAATTCACATTGGGAATGGGCTGGGAGGGGTGGGAATGACCAACGCCAGCCTGCTGGTCAACATCCCGCAGGTGGGTGGGAATTCCTGGGGTTTTCCCATTGGGAATGGGCTGGGAGGGCTGGCAGTGTCCCAACAGTCAGTGCCCTGCTGCTCAGCATTCCTGAGAATTCCCGTTGGGAATGGGCTGGGAATGACCAACAGTCAGTGCCCTGCTGCTCAGCATTCCTGGGAATTCTGAGCCCCTGAAGGGCTCGGCGGTGTCCTCGGGCCAGGCTGGCAGTGCACCCACGGGTGCCGCGGCCCTAGGTGGCTCCAGGAGATCCCTGATTCCCAATGATCTCACAGGGATCCCATTCTGTGATTCCCAAGGATCCCTCACGGATCCCGTTCTGTGATTCCCAAGGTTCCCTCATGGATCCCATTCCCTGATTCCCACTAATCCCTCATGGATCCCATTCTGTGATTCCCACTAATCCCTCACAGATCCCATTCCCTGACTCCCAAGGATCCCTCACGGATCCCATTCCCCAATTCCCAAGGATCCCTCATGGAATCAGGCCCCTCCTGACCCGTCCCCGTCTCTCCGCAGGCGTCCCCCACGTCCCTGAAGGGCTCGGCGGTGTCCTCGGGCCAGGCTGGCAGTGCACCCACGGGTGCCGCGGCCCTAGGTGGCTCCAGGAGATCCCTGATTCCCAATGATCTCACAGGGATCCCATTCTGTGATTCCCAAGGTTCCCTCATGGATCCCATTCCCTGATTCCCACTAATCCCTCATGGATCCCATTCTGTGATTCCCACTAATCCCTCACAGATCCCATTCCCTGACTCCCAAGGATCCCTCACGGATCCCATTCCCCAATTCCCAAGGATCCCTCATGGAATCAGGCCCCTCCTGACCCGTCCCCGTCTCTCCGCAGGCGTCCCCCACGTCCCTGAAGGGCTCGGCGGTGTCCTCGGGCCAGGCTGGCGGGGCACCCACGGGTGCTGCGGCGCTGGGTGGCTCCGGGGAGGCCCCGGGCAGCCGGCAGGCCGCGGCCAAGCTGGCGCTGCGCAAGCAGCTGGAGAAGACCCTGCTGGAGATCCCCCCGCCCAAACCGCCCGCCCCAGAGATGAACTTCCTGCCCAGCGCCGCCAACAACGAGTTCATCTACCTGGTGGGGCTGGAGGAGGTGGTGCAGAACCTGCTCNCAGTGGTCAGTCCCAGGTGTTTGTCCCTCAGGGAAGGTGGCAGTGGTCAGTCCCAGGTGTTTGTCCCTCAGGGAAGGTGGCAGTGGTCAGTCCCAGGTGTTTGTCCCTCAGGGAAGGTGGCAGTGGTCAGTCCCAGGTGTTTGTCCCTCAGGGAAGGTGGCAGTGGTCAGTCCCAGGTGTTTGTCCCTCAGGGAAGGTGGCAGTGGTCAGTCCCAGGTGTTTGTCCCTCAGGGAAGGTGGCAGTGGTCAGTCCCAGGTGTTTGTCCCTCAGGGAAGGTGGCAGTGGTCAGTCCCAGGTGTTTGTCCCTCAGGGAAGGTGGCAGTGGTCAGTCCCAGGTGTTTGTCCCTCAGGGAAGGTGGCAGTGGTCAGTCCCAGGTGTTTGTCCCTCAGGGAAGGTGGCAGTGGTCAGTCCCAGGTGTTTGTCCCTCAGGGAAGGTGGCAGTGGTCAGTCCCAGGTGTTTGTCCCTCAGGGATGGTCACACTGACTCTGACCCCCGTGTCTGCCCCCCAGGGAAGGTGGCGGTGGCCGTGTCCTGCCGGGAGCCCTACCTGTGTGCCCAGTGCCACACGGACTTCACGTGCCGCTGGCGGGAGGAGAAGAACGGCACCATCATGTGCGAGACCTGCATGGCCTCCAACCAGAAGAAGGCCCTGAAGGCCGAGCACACGAACCGGCTCAAGGCCGCCTTCGTCAAGGCGCTGCAGCAGGAGCAGGAGATCGAGCAGAGGATCCTGCAGCAGGCGGCTCCTCCCGGGCAGCCCAAGGCCGAGCCCGTGGGGCAGCACCACGCCCTCAAGCAGGTCAGGGCCCGTCCTCAGTGTGCTCCAGAGGGGAAAAAGGGCTGGAGATGGCCCGGGGGCTGAGCTGGGCCTTGGGGAGTTTGTCCCTCAGGGTGGGTTTGGGATCGGAGGTGTCCTCAGGGGCTCTGAAGATCATCCAGTCCCAGAGATCATCCAGCCCTAAATACAATCCAGTTCCACCACTCAAAAATCACCCAGTCCCAAACTCCATCCAGTTCAGCCCCCAAAGATCATCCAGTCCCAGAGATTATCCAGTTCAGTCCCCAGAGATCATGCAGCCCTAAATATAATCCAGTTCTACCACTCAGAGATCCTCCAATCCCAAAGATCCTCCAATCCCAAAACTCACCCAATCCATTCCAAGGCCTTCTCTGGACTCATTCCAAATGGGGAGAGCTGCTCCAACACCACCAGAACATCAAATTGCCCTAAACCAAATCCCTCACCCCACGAGCACAAACCCCAAAATCCCACCCTGATTTCGGTTCGACAGAACCTCCAACCTCAACCCATCCAAAAAAAAAAAACCCAAATCCTTATGAAGAGCCTTGGGAATGTTTTTCCTCCAACCATCCCAGATTGTTTTAACCTTTGTCTCTTTGCAGAGTTCCAGCCAGATGTCCCGGGGTGCTTCCCGAGGGGTCCTGCACTCCTTCAGCCCCTCCCCGAAGCTGCAGAGCTCCTCGGGCAGCGCCGCCCTGGGCAGCCGGCCCGGCAAACACGCCGAGAGATCGGGCAGCAAGGGCAGTGCCTGGAAGAAAAACCCCATGGGCACGGGTAGGGCGCCCGGGGAGCTGCTTTTCCTTGGGAAAATCCCGAAATTCCCGGGGTTTGGGTGGGAGGGAGGCTTTGGGTGGGGCCGTGGCGAGGGTTGGAGGTGGGTGTCGCCCATCGGTGTTGGAGTGGTTTGTGCTCGTCGAAGGGTGGCTTCAGGAGGTGAAATCAGTTAAAAATTCCAGGTTTGTCCATTTGGAATAAGAATTAATGGGTTTAAAGTTGGGATTTCATTCCCTGTTTGCATGGAAATCTGAGAACATCAAGGCTTTCCCACATCATTCTCCCTCATTCCTGAGCCATTCCGTAACTCCATCATTCCAGAGGGCTCCAATCCTGATTTTTGGTCCTAAACCTTTGCGTTTATTGGGATGAGTTTGGCATCAGATCCCGCTGGGATAATCCACGTTTAAATCCTGCTTTCCCATAATTTTTCCATCATTTTCCCTCATTCCTGAGCCATTCCATGATCCCCTAATTCCCAAATTCCCTTTTTCCCCACAGGTGGGGCCCTGCCCTTCGTCAGCCCCTCGCTGGCCGTGCACAAGTCAGGCTCAATAATCCACATTTAAATCCTGCTTTCCCACGATTTTTCCATCATTTTCCCTCATTCCTGAGCCATTCCATGACTCCCAAATTCCCTTTTTTCCGCAGGTGGGGCCCTGCCCTTCGTCAGCCCCTCGCTGGCCGTGCACAAGTCGGCCTCGGCGGTGGAGCGGCAGCGCGAGTATCTCCTGGACATGATCCCGCCGCGCTCCATCCCACAGTCGGCCACGTGGAAATGAGATCCCGAGGCAAGGAAGGAAGGAAGGAAGGAAGGACTTCTGCCAGGCTCTGCCATCCTCTCTGGGGCTTCATCTCGGTTCTGTTTTGGTTTTTTTTTTTTCTACCACAATCCCGTGGAATCTGCTTTAAATCCCAGCTGGAGAGCGCCCCGAGGCTTTTCTAGGATGCGACGCCACCGTTGGCTCCCGGATTTTTCGTGGAAGCTGGCAGGGAATAAAGGGGGGAAGAATTCCTTCCAAATTCCATTTTGGGCTTTTTTTTTTCCCCCTGTTTAGTTTGGGAAATTTTTTTTTGTTTTTGGCAGCACCAGCACAAAACAAACAAACAAACAAAGAAAAAGACTCAGCGACTCCTCTCTGCCTTTGGCCGCCCAACTTTTTTTTTGTGTTTTCGCCGAGAGCGCCGCGGAATTCCGGAATTTTGGGGGCGTGGAGAGAGGAATTCCAGCCCCATCCTGCGTTTCCTGAGCCGAATCCGTGGCTGCTCCTTTCTCCCCTGCTCCTCTTCCAGCTGGGAAAGCCCCAGTATTCCCAAAATCCCGACGATTCCGTGAAAAAAAACCAAACAAACCAAGAAGTGCAAATTCCTCGATTCCGGTTGAGCATGGTTTGGTTAGTTTTTTTTTTTTTTTTTCCCCTTTCCTTGGCTGGGAAGTGGGAATTGCAGCGGGAAATTCCCACTTTTTTCGTTGGTTTTCCTTGGATTCTGGGTGGAATGGAACAGACTTTGGAGCTTTTCCAAACTTTTGCAGTTCCCGAGAGACACAAATAATAAAAACCCACCTCGGTTCTTTCTCATCCCGCGGATTTTGGGCCTTCCCGACGTTCCCAGAGACTCCAAAGCAAAACTTTTGGGGGAATTTTTTTTTTTTCCTTTGGGAGGGTTGGTTGGGTTTGAGTTATTATTTGGATTTTTGTTTCCTTTTCTGTTGTCGTTTCGAGGGATTTTATCCCAAAGTTGACAGGAATTCCAGCAGCTGATGCAGATCTTTTCCCAGTTCTTCCAGGCATTCTCCTGTATCCAATTGGGGATGAGATTTTCCATCTTTTTTTTTTTTGGGAATTCCAGAAGTTCAACCCAAAATCCAGCCAGGTTCCATTTTAATTTTTCATCCTTTTTTTTTTTTTTTTTTTTCCCTTTGGGCTTCTTCCCTGAATTCCAGACCGATCCAAGGGGAAGAATTCCAGCAAGAAGAATTCTTTGGGGGAAAAAAAATTTGAGGGGAAATTTCTGGGGGAAATTATAAATATATATAATTTAGAGAGCTATATATTAAAAAAAAAAATTGGGGGACAGAGTGGAAAAAAATTCAGGAAAAACCGGATTTATTTTCTTAGGAATCGCTGAAGCCGAGAATTCCTTGGGAATCCCAGAGACAAAACCTCTCCCTTTTCCCACTTCTCCTGGGGAAATTTCAATATTTAGGGATTTAGCTTAGGGGAAAACAAACAAACAAACAAACTCATTTTCCAAACTGGGATTTGTTGGATCACAAAAAAAACCAACCCTGGAATTCGGAATTTTTGGGGTTTTTTGTGGGGATGTGAATTCCGAGGTGGGAATTGGGTTGGAATTTTGGAATTTGGAGGTTTTTTTTCTTTTCATTCTGAGCTTGGATCAGGAGTGATGCTGCCACAGGGGTGAGCTGGAATTCCTTAAAATTCAGATTTTCTGGAAAAGTTGCCGTTCCTTTCCCACGTGGAATTTTTTTGGGGATTGGTCCGGGACGATTTTTTTCCTCTCCTGGTTTTTTTCAACGTTTGGAAAAAGTTTGATTATTCCCCGAAAAAAACCCCCAACAAATCCCAACAAAATTCCTCCGATTAAAATCCAATTTTTCTGGTTGGTTTATTCCCAATTTTTGGATCATTCCTGGGAAAAAAACCCCAAAACTACAGGGAATGAAAGAGGAGCAGAAGGATTCGATGGGATGGAGAAAAAAGACGTCAAAACTTTTTGGATCCCAGCAGAATTCCCTTGGAAATCGGAATTTCAGCCAAGTCCGGATCATTAAAATAATTTGGAATTTTGGAACTGAGTTGGAATTAAAAATCCGGACAAATGGAAATTTGTTTGGAAGGGGAGGGGAAAATCCAGTGTGGAATGAGAGTGGAAAACCCCAAATCCAACTTGGAATGAGGCTGGAAATCCAAAATATTTCATGGGATTGGGCTGAAATTCCAAATTCCCGCCTGGGCTGCGGCTCCTGGGATCCAGCCTGGCTCTGGTGTGGTTTTTTCCTGGAATGTTGCTGGGAATTTGGAGGATTTGTTTTATTTCTGCCCGATTTGGGAGTGATCTGGGAAAAGATTCCACGTTGGAATTCCGGAACGGTTTTTTCTTTCCGAGTCCCAATTCCGTGTTCGGGGGGGGGGTTGGGGGTTTTTTTTGGAGGGATTTGGGATGGTTCAGGTTCAAAGTCGTTCCCACTCTTCAATACAGATTTTCCAAACCTCTTCCCAGGGCTCCTTTTTCCAGGGGAAAAAAAAAAAAGGGAAAAATGGGAGAGGAAAAAAAAAATTCTCAATGAAAATTCCCGTGGTGGAATTCTGCCCTGGAAGGGAAATGTTTGGGAATGGGGGAGGAGGAGGAGGAGGGAATTTGGGAACAAATCTGGGGTTCATTGCTGCTGCTGGATCCCCCTTGGAAGTTGGGATTTCCCTTTGGGATTCCTGAATCCCTGAGATCTTTGGGATTCCCAAATCCTTGAGGCTTTTGGAATTCCAGAATCCCCGAGGCTCCTGAATCCCCTTTAACATTCCTGAATCCCTGAAATCTCTTGGATCCCCTTTGGGATTCCCAAATTCCTGAAATCTCTTGGATCCATTTTGGGATTCCTGAGTCCTGAGATCTTTGGGATTCCCAAATCCCTGGGATCTCTTGGATTTGAGCATTCCCAAATCCTTGACACTTTGGGAATTCCGGAATCCCCGAAGCCCCTGAATCCCCTTTGACATTCCCGAATCCCAAAGATCTCTTGGATCCCTGGAAGAACCACCCAACCCTTCAATGCCCCCCAATCCCTCGAGATCCTCGGATCCCTTTTCCCACTTTTCCCGAGCTTTGCTGCACGAGGAGCCCCCCAAACCCAGGAGGGTCCCTAAAGCCATAAAATTCCCGCTGGGAGCCGCCGGGATTTTGGGATTTCCGAGGAAGCACCATTGTACTTTTAGATTTTAGGAACTCGTGAAATAATAAAACACAGAAAGATTCCCGGATTTTCATGGGAACGTTCCCGCGCTGGAATTCAGGAGCTGTGTGGTTTTTTCTTGGGTTTCGTTCCCCAGCTGTGGATCCATCCCTGTGAGAATTCCCAAAATCCCGAAGGGCTGGGAATAACTCAGGTTTGGCACTGGAAATCCCCCAAATCCATCCCCCAAATCCCAAAATCCCGGCAGAGCTGATGGATTAGGGCGGGATTAGAGCCGGGACACGGCGACCTCAGAGCCGGGGCTGGAAAACATTCCCGGGAAAAGATGGGATGAGATGGGATGGGATGGGATGGGAATGGTCACCTGGAGATGGGAAAAGGATCCGGGGGGATCCTGGGGATCCTTTCCCTGCTCCTGGTGGGATTGAGGAGGGTGCACAGGTAAATCCACCTGGAGCTGCCGGGATTCCTGGGAATTCCTGGGAATTCCTGCCGTTGGGAAGCAGCACAGCCAAGGATCGGGATGGGAGTGGTGGTGGGGGGGTCGCACTGGGGTCCCCCCACCCTTCACCTCCCCAAAATCCCCGCCAGCCGCGGGGGGCTCTGATCCCTTGGGGGCTCCCGGGGGTCTCTGAGCCCCCCAAGATGAGCTCGGAGACACCTGGGGGGCTCAGGTGACCCCAATGGGCCCCAAATTTCAGCCTCACCTGTGGCATTGCCCTTTTAAGGGCGGGTTGCCCCTTTAAACGGTGACCCCACCTTTGGCATTGCCCCTTTAAACGGTGACCCCCCCCACACACACACCAGTGGCGTTGCCCCTTTAAATGCGCGTTGCTCCTTTAAGTGGCGGCCCCACCAATCACGTGGCCGTAGCACGTGAATTTCCCGCGCGCGGGAGCTGGGCGGTGCGGCGCGGTGACGTCATCGAGCAGCGCCGCGATGGCGGCGCCGAAGGTGAAGCAGGACATGGCCCCGCCGGGCGGGTACGGCCCCATCGACTACAAGCGGCACCTCCCGCGCCGCGGCCTCTCCGGTGAGCGCGGGGGGACCGCGGAGGGGCCGGCGGGGGAAGGAGCGGGGCGCTGCGGGCTCTGGGTGGGCGCCCCCCGCCCCGCTCCTCTCCGTGCCCTCACTGCCCGCCCTCCCCTCAGGGTACAGCCTGTTCGCGCTCGGCGTCGGGAGCCTCCTGCTCGGCTACTACACCCTGGTCAAATGGAACCGCCAGCGCAGGTGACGCTCCGGGCAGCGCCCGGCTCCTTCGCGATGGTTCCCGGAGCATCCCGGGGGTCCCGGGACCCCTCAGTGCCCCCCGATCTCCCCCAGTGCCCCTCGGGACCCCCAGGCCCCGTTCCCAGTCATTCCCAGTTTCGCATTCCCCCCTCAGGCGGTTGCTGATCGAGGAGCTGGAGGCTCGCATCGCGCTGATGCCGCTGCTGCAGGCGGAGTCGGACCGCAGGCACGGGGAGGGGAGGGGGATTGCTGGGGGGACTGGGGAGACTGGGGATTCCCAGGGATCTTGGGGATTCCCTCGGAATTGGGGACTGTCCTTTGGGAGTGGGAATTTCCCTTTGAATTTGGGATCCCTTTTTAGGGTTGGGGTCCCCTTTTAGGGTTGGGGTCCCCTTTAGGGTTGGGGTCCCCTTTGGGGTTGTGATCCCCCTTTGGGGCTGGGATCCCCTTTGGGGCTGGGGTCCCCTTTAGGGTTGGGGTCCCTTTCCATGCCCTCCGTCCCACAGAACTCTCCGGATGCTGCGGGAGAACCTGGAGGAGGAGGCCAAGATCATGCGGGACGTTCCCGGCTGGAAGGTTTGGGATTCCTGGTGGGAATTCGGGCTGGGACAGGGGGGGCTACCCCTCTGGGATCCCATGGGATCCAGTTTCATCCCCATGGATTTGGGATCACTCCAGGCTGGCAGGATCCCTCTGGAATGTGGGGCAGTGCAGCCCCCAGGCTGGGGCGGCTCCTCCCCCAGTTCCTGCCCATTCCCAGTCTCTCCCATTCCCAGTCTCTCCCATTCCCAGTCTCTCCCATTCCCAGTCTCTCCCAGTTCCCATTCCCAGTTTCCCCATTCCCGTTTTTCCAGGTGGGAGAGTCCCGTTTCCACACGGATCGCTGGGTTCCCCCCACTCCGGACGAGCTCTATTTCCTGCGGCCCCCGGCCGAGCTGGACCGGGAGAAGTTTGGGCTGCAGAGCTACGTCTGAAACCCCAAATCCCCACATCCCGCTTTTCCCTGCCCTTTTCCAGCTTTTCCCCAAACTTTCCCCTCTTTTCCTGTCACTTTCCGGGCTGTTTTACTCGTCCTGTGCTTGTTCCAGCTCCTGTTCATTAATAATTAATAAATATGTAATTAATAAATAAAATGAATAAATGTGTTTGGCATTGGGAACTGCCCCAGGGATTTGGGATCTCCCCTTTGGGATTTGGATCCCCCTTTGGGATTGGGATCCATGTGACTCTTCCACATCCCTCTCTCTCTCTGTCTCTGGAGTTTGCCGCTCCCTGGAGATTTCCTGGGAATTCGGGCTGGGATTATGGGATGGAGGAGGGGCCGTGTCCGTGTCCCCCTCCCCCCGTGTGCCCCGATCCCGGGGTGCGGATCCCGCTGGGAAAGCACCGATTTGGGGCGGTTTAACCCCAGAATTCCGGCTCGGTTTGGAATTCCCGGGGGTGGGGATTCCCCGGAGCGGGGCGGGAGCACCGGAGCCACCTCCCCCCTGGGCGGTACCACCGAGCGCCGGCCCCGAAGTGACCGGAGGAGCCTCGGCATTCCCGGGGGATCCGGAGCGACCGGAGCATCCTCGGCATTCCCGGGGGATCCGGTCCGACCGGAGGATCCTCGGCATTCCCGGGGGATCCGGAGTGACCGGAGGATCCTCGGCATTCCCGGGGATCCGGTCCGACCGGAGCATCCTCGGCATTCCCGGGGGATCCGGAGTGACCGGAGCATCCTCGGCATTCCCGGGAATCCGGTCCGACCGGAGGCTCCGCGGAGATTCCCGCGGCTCCGCTCCTGTCGAGGGTTCGGTTCCCTCACCGTTCCCACCGGGTCCGGTCCCGCCGGAGGCTCCGTGCAGCTCCCACCGGTTCCGCTCCTGCCGGGGTTCGGTTCCACCGGGTCCGGTCCCGCCGGAGCCTCCAAACCGAGCAGCCGTTCCCGGCGGATCCGCTCCAACCGGAGCATCCTCGCCCTTCCCGCGGCTCCGCTCCTGCCGAGAGTTCGGTTCCCTCGCCGTTCCCACCGGATCCGGTCCCGCCGGAGGCTCCGAACCGAGCAGCCGTTCCCGGCGGATCCGGAGTATCCCCGGTATTCCCGCGGGATCTGCTCCTGCCGAGGGTTCGGCTCCGTCCCCGCCATGAGCTCCGCGTCCTCCCCGTCCCGGGAGCCGCCCCGGTACCTCAGGTGAGCCCGAGAAGCGCCCCCGGTAGCACCGGGAGCTCCGGGCGCTGCCGCTCAGCCGGGGCCCGTTCCCCGGTGCCGGGACCCCGCGGGCTGGAACGGAACCTCCCCGGTGTTCCCGGAGCCGCCTCGGGTCCGGTCCAGCCCCCCCCGGGCCGGGTCCGGGTCCCCGCGGGGTCCCCCGGGGCTGGGGGTGTTCGGTACCCGCGGAGCCGCCGTTGCCGGAGCAACCGAACCGCGGGTCTCCATGGCGACGGAGGGGATGCTCCGAGAGAGGGAGCCCGGGATGGGGACAGCGGGGACAGCGAGGGGACAGCGGGGACAGGGGGGACACGCGGTGGGGCTGTGCCCGGGGGGAGCGGGGAATGGGAGCGGGATACGGGACTGGGATGCGGAGAGGGGACGGACACAGAGCCGGGATAAAGGGTCGGGATGTGGGACCGGGATGTGGATAGGGGATGTGGAGGGGGGATACGGAGCTGGGATAAAGGGTCGGGAACTGGAAACTGGGATGTGGAGCTGGGATACCAAACTGGGATGTGGAGCTGGGATATCAAACTGGGATGTGGAGCTTGGCCGTGGATCGGGGATGTGGAAAGGTGGGTACGGAGCTGGGATAAAGTGTCGGGACGTGGAGCTGGGATGTGAATCGTGAATGTGGAGCTGGGATATCAAACTGGGCTGTGGAGCTGGGCCATGGATCGTGTGTGGGATTGGGGATGTGGATCGGGGATGTGGATCATGTGTGGGAGCGGGAAGCAGAGCTGGAACCGTGTCCCGGGCGTGGGGCCGCAGCCCCCGGGGAGCCCCCGGCCATGTCCCCGGCCTGGGGCCGCTGCCAGCGCGGCGGAGCCAGCGCGGGGCCGGGGCCAGGAGCGTCACTGCCAGCAGCGATTGGGGACAATGCGCTCCGGGGACGGGGACAGACACGTGGCTTCTGTTGGGCCAGGGACAACACAGCTGGGCTCGGCCACCCCCGGCCACCCCCGGCCACCCGGGAGGGGCTCCGAGCACCGCTCGCTCCCTTCCCAACCCTTTATGCCCCTGGCTTTATCCCTGGATGTCCCCGTGTGGGGCTGGGATGGGATTTGGGATGGGATTTTGGGATGGGATTCACTAGAGGGCGCCAAAGGTTTGGGGACAGGGATTGGGGTGGGGAAATAGGATGGGATGGCATCATGGGATAATGAGATGGGATTTTGGGACTTGGGATTTGGGATGAAGCTTTCCTGGCAGGTTGATCACCACAGCCAAGGGATGGGATGGGGGAATGGGGGAGCTTGCTGGGGCCTGCTGCAATGACCAAGGGATTTGGGGGCTCTGGCAGGACGTGGCTGATCCGTGGGGACAGCCTGGGTGCCTCCTCCCCCCCTTCAGCCTTGTCCCCAAAATCTCATCCCCAGAATCCTGTCCCCAGAATCCCATCCCCAAAATCCCATCCCCAATCCCGTCCCCGGGCTGGTGCAGTGTCCCTGTCCCTGTCCGGGTGTGGTGACAGCAGTGTCCCTTGTCCTGTCCTGTCCCCGGGCTGGTGACAGCAGTGTCCCCTGTCCNAGGGGCAGCCTCAAGGACACCTTTGTGCCTCGGGCCCGGAGCTTTTCCATCCTCAGCTTTTCCACCGGCCCTGCCCTGCCCCGCCGAGCTGGAACATTTCGGTGCCGGAGCTGCCGCGGCCTCCCCGAGCCCACCTGGGGCTCCGCATCCTCCTCTTCCTCACCGACAGCCCAGCTCCGGCTGCCCCAAGACGGCCGGGTGTCCCCAGGGTGTCCCCGNCCTGTCCCCGCAGCCCCGCAGAGGCGGCGGCGCTGGAGCAGGAGCTGCTGCGGGATTATCGCTTCGGGCCGCAGCAGCTCCTCGAGATCTGGGGACACGCCTGCGCTGTGGCTGTCACCAAGGTGAGCCTGGGGACGCCCTCGAGGGGATGGGGACATCCCGGAGGGTCCTGGCGGCGCTGCCGGCGCTGGGGCAGGGCCAGGGCCGGGCTCCCAGGGCCGCGTCCCCGAGCCAGGAGCCGTGAGCAGGAAAAAATCCGTCAATGCACAAACAGAGCGTCCCTTCCCTGGCTCCCTCCCCGAGCGGGATCCTGGAATTCGCCGCCGCCTCCCTGCGGGATGGAGGGCGGGGGGCGGGCACGGCCCGGCCAGAGCATCGCGCTGGGGCTGGGGGGGTTGGGATCCCGATCCCAGCCGGGACATCCCCCTGATTCCACCCGGGACATCACCTTGGTCCCAGATAGGGCATCTCCCCAATCCCAGGGTGGGAATTATCCGGATCCCATCCAGGGCACCTTCCTGATCCCACTGACCTTGGAATCTCCCTGCAGGCATCGTCTTCATTCTCATCCCACCACTGGAATCATCCTGATCCCAGCACAGCCCCTGCTCCATCCCACCCGGGCTGACACCCGAGTCCTGCTGTGGATCCCATGGATCCCGTCCCATNTCCCGGAGGGACTGGGGACACCCCCGAGGGGATGTGGACATCATGACAGTGTTGGGGACACCGGGGCTGGGGGGTGCTCGGCCCCTCCTGGGGGGTCAGAGAGGGACCCATGGGAGGGTCCCCAAAGGTCCCCAGAGGTGCCCAGGTGTCCCCAGGTGTCTCCAGGTGTCCCCGTGCCCCGGTGATGTCGCCGCTGGCCCGGTGCTCGTGCGGGATGGGAGGAGGAGGAGGAGGAGGAGGAGGCGGGGCAGGGGCAGCCTCAAGGACACCTTTGTGCCTCGGGCCCGGAGCTTTTCCATCCTCAGCTTTTCCACCGGCCCTGCCCTGCCCCGCCGAGCTGGAACATTTCGGTGCCGGAGCTGCCGCGGCCTCCCCGAGCCCACCTGGGGCTCCGCATCCTCCTCTTCCTCACCGACAGCCCAGCTCCGGCTGCCCCAAGACGGCCGGG
>VWYP01000056.1:595-13549 GCA_013400435.1 Pycnonotus jocosus
TTTTTTTTTTTTTTTTTTTTTTTTTTTTTGGTGTGTGTATTGTCATGGTGTTTTTTTTTGTGTGTGACCTCCCTCATTGCAGATATGTCACAGAGTTTGTGGACCTTGGGAATGTCTCAGCATTGAGAACTTTCAGAGTTCTCCGAGCTTTGAAAACTATCTCTGTAATTCCAGGTGAGAACCATTCAGCATTAAAGGCTGGGCTTGCTCTCTGTGTTTTCCCCCTCCCCTCCTGCACTGCTCATTCCTCACAAATGGGATTTTTTTGGATGGGATTTGCAGTCTGTGTAACGAAGCACTTTGAAATCAAGGCTCCTGGACCACCAAATTCTGGGATGAACAGGCTGTTACTCTGTACTTTTCTGTCCCTTTGTGTGCACATTTCATACTATCTCTGAAACTAAAACCAGGCTTAAAAGTTTAATTCCAGGTGGAAAAGATCAAGCTGAACACTTTCTGGCTCAGGGACTTGCCCTGTCACTGTCAGTGTTTTTGGAGTTGTTTTAGGAATAATTTTGCAAAGCAGCAGAGCAAAACCCAACCAAGATTAAAACCTTTTTGCCCATTTTCCTGTGTCACCCCAGAACTGGATTTGTCAGGAGCACCCTTCCCAAAGCTGCTTTCAGCTGGGTGGCACAGGGTGATGAGCAGTGGCCCTTCCTTTGTTATGAGCCACCATTATGGACTGAAAATCACAGAATCCCAGCTTGGTTTGGGTTGGGAGGGACCTTAAAACTCATTTTATTCCTGCCATGGGCAGGGACACCTTCCACTAAACCAGTTTAAATCACAGCTCCGTCCAGCCTGGCCTGGAACACTTCCTGATCCTGAATTCTTGTACAGAAAAGCTTCTCAAAAGTGCCCCTAATTCTGAGGTCAAGCTCAAGGCTCAGGTCTTAGAGGCACTCAGGCATCTCCAGCTTTGTGATTTCCAGGTGCTCAAGTGAAACCACTCCTCGATGAGTTTTGATCTCAATTCCTTTGTGGTTTGTTCCCTCTTGCATTCCCTGATGCTGCTTGTGCTTTCTCAGGCTGCCAGGGACCAACCTGGGGAGTTTTAGGGTGGATTTATCCCAGCCCAGACTGCCAACCCCATCAGCTGCACCTGCCTGTTGTGCATGATGATGATGATGATGATGATGATGATGATGGTGATGATGGTGATGCTCCCACCTGCTTCCCTTGAGCCCAGTGAGGGGAAAAAAACCCCCAACCTTCCTTCATGTTTGGTGATTTTTCAGAGCAGAAGACCTCTGGTAACTGCTGTTACCACCTCTGAGGGGTGGTTATCATCCTCTCAGCTTGCTCCAGGGAGTAACTGCCTTGCTCAGAGGAGGAGCAGCGATGTTCAAACCAATTTTGCCCGTTTTTTTTTGCTTTTTTTAATCGTGGCAAAGTGGAGATGATGCAGCTTGAAGGAGCTGTGTGAACAGCATGCCTTGTGTCCCCGTGGAAGGGAGCTGAGCAGCTCAGTTTTGGGGTCATTCTCTCCACAAAATTCAAAATTTATGGAGTTTTATTTCAAATGGCACAGAGTGGGGCTGAGCCCTGCTGAGTTCAGCACATTTTTTTTAATGTCATTTTTATTAGAGGGACGATTTGCTGCTTATTTGGATTGAATAAAAGGGGTGATTTGAGTGATGGAGACACTGAATGTACCTGAAATGGCAAAACTTTGGGGTTTTGTATCCAGTTTTGGGGGGAGGATTGTCCAGGTGTGTTTCTGCAGCCCCCTCCTCCATATCTGCTGCATCCAAAATTCTAGCCAGTGTTGTTTAAAAAATAATGCTGAATTCTCCCCACTCATGAATTTTGCCTCTCAAGGACCAGACTGGTGTGGGGAGAACCTGCAGGATTTCTTTGGGAATATTTGACTTTTAGTCCTGAGCCTGTTAATGATCCCAGTGGCCTCAATAAATCCCAAAGCAGCTTTGGGTGAAACCCTGCCCTGGCTGTAACCAAACCCACCTCTGAAAGGAAAAATTCTGCTCCTACAAGGGGAAGGGAGATGCTGAGAGAGTTGAGCTGAGCAGGAGAAACCCAAAATNACCTCTGAAAGGAAAGATTCTGCTCCTACAGGGGAAGGGAGATGCTGAGAGAGTTGAGCTGAGCAGGAGAAACCCAAAATGTGGAGAGTTAAAGGTGTTTGATCTCTGAGTTGAGCAGGAGAAACCCAAAATGTGGAGAGTTAAAGGTGTTTGATCTCTGTAAGTTGTGCCCACCAGGGGTTTTGTGGCAGCAAAATCCTCAAATTGTGTTGGGGGGAAAAGTGATTCCCCACATTCCACAGTCCTGCTGCGAGGCTCAGGCATCCTCAGGGACAAACATTGGGATTTTTTGGGTGGGTTTGACCAATCCTTGCCTCCACCCCGGTGTTGCACTGGCTGGAAAACCACACACGGTTGTTCCCAGGAACCTTCACCATTTACAGGCACTGCTTTCCCCACCATAGAGCTGTTCTAAGGTACTGTATTAATTTGGATTTTCAGTGGGTTTCCCTTCTTCAGGAGTGATTTCCAGTCTTGTTTCCTTCCCTGCAGGCTTGAAGACCATCGTGGGTGCCCTCATCCAGTCCGTGAAGAAGCTGTCGGATGTGATGATCCTGACAGTTTTCTGTCTCAGTGTCTTTGCCCTCATCGGGCTCCAGCTGTTCATGGGCAATTTAAGGAACAAATGTGTGATTTGGCCAATTAATGTGAACGAGACCTTCCTGGATAATGGCTCCAGGGGCTTCGACTGGGAGGAATACACCAACAATATGTGTAGGTATTTCCCTAAAAACCTCCTGACTCAGCTCTGTGCAGCTGCCCAGGAGTTCCAGTGTGGCTCATGCTGTGATGTGTCAGATTTTCACAGCAAAAAAACCCCACGTGCAGAAGTTTTCCAAGGTTTTTTTTTTTTATTTATTTATTTGGATCTGACCTTGTTGAGATGTTTCCTAGTTGAATTTAGCCTTTAGAAGGGTTTGGATGTGCTCTTGTAGCTAAATCATTTGTCCCAATTAGATTTTTACTGATAAATTGCTCAGCAGTGGTTTTGGGGGGGCTTTTAAGTGAAGCTTCTAATAGTGTTACAGTCTGTTAAATCCTCTAACTCCATATGGGTGTGAATGTAATCTCTTCTTTTCTCATCTCCAGCAAATTTTTACATCATTCCTGGCGCCCCTGACCCTTTGCTCTGTGGTAACAGCTCAGATGCAGGGTGAGTGTTGAGCTTCATTAACAATCAATTATCACTGATCTTGCCTAAAGCTGGAATATATTTGGAATTATTCCTTATCACTTCCTCTGTTGGTTCTGGTGTTACTCCACCAGGTTTCAAATTTCTTAATCTAATTCTGAACCCATTGCTGGTGCAATGGAAGGGACATTTTTCCTGTCAGGAGGCAGCTCTGGCTACCAATAATTGTTATTTCCCTCTGAATCAAATCATGAGGATCATCAGAGAAGGGTGGCTGGAGGCTCAGAAATGCGAATTTGCTGTTGGTTTTCCACCCT
Source organism: Pycnonotus jocosus (assembly GCA_013400435.1). Classification (NCBI taxonomy): domain Eukaryota; kingdom Metazoa; phylum Chordata; class Aves; order Passeriformes; family Pycnonotidae; genus Pycnonotus; species Pycnonotus jocosus. Next base: position 4,093 of record VWYP01000056.1, read on the forward strand.
GACCTTCAGCCATTTCTGACCCAAGCTCCTCCTTTGAAGGAAAAGCTGCTCCTTGCAGAGCTTTGTTCCTGTAGGATATCAGGGCTTTCCTGGCGTCCTGCCTCTCTCTCTGCTGTCCTTTCTTGCTGTGGTTTGTTGGGAGGGTGGTGACAGTGACCCTGGAGAGCCCTGACCTGGCTGCTGTCCCTCCCCAGCCAATGTCCAGAGGGATACACGTGCATGAAGGCAGGACGGAACCCCAACTACGGCTACACCAGCTTTGACACCTTCAGCTGGGCTTTTCTGGCTTTATTTCGCCTTATGACTCNTTTTTATTTCCAGAGCCCCTTCTCTGGAAAAGAGGGAGTACAAGCAAAGCTTCACAGCGAGATTTTTTTGGGAGGTGGGGAAGGGGACATTACCTGTCAGCAGGTGTTGGACTTCAGAAGGGATGGTGGCTCCAGCTGAGCTGTGAATTAATTCAGGAGGAACCTCAGGAGGCTGTGGGCGTTCAGCTCTGCTCACAGAGCTCTTTGGAGGGCACAGAGTTTTTCTCATGACCTGAGGATGCTTTGGGGACCTTGCTGAAGCAGCTTTTTCTTGCTTTGGTTCGTTTGAAGGGAGTCTGAGCGTTGGGTTTCACACTGAACCCTTTTCAGTCTGGATCAGTTGGATGCTCCCTTAAGAGAAGGAAGGTGGATGTCACCTTTTGTGCTCCTGGCTGAGGAGTGTGCAGTGTCCCCGTGCTCTGCAGGGGAAATGCTGAGCTGGGGAATATTCAGCACTGCTGGATTTTCTTAGAAACATTCAGGGGTCAGCCTGGTGCATCTCGTGTCAGGGAAGCCTGAAGCTGCTTCCCTTTCCCTTTTCTAATCCCTCTGCCGTTCTTTTCCAGACTTTACGAGCGGCAGGAAAAACCTACATGATCTTTTTTGTGCTGGTGATCTTTGTGGGATCCTTCTACCTGGTGAATCTGATTCTGGCTGTGGTGGCCATGGCCTACGAGGAGCAGAACCAGGCCACGCTGGAGGAGGCAGAGCAGAAGGAGGCAGAATTCAAGGCCATGTTGGAACAATTGAAAAAGCAACAGGAAGAAGCACAGGTGAGAAAAAAAAAAAAAAAGAGAGAAATTCCTCGCTGTGAGGGTGGTGAGGCTCTGGTCCAGGTTGCCAGAGAAGCTGATTTTACCACTTGCACAAGCAGACCATAAAAATCCCAACAAAATCTGGCTGCAAATTTCTTCTGAGAAGAGAATAAACATCTCAGTCCTGCCCCGAAATCTTTCACTCAGATGCATTAAGCCAAACTCCTTGTTAAAACAACAAATGGAGCGTTAATTGTGGAAAGATGAGATTGATTTTTCCTTCCCCTGCCTGCACCCTCAGGCTGCTGCCATGGTCACCTCGGCAGGGACGGTGTCTGAAGATGCTGTGGAAGATGATGGTGGGGGGAGGATGTCTCGGAGCTCCTCAGAGATTTCCAAGCTCAGCTCCAAGAGCGCCAAGGAGCGGCGGAACAGGAGGAAGAAGCGGAAGGACAAGGAGCTGTCGGAAGGAGATGAGAAGTGTGACAATGAGAAGGTGTTCAAGTCGGAATCTGAGGATGGCATGAGGAGGAAAGCGTTCAGGCTGCCGGATAACAGGCTGGGAAGGAAATTTTCCATCATGAACCAGGTGGGTTTCTGTTCCCTCAATAACGTTTGTGGTTGTTTGAGGTCAGGGTAATCTGCTTTAGATTCCTGTGGGCACCTCAAGGGATGTGGCCGTTGTCCTAAACTCTGTTGGGTCGGGAGAACACTTAAGGCCCAAGTTTAGGGCTCTAACACACACTTCCCCTGGCAGGAATTGTTCCTGAGGAATCCAACCAGGTTAATTCCTCCATCCAGGAGTGAGCAGCTCTGACAGCGCAGCCAAGGGAGGGGTCTCCAGGCCTGGAGAGGGAGGGAAACAGATGGAGAGAGAGCATTTACAAAGACCTGGAGTGCCAGGACAAGGGGGAATGGCCTCCCAGTGCAGGGTCAGATGGGTTACTGGGAAGAAATTCCTCCTTGTGAGGGTGGGGAGGCCCAGAGAAGCTGGGACTGCTCCATTCCTGGAACTGCCCAAGGCTTGGAGCAGCTTGAGGCAGCAATGACAGGGAGTGCAACCATACAATCCTCAAGATCCCTCCCAAACCAAACCATCCCACGATCACAGAAACCCACCCCAAAAGCAGCGCTCAGTGCGTTTTCAACCACCCATCCTCCTGACTCCATCCTTCCCTTTCTCCCCCAGTCTCTCCTCAGCATCCCGGGCTCCCCTTTCCTCTCCCGCCACAACAGCAAGAGCAGCATCTTCAGCTACAAGGGCCGATTCCGCGACCCCGGCTCGGAGAACGAGTTCGCCGACGACGAGCACAGCACGGTGGAGGAGAGCGAGGGCAGGAGGGACTCGCTCTTCATCCCCATCCGAGGCCGCGACCGGCGCAGCAGCTACAGCGGCTACAGCGGCTACAGCGTGGGCAGCCGCTCCTCGCGCATCTTCCCCACGCTGCGCCGCAGCATCAAGAGGAACAGCACCGTGGATTGCAACGGCGTCGTCTCGCTCATCGGAGGGCCCCCCTCCAGCATGCCCGGAGGACGCATCCTGCCCGAGGTGGGTGCAGAGCGGAGCTTTTCTTCGTCGTCTTCTTCCTCCTCCTTGTTTCCAAGCAGAGCAGGGGTTGTAGCAGGGTGCGGCAGTTTGTGTGACCAGCGGGGATGGTGTCTGTGCTGATAAATAACCCAAACTTCGGTGCCTGTTTCCTTCCTGCCCAAACTCAACAATGATAAACAGCCCAAACTTCGGTGCCCGTTTCCTTCCTGCCCAAACTGATCAATGATAAACAGCCCAGGCTTCAGTGCCCATTTCCTTCCTACCCAAACTCAACACCCCAAACTTCCAGTGCCATTTCCTTCTTGCCTCAAACTCAACACCCCAAACTTCCAGTGCCCGTTTCCTTCTTTCCCAAACTCAACAATGATAAATAGCCCAGGCTTCAGTGCCCGTTTCCTTCCTGCCCAAACTCAACAGCCCACGCTTCCACTGTCCCATTTCCTTCCTTCCCAAACTCAACAATGATAAATAGCCCAGGCTTCAGTGCCCGTTTCCTTCCTGCCCAAACTCAACAGCCCACGCTTCCACTGTCCCATTTCCTTCCTTCCCAAACTCAACAACAATAAATACCCCAAGCTTCCACTGCCCCATTTCCTTCCTGCCCAAACTCAACAATGATAAGCAGCCCAGGCTTCAGTGCCCGTTTCCTTCCTGCCCAAACTGATCAATGATAAACGGACAGACTTCGGTGCCCGTTTCCTTCCTGCCCAAACTCAACAGCCCAAGCTTCCACTGTCCCATTTCCTTCCTTCCCAAACTTCCACTGTCCCATTTCCTTCCTTCCCAAACTCAACAATGATACCCCAATACTCAACAATGAACCCCAAGCTTTCAGTGCCCATTTCCTTCCTTCCCAAACTCAACACCTCAAGCTTTCACTGCTCCATTTCCTTCCTTCCCAAACTCAACAACTCACCTCCTTCCCTTTCCAGCTTGCTGGGAAAAATTAAAAAAAAAAGGCTTGGAATTGAGTCCTTAATTAAAGAACTATTAATAGTAGGAACCTTGGTGTATGTTCTAACAGAGCTGTTTAAAGCATGGGAATGGGAAAACCAACCCAATTTTTAAAGGTAGTTGTGAATATTCTCCACAATAAGATAAAATATTTGAGGATTAAAGGGAAGTGCAAACAATCTTTTTGCTCTCGCTGAATTTGAGGGGCGGCTGTTAGTAAAATACGGAGTTTGTAAAATACTCTTTTTTAATTGTTGAATTCTCCTGAGCTTCTTTTAGTCTTAATTTTCATCTAGAGATTTTGAAATAAACATTGCTGCTGTCAAATTATAAACCTTATTAATTCGTGTGGCTCAGGTGAGGAGTTCTCACCCTGAGGTTGTAAAGCTGCTGGTGGAAGAGTCTGTTTGGTTGTAGTATTGTAGTACAGAGAATAAATTGCTTTGTATGTAATTAGAAATGGTCTCTAAAGTACAGCCCATAATTTGTCTTAAGGCTGCAAAGCACTGGACCAACAGAAAAAAAGAGCTTGAGTTTTGGTTTTACCATTTCCATATTGCAGGAAGGTGGAGAGGACAAAGGGATACACAGAATATGGAAAATACAGAATATAGAAACCCAGACAAAGTGCTGCATTTCTGGGCTAATAAGAGGGAAGAGCCAAGCCTGTATTTAATCATGGTCTGAATTTTTCAGGGTACCACGGAAATCGAGATTAGGAAGAAGCCTGGCGGGTCTCTCTTGGTCTCCATGGATCAGGTGAACGCCTCCTATGGGAGGAAGGATCGCACCAACAGCGTCATGACTGGCTTGACCAACACCCTTGTTGAGGGTAGGTGTGATTTGGGGGTTAAAGGGGAGACCCTCGAGCCCCTTCTGGTGCCTAAAGGGGCTCCAGGAGAGCTGGGGACAGACTTTGGACAAAGGCATGGAGGCACAGGACACAGGGAATGCCTTCCCACTGCCAGAGTTGGATGGGATATTGGAAGGAATTTTTCCCTCTGAGGATGGGGTTGCCCAAAGAAATTGCCCCATTCCTGGAAGTGTCCAGGGACGGGTTGGGCAAGGCTTGGAGCGACCTGATCTAGTGGAATTCAGCTCCCCCTGCTTTACAGCAGCACGTATTCACGCGTGGTTTTGCCTGAATCAGCTTCTTTTAGATCTTTATTAATAAAGAAATATTCATTAGACTTTGTTTAACTTGGTTTTTGCATAGAGATGCAGGTAAAGGCAGCAAAGAGTTATAACTTCACAATAAAGAGAATGCAGTGTGGGGATCAGAGGAGTGAGGCACTGTCAGGTGTGGATTTTCTGTCTTCCCTCATCTCCCAAGCACTGGAGAGACTTTTCCTTTGCTCCAGCCCGTGGGAGAGGAGGGTTGGAGCAGCACTGAGAGCTGCAATGTGACAGCTGTCACAAGAGAAAAAGGGGCTGTTGGGAAGGTGGGAATTCTGGAACGGACAGCACACGGAGATGAGATTTCCCAACACGTTAACGCAGGAGCCGGCAGGAATTCACGAACGGCAGCCACAGGCGGTTGATGAGCTCAAATTCCTGCTGTCTCCTGCGATAAAATTGTATGAAAACTGAAATATACTTAGAAGCAGAGCAGGGTTTTGCTGCCTCTCCCCCTCCTGCGCAAACGCCTACGGGCTCCAGTGCCACGGGCCTCTTTTTAACTTCAGAAATTCCAAGGCAACTCAATACTAAGCAACCAGAGAACCAATGGGAAGGAGAGCACTGTGGTCTTTTCCCTTCCCATAAAAAAAAAAAAAAAATCAAAGGTGAGGGTGCACAGCTGCACAGCCTGACTGGAAACCAGCAAGTCACAAATGGGGGCAGCTCCTGGTTTGTGTTTTTTCTTCCCTTAAGCACTTGAGATAAGCCAGTGTAAAAAAGAAAAAAAAAATGGACACGGCATTTTTTGTGTTTGATTTCTGTAAATGGATGTAGTTAGTCTTAATCAGGTTATTCCTGTTGAAAATCCTTCTCAGCATTATGTCATCCCTTTCCTCTTTTAGCCCGTGTCTGTGTTCGGCACAGAATTCATCTCAGTTATTTAAAAACTGGCACCAAAGGCAGTTTGGAATCCGTAACTTTGGTTTTAACTGTTTTACCTTGATGGGTTCCCAGTTAAATATAACCTTTCATCTGGAATAATTTGCATTGACTCATCCTGGTGGGGCTGAAGCACAGGTTTGGAGCTGCAGCTGTGGTGACCTGGCGCAGGTGCCGTGTAGATGTTGCGTGGGGACAAAGGAGAAGTCATGAGCTCAGTAAAATCCTGAAATCCCAGAGATCTTGAGGTTGGAAAAGAGCTCCAGGGTCATTTAGTCTGACCTGTGAGCTGTCCCCGTGCTCTGAGTGCCACATCCTGTCATTCCTCAGACCCCTTCAGGGATGGACATTCCCTGGGTGCCCCTTCCAAAATCTGACCACCTTTGCCACAAAGAATTCCTTCCTGATGTCCGACCTGCCCACAAACTCGACCCAGCTCTTCTCTGGTGTCACCTCCATGGCCATTTTCACAAAGTCCACAGCTTTGTAATCCTTCAGCCTCAGAGATGAAGCCTGACCTCTGTTTTGTTTTGTGCCTGCAGAGCTGGAGGAGTCCCAAAGGAAGTGTCCCCCTTGCTGGTACAAATTTGCCAACACCTTCCTGATCTGGGAGTGCCACCCGTACTGGATGAAGCTGAAGGAGATCGTGAACTTGATTGTCATGGATCCTTTCGTGGACTTGGCCATCACCATCTGCATCGTGCTGAACACGCTCTTCATGGCCATGGAGCACCACCCCATGACCCCCGAGTTCGAGCACGTGCTCTCCGTGGGAAATCTGGTGAGAGAGCCGTGCTAAATCCTCCCCACAGATCTACTCCTGCTGGGTTATTGGGCTTAGAATCGTCGAGGCTTTGACTGAAGATCAAAAAAATAAGCCAAAAATTAATCTTTTTCTTTGTTCTTTGTGTGTCTCTCCTCCCCCCCCTCCAGGTTTTCACTGGGATTTTCACAGCAGAGATGTTCCTGAAGCTCATCGCGATGGATCCGTACTATTATTTTCAAGAAGGCTGGAACATCTTTGATGGGTTCATTGTCTCCCTCAGTCTGATGGAGCTGAGCCTGGCAGATGTGGAAGGACTTTCCGTGCTGCGATCTTTCCGATTGGTATTTCATATTCCAGCTCCTTTTTTTCAGTGTTATTGTGGTGGAGCTATTACAGAGCTCAGAATCAGAGAATCGTGAACGCCCTGAGTTGGGAGGGAGCCACAAGGAGCATCTTGCCCTGCACAAACACCCCAACAATCCCACCCTGTGCCTGATATCCAACCTTTCCCTCCCCTGACACAGCTCCAGCCATTCCCCTCTCATGAGGAATTTTTCCCATTTAGGGAAAAGAAAGGAATTTTTTTGCATAGGACAAGAGAAGACTCATGGTTTTTTTCTTGGTTTAGGGAGGACACAGACCATTTTTTATGGTCTCTTCTTTCTTCATGACTGCTCTTTACAAGATCTGAGCAGCAGCTTGTTGCATTTGGGCAGGGCAGGGTGACTTTTCCTTTGGGAAGGGAGATCAGCGTGTGGGGAATAACTAAGTACAAAAATACACCAGCCCAAATTTCCAGAAAGGTGAAGCATTCTCTGCTCCCTGTAACCTCAGCAGCAGAAGCATGAACTTTATGGATGAACTTAAAATACTTAAAATAATAATTATAATACTTAAATTATAATACTTAAATTATAATACTTAAATAAATTATAATACTTAAATAAATTATAATACTTAAAATTGAACTTAAAATACAAGATGGTCATTGTTTAGGAAGCCCTGCCTTATCTTCCTCTTCGTTTAAGATTTGTCTGGTTTCTTTTGCAGCTGAGAGTCTTCAAACTGGCCAAGTCCTGGCCCACTCTGAACATGCTGATAAAAATCATTGGTAACTCAGTGGGTGCCTTGGGGAACTTGACCTTGGTGCTGGCCATCATCGTGTTCATCTTCGCCGTGGTGGGGATGCAGCTCTTCGGCAAAAACTACAAGGAGTGTGTCTGCAAGATCAATCCGGAGTGTGAGCTACCCCGCTGGCACATGCACGATTTCTTCCACTCCTTCCTTATTGTCTTCCGTGTGTTGTGTGGGGAGTGGATTGAGACCATGTGGGATTGTATGGAAGTGGCGGGACAGGCCATGTGCTTGATTGTCTTCATGATGGTCATGGTCATCGGAAATTTAGTGGTCAGTAAATTGGTTACTGATGGGCTTTTCTTGCTTTGCCTCTGGGTGGGGTAGGACTCATGGGGAGCCCCCCCAGGAATGGGGAGTGATGGTTTGTGAGGCTGTTCCTGCTCTCTGGAGGTCCCTCTTGGCCTTTGGTGTGGCAATAGTCCCGCAGATTTTTGGTAGCGCGGTGTTAAAGACGTTCTTTGCTCGATGGGGACCTCAAACAGCCCTAAATAAAGCATTTTGTGATAAAAGCTGAAGGTATGAAAGCCACAGTCAAAGGGGACAGACCTACAACAGACCTGAGGGGGAAAAAGAAGCTAAAAGAAGCAAAATCTGGCATTTTAACTGCCAGAAAAAATGAAGTAATTCGGTGCACAGGGGAAGGCCCTGAAATGTTAAAATGAGGATGGGGGATTCTTCTAAAACCTGCCCACTGGCTCGGTGGTGCTGTGTGCAGGAATGGGCTGTGAAACTGCTCTGTGGGAGGCTGGACCAGATCATGGTGCTTCCTTCTGGCCTCAAATTTTACAAAGAAAAATCTGTGGAGGAAAACGTGAGCGAGAACGAAGTCACACAAACGGTGGCAATTCTTCAAAGCAGTTGTGAGCTCTCTCTGAGAGGTCCCATCGTGCCAAAGGGTTTTGATAAAATCAATCTTGGGGGTGGTGGCTAAATGTGGGTGAGGAAATAGAGCTGGCAGTGATCACTCAAAATGCCAGGATTTTCCCCGTTTTCTTTGAGGCAGAGATGGGACTAAACCAGTAATGCTGAATTTAAATCCCACGAGGATTAAATCCCTCTCTGACATCTGCAAGGGGCTCGATCCAGGGACCCCTGTACCTGCACTGGACCCCTGGGACGCCTCAGAGCCGTGTGCTGCACCAGGGTCCCTGGTCAGGGAACTTTTTGCAGCATCCAGGGTGTTGTACCTCGAACCTTGGGCACCTGGAGGAGTTTGTGGGTCACCAGAGCAGGTTTTAGAGACAGCTCTGCAGCATCAGGGTCTCATACCTTGAACCTTGGGCACCTGGAGGAGTTTGTGGGACACCAGAGCTGGTTTTGCACCATCAGCAGGGCTCAGGTGCCGAGGAGCTTTGGGAACACCCCCCCCAGTTTGTGTGTCAGTCCAGCATCACCTCTTCCCTTCCAGGTGCTGAACCTGTTCTTGGCCCTGCTGCTGAGCTCCTTCAGCGCAGACAACCTGGCGGCCACGGACGACGACGGCGAGATGAACAACCTGCAGATCTCGGTGATCCGCATCAAGAAGGGCATCGCCTGGACCAAGGCCAAGGTGCGGGAGTTCATGCAGGCTCACTTCAAGCAGCGAGAAGCCGACGAGGTGAAGCCCTTGGACGAGCTGTACGACAAGAAGGTGAACTGCATCGCCAACCACACGGGCGCCGACATCAACAGGGACATCGACTTCCTGAAGAACGGCAACGGCACCACCAGCGGCATCGGGAGCAGCGTGGAGAAGTACATCATCGACGAGGACCACATGTCCTTCATCAACAACCCCAACCTCACCGTGCGCGTCCCCATCGCCGTGGGCGAGTCGGACTTCGAGAACCTCAACACGGAGGATTTCAGCAGCGACACGGATCCCGACGGCAGCAAAGAGGTGGGGTGGTGCTGGGAGCCTGGGTAAGGAGGATTTGGGGATTTTTTGGGC
>VWYP01000057.1:0-10013 GCA_013400435.1 Pycnonotus jocosus
GGCTTTTATTTGGAGAGTTGCTATAATTTATGTCGTGCAATTAGGGGGGATTTTTCCTGTCCTCGGGCTGTGGGAGGAGCGGGAGCGTGGAGCAGGCGAAGGAGCCTGGAGGGAACAGAGGGAGAAAGGGCAGCGGCGCATCCCAGAGAGCCGGGATTCATCCCAACCCAGGACCGAGCACCTCCCTGGGTCCGAAGGAGCCCAGAATTATGGAGGAGGATAAAATGGGGGGGGAAAAAATCCCGCATGAAGCCTCTCTCTGATGGGAACTGTGCTCGTTCCCCCGCAGGACTCTGCGGGAGGGAGGTGCTGGGGACAGGGTTAAAGCACATCCTTCAGCTGTTGCTAAGTAACAGTGCCCTGTCCTCGGCATCCCCGCTCCGCCCTGCACAGCTGGGGGAACATCTGGGTGCCGGAGGGGACGAGAGGGACCCTCTGGGGAAGGGATTGGTGCCAGTGTCCATCCCGGAGCGCTGGGGCTGCCAGGGAAGGCTGTCACCAGCCCCTGTGTGCTGCTCCTGTCCGCAGCCCTCCAGAAAGGTTTTCCAGCTGTATTTTCCTGCATGCAGCAGGATAAGCCCAGCAGATAAACCAAACACGGGGCACAGCACGATTCCAGGGAATATTTGCTCAAAGTCCTGTGGAAATGGGATTCAGAAAAGCTCAGGGCCCACGGGCTCTTTCTTTGCACAGTCAAATCCTTGAACTTGAATCCCTCCAAGACCGATTTTAGCTCAGTGGCCACTTTATGCCCGTTTGGTTGCCTGTGGCCCTGCTGGCCAAATGCCACCTGCCCAGCCTCTCCCTGCCCAACATCTGCAACAAATCCTCGTGGCTGCAGGGCTGGAGCAGGCTCCTGCTTGCCCGGAGCTGCCTGCTGGGGAGGCCTGAGGATCCTTAACAAGGAGAGCTGGGGAAAAAAAATTAAAAAAAAAAAAATCCCAGAAACAGTCAGGAGCAGCGTGGCCAAAACCTGCACATTCAGCAAAGCCTGGATCTGGGATATCAGCAAACGGATCCCAGGGTGCAGGGGCCCTTATCTCCCCCAGACCTGCTGAGTGACAGAGCAAACCCATGGAAAATCCAGTTCCCGCTGCTCACACAGCACTTTCTCCTCCGAAGGGGGGTCCGAGTCCCCTCCCTGCGGTGCAGCCGCCTGTGCCGAGCCCCGGCAGCTCCGGCAGATGTGGGAGCCAGATGATGCCCCCGGCTCCTGTCGCTCTCTCTGTCCCTGTCAGAGCACGAGCATCCCTAATCCCACAGGCAGATGGTGCCGGCGGATTCCTGGAGTGGGGCTGGCAGCTCCTGGGGTGTCCCCTCCTTGTCACAGGTCACCAGTGGCTGGGGGAGGTGCTGCCGGAGGTGCAGGATGGTATAGGGGGGGTTAATCCCGACTGTGCCTCCCGGGATCCCTCTGACAGCAAGGACAGGGGGATAAATGTGACTCTGGAGGGGCCTGGGGGGCTCCCACCTCCCGGGGGGCTCATCCCGGGGAGGAAAAGACCAGAGTCAAAGAGAAATTGGGTCATATCCCCCTGATTGTCTGAGTAAATGGGACACTGTGTACATTTTATTTACCTTCCTACAGGGCAGATGTAGTGAGCATGTAATAAATCATTTGTGCAGCTGCTGGGCAACCTCCTGCTGCAGACCCAGCAAAATTCACACAACCAAACCTGCCCTAATTACAGCTCCCTCTGCTCTCCACTCCTCCCATCTCCTCATGCACAGCCACTTATCCTCCCTGGCTCTGTCTCGCTCCTCCTTTTCTCCATCTGCTGCTTCCTTCCTTTTGCTATTTCCAGAGGGACTCGTGGTCAGCAGCACTGCTGCTCCTGCCCTCAGCTGCAGCTTGGATAATACCAGGCAGGATGTGGGAGATTGCCTCCCACCGTGGGACACCTCCCGAGTCCCTTTGGAAGGCACAGAGCAGCTGACATCCAAACCTTTCCTTGGCTGCTTGACCTGAGGTTTCCTCTTCCTCAGGGCAGAGCTGAGGAATCCCTCTGGTTCAGATTGGGAAGGAATTGAGCTTTGTGAGGAATACAGGTTGCCCAGAGAAGCTGTGGCTGCCCCTGGATCCCTGGAAGTGTCCAAGGCCAGCTGGGACAGGGCTGGAAAAAATCTGGGATAGTGGAAGGTGTCCCTGTCCATGGCAGGCAGTGGAAGGCAATGACCTTGAAATGTCCCTTCCAACCAAAACCATTCCATGATTCTGTGATTCTTTGGGAAGTCAGCAGGATGTGGGTGACCTCTCCAGATGCCTGTGGGGGTCTGGGCAGAACCAGACCCTGTGCAAGTCTCAGGTTTTCCCAGCTTTTCATCCATCAGAGCAAAGCAGCTGGGGCTGCTTGGCTGGGATCTGACAATGGCCTGAGATTGCAACAGAAAAGATCCAGATTTGTGTTTACAAATCCTTTCTAAGGAAAGCAATGCACTGGAGCAGATTGCCTGGGGCTGTGCCAGGCTCCCCAGGGCTGGGATCTTGTGAGAGCTCAGACTAATAGCTGGGAATCTGTGGGGAGGAGCTGGTCCTGCCTGGGAGAGGGAAGTGGGAGAGGGTGGGGGAACCCTGTGAACTCCAGGACACAGCTTGGAGTCTGTCATAATGGGAAAGGCTGGAGAGATGGAGCTTGAGGCTCCATAATCAAAATGACAAAATGGCTTGGGTTGGGAGGGACCCATCCAGTGCCACCCCCTGCCATGGACAGGGACATCTTCCACTGTCCCAGATTGCTCCAAGCCCTGTCCCAGATGGCCTTGGACACTGCCAGGGATCCAGGAGCAGCCACAGCTTCTCTGGACACCCTGTGCCAGGGCCTCACCACCAACACAGAGAAGAATTCCCTCCCAATATCCCATCAAACCCTGACCTCTGGCAGTGGGAATCCTGGGACACAGCCTGGAGTATCCAGGGTTGCAGCAAGCATTGTTCACCCAGTGGAGATGGAACTGCAGGGATGCTGAGAGCCCTTGGTCCCTCAGGACACAGAGGAGGAGCAGCAGGAGCAGCACATGGTGCCAGGTCAGGCACCAGGACAAAGCGGACGTGACCTTCCCCATCCTCTGCCATCGGAGCTGCCGGAGAGGGAACATCCCTGCAGCACATGGAGGTCCTGCCTCTGGAGCTGTGGGGACCTCGAGGTCCTTAAAATAATCCCAAGGAAATAAACAAACAAACAACCAAACGAACGCCAAGAGCAAATGGAGAACAGACTTTCCCAGTGCTTTTCTCCATTCTATTCAAAGCCTGGAGAGAGGATGACACGCTGGGCCAAGGCAAACAGCCCTGCAACACATCCCAAACAATGGCTTCCCAGAGCACTGAGCCAGAGGGAATCTTGTGGTCATCCCCTTGGATTTGCTGCAGAACATATGCCATGGCTCTTCCCAGAAGCCATTGTTTAAGCTTGACAAAAAATATCTTCCCTCTTCAGCTTTTCCAAGGAGGGTGGATGCACTGGGATGCACAGGGAAGAGCAGGGGAGGGGATTTCTTCCTTTAACCAGCCTGAGGAGTGTGTGTGACTGGAGTGAAGCCTCATTGACTGGAAACAGCAGTTCCAGGGAGATGGAAACTATTTGCAATTTTGGGCTAAAACCAGACTTGACTGGGATGGGCATTTTTAGCACAAAGCTCTTGGACTTCTCATCATGAGGTTAATTCTTCTCCGGAGAGGAAGAGGGACAAGGAAAATTGCCACCACTTAAAGCAAACACTGAATATTCTGTTTGAGTTTGAGGGTGCTCCCTCCCTCCTCTTTCCTTTCATATTTCACAACCTTTCTGAGTTTTAGCCTGGGGCCAGGGAAGGGCATTTGACTCACTGGAATTACTTTCCTTGCTCTCCATGTCTCCCCAGCTGGGATGCCAACTCATCATTCCTGCTCCACTCTGCATCCCAGCACCCCATTTTCCAATCTCTTTCCTTGTCTGCTGTGTCTGGTCAACAAACATGGAAATGCCAGAGAGGGGAGAATCCCCTTTGGAATTTCTGCCCTGAAAATCAAGACACTGCCCAGAGTTATCCTTGCTTTGCCCTCTCTTTCAGAGCATGGTTCAATCCAAATTAAGATCTAAACAAAATATTCCCTGATTTTAGGAGGTAGAAGGACTTTTCCTGCACCTCAGGGACCTGGACATGGCTCTGCAGGGCAGGGTTTCCCCAGGCAGAGCTACACCACTGGAACACCACATGGAGCAGAGGGAAGGCTACATTCCATGGGGGAGTGATGCCAGAGGGGCTATACCCCCAGGAAATGCACATGGAGGTATCTGGGATGCATTTTGGGTCTCCTCCTCCTCTGAGCTGCTACAGGGATGAGCAACGTGCTCATCCCCCAATTCTGCACAGCAGGGTCAGGAATGAGACAGGAGCCAATTTCCCTTCCAGTGTGTCTGGGCACATGGAAACTAAGGAAAAACAGAGGAAAAAACCAGAGAACACTGGGAAGATCCAAAAAATGAAAGGGCAAGGAGTGGGCAAGGGGAGGGAGCCCAGGGAGCCTGCCAAACCCCTGCAAACACAGTGACAAGATCACACTTGGATGAGGCTGCTGGAAAAACCAGCTGAGGGAGGGAGGGAGGGAGGTGAATGTGGCCAGGGATTAATGAGCTGAAATCCACTTCCCGTGCCAGTGCCCAGTGGTTGTGGAGATGCCAGCCCTGCCTGAGTCAGTGCCCTTGGAGAGGTGCAGCTCCTCAGCCCGGGCATGGAGCAAGGCAGGCAGACACACAGACATCCAAACCACGGGATGTTCCCCAAGATGCTTTCCCAGAGCAGCTGGAAACCTGCAACTCTCCTCTCCCAGGGCTCAACTCACCTCAAGACCTGAGGGAAGGGAAGTGGGGTGGGTTTAGGGCTAGCAGGAGCAGAGCCAAGAGTCCTGCTCAGCAGGAATTACCATGGGAACAACACAAAAGTTCACCCAAAAGAAGGCCAATGTGTGGGTGCATCTGTGTGAGGGCAGGGAAAGGGAAAAGAGGGGTCAAGGGGGAATGTAGGGAGTTCTGGGCGATCCAGGGAGCTGGTGGAGTCCCCATCCCTGGAGGTGTCCAAGGAATGACTGGAGGTGGCACTCAGTGCTCTGGGCTGGTGACAAGGTGGGGGTCAGGCAGAGGTTGGAGTTGATAACCTTGGAGAGCTTTTCCAACCTTGGTGATTCTTCCTGAGGCTGGGGGTGGAGCCTGGGGTGTTCCAGAGGAAAGGGAGCACTGATGGGATGAATATTCTTGTTTTTCCCCAAAGCAGCAGCTCTGGTGGGTCCATGTGAAAGCCCCTCTCCCCATCACTGCCCAGATCCTGCTCCAGCCTCTGCAGGAGGAGCAGTGCCTTTGGAAGGACAAGCAGGAACCAGGAGCAGATCTTGGTGGAGGTCAGTCTCCAGCCAGGAGACAGCTCTGGTGAGGGAAGAGCTCAGTGAACTCCTGAGGTGAATCCTGGGCTGGGGCAGGACTCTGCAGAGGCTGAGCTCAGGAGCTCAAGGCACCAAATTCTGAATAATCCTGAGTCCAGGCCCAGCAGCAATTGCTCTGCAGTGACAGGAAAATCTCTTTTATTAAGGGCAAACCACCAAACAGAAGCCTTGCTTTCAGAGGAACAATCATTCCAAGCCCACCAGAGCCAAGGAAGCCAAAGGCTGTCCCCATGAGCCCTGGGCTGCTTCCAGGGGGCTGATGGTTGTCAGCTGCCTGACCAGCCTGAAACACACTGGGTTCCCATTTTAGTGGCAGTGATTCCCAAATTTTTGGGTAAGAAACCTCCCCATCAGCACTGCTGCCCTTGCCCTGATGAAAGGGAAAGAGATCCATGACTATTTTGTCAGTAAATGTTTTTCCTGGCAATGAGGCCTGCTGGCTCTTCAAAAGCAAGTGAAAATTTGGTTCCATCCAGCTGTTTCCAAGTTCTGGGAGTGGGGCTGAGGTGGGAAAGCAGAGCTGGCCAGGAGCAGGGAATGACAGGCTGGGGAGCAAAACTCAGCAGTCACAACCCAGGACCTTCCCTGCTCCCAGATCTCCCTCTGGGCACAAACTGAAGGGAGCAGAGTCACAGCAGGGAGGAGCCCCCCATGGCCCTTACATGGGCAGGGGGGTCCAGGCTGAAATTCCTGGGGGAAGACCCTTGGGGGGATCATTATGGACCCTGCACTCCAGCCAAGCTCCAGGATTGGTGCTGAATGGCTGGGGGAGATGCTGCCCTTCCCAATCCCACCAGGAAAACAATCCTGCTGATGATGGAACCTTGCCTGAGCTCTTTCCTGCCATCTGCCCTGGAGAGAGACTTTGGGCAAGGGCATGAGGTGACAGGACACAGGGAAAGGCTTCCCACTGCCAGAGGGCAGGGTGAGATGGGATATTGGGAAGAATTATCCAGAGAAGCTGTGGCTGCCCCATCCCTGGAAATGTTCACAGCCAGGTGGGATGACCTGGGGCAACCTGGGATAGTGGAATGTGTCCCTGCCCATGACAGGGGTGAAATTGGATGATCTTCAAGGTCACTTCCAACCCAACCCATTCCATGACTTTATGATTTTTCCTTTCCTGGATGAGCCTTCTCCCATTCCTCACCCGGAGACTCAGCTGTAGGGAAATAAAAAGAATTATCTGAGTGGGCCAAAGGCTGCTTTGCCCAAGAAGCCATGGGAAGACAACAGCAGCAACGGAGTCAAGATCCAGTGAGCCTTGACTGCAGAAGCATCCTGGATGGCTCTCGCAGTCCTGAATATTCATGGAAAAATCCGTGTTAACAGCTCAGCAGGGAGCATGACCGAGCGCTGCCCAGACACTTTGCATCCTGGCCCGGGAATCCACATGAGGCTGCTCGGAGCGAGCCAGGAAGAAAATGGACTGAAACCTCAGCCGCCAAACCTGACAGTGGCCTAATTTGGGAAGGCAACTTGCCCCGGGCCCTGCCTGCGGGGCTGCGACAGCAAACGGCTCTAAACGCTCCCCGAGCCCCTCCAGCCCGCGCCCCTGGAGACAGCCCCGGGAGCGGCTCCGGTGCCCTCCAGCTGGGAATGTGCCGGACGGTGGGAGCACCGCTGGGAGCTGTCACTGCCAGCAGGGCATCACTCCCGGCTAATTGCTAGGGATGACTCTGCAGGGCCACGGTTGGCTGTGGAAAAACCGATCCATCAGCTCTTCCCTCGGGAGTGCGGCGGCGGCGCGGAGCTGATCTGCATCCATCCCCTGGGACAGTCCTGGAGCAGCTGAGGAGCCCGATTTCCCTTTTCCTTCTGCTCTTGGCTGATTTGGCTGGCGCTCTGCAGCCCCTGGGTCTGATCTGCCAGCTCTCCTGCCATCCATCCGCACATTCCACGTCCTCCCCGCGCCTTTTAACCTTGCGCGGATTTTAAACGATGCCGTTTCCTTCGGCTGGCGCAGCACTTTATTTGTTCTTTATAGCCCCAGCTCACACAGGGGGGATGTTGCTCCAAGAAAAATCCTTGCTGCAGGGAGCAGAGGACGGACTGGCTCTCGGGGTGTGACCCTGCCTCTGACATTGGCTCTCCACAGGCCAGGTGTCCCTCTCTGCCTGTGAAACAGGGCCGGTGACATTCACCTGGCTGCTTGAGGAGCTGGGAGGGGGCATTAACCATCTCAGGTAAAATCGGGTTTTTAAACCCTGAAAGTGCAGGGAGAGGGGAATTATAAATCATGGAATTGTTGAGGTTGGGAAAGACCTTTAAGGTCACCAGTTCCAATCACCAAACCTGCGTGTTCTGAGCTCATCCTGCTCATGTCATGAGCACATCTGGGGTGACAATACTCCTGCGCCTCTGGGCCACCTCTGGTGCACGATCCAGACACCAACCACACAGCCCAAGGCAGAGAGGAAGCTTCCCCACTTTCAGGGATTAAGGAATTTGGCTGAATTCAGACCAAGCTCAGCCTGAGCCTCACCACTGCTCCCATGCCAGAGAGGGTGAGGAGCCAACAAAATTCCCTGGCACTTGCTCTTTTCCCTGCTAGCAAAGTTTCAAGAGGCGCTGGATGCTGCTTTTCCACACTCAAGAGGTGAGGAAAGGTGGGTTCAGCATCTTCCCACATCCCAGGGAGCTGAGGGAATGCTTGGGATGGAGCAGGAGGGATGGGATGCACCCACCAGTTGTGACATCTCCCACATGTGGGACAACCCATGAGCTCACACCCAGAAACTGGAAAGCCTCTCACCCCTGGAGCCTTGTTTGGCATCAGCCAGGAGGGACCTTTTTCCTTGATTATTAACCATCTTTCCATAGAAATCCTTACATCTCTGTCTGTGGTTTTTAGGCTTTAGCCATTCTCTCCCACTAATTCCCTTTGTCCCTCCTCCTCCAGCCAAAACCTTGGATGATGGATCACCTGTAGGCAGCAAATGCAGCATTCCCATTCCCAAGAGATCTCAGGCCAGATTTTTCAGCGGTGGCAGCCCCCAAAAGCGGCCCTGGAGCTGGCTCAGGCCAGCTGGGCAGAGGAGAAGGAAGAGGAGCTGATGGATCCCCAAGGCTCCCACTCAGCAACAACCACAGCGATTAACTGGGAGGGACTAATTGGGCATTTAACTCAATGCTGGCACCACAGGCCTTGTGCTGGAGCTGGAAAGAGGGAAGAAAGATCCACTCCGTGTGAGAAATGGAATTGTAGAGGGTTCTGAAAGCCTGACTGAAAGCTCACATAGTCTTGTCCATCTGTGTGCAAACTGTGAGATAAGGTGTGCTGACTCAGAAAGGAATGGGGAAGACATTGTTGAGAGGGAAATTGAACTGGAAACAAGTTTCAAACAACAGCCTTGCAAACAGACCAGATATTTCGGAGAATTAGAGCTGTGAAAGATGCACTGTAGCAAGAGCAGGTGGGGTAAAATAACAGATGATTGGTGTTAGAAGTATTAGCAGCTTTGTGTGGCAAAAATAGGCTGAAAAACACTTACAAGGTATTGTAACAAAGAAATAGGTTGGCTTCTGATAGTGTTGAGTTTTACATCTCTTGTGTCTCACCTTTCTATGAGATTGATCATGGACTAAAATCTTTTAAAATGCCTCTCAGTTGCCCTGTCTCTGTAAAGCTGGGTTTTCCCAACAACTCCAGAGTTTCAGGATCCTCTCCTGAGCCCTGGGATGTAACCAAATACCCCTTGGTTGCATCCCAGCTTTCGACAGCTAATTCATCCCCATGGGATGCTCATATTGGGTGGGAGAATAGAGTAAGAGGAGCTTTATGGAAGTTGACATGAATAAAATCACTCCCCAGTCTGGTTGTGTTTGTCTTTTTTGTGAGCTTTTCTTCTCTCTCTCTCTTTTTTTTTTTTTTTTTTTTTTTTTTTTTTTTTTTTTTTTTTTTTTTTTTTTTTTTTTTGTGTGTGGTTTTCTAATTCTCAGAGAAAAACAGGTTTGGAAAGATTTCAGCCTTTCTCACAGCGCTCCAAACACAAATGTGGCAGCATCAATTGTCTCCATGTAAACAAGCAGAGAGCCAAGGCCACCAGACTGGACTTGGACGATCCAAAATTCCCTGCAAACTGCTCCCTTTTATGCCACTGCCCATTAATCAGGGTGAGGCAATGGCTGCAAACACGGGAAATCCATGGAAGCTGTAGAGTCAGGACAGCTCTTCCAAGAACGGAATTCCAGAACTGTTTAGGTGGGAAACAACATTAAAGCTCAGCTCACCCCACCCCTGCCATGGGCAGGGACAGCTTCCACTGTCCCAGGTTTTCCAAGCCTTTTCCAGCCTGGCCTTGGACGTATCCAGGGATGGGGAAGCTGCACCAAATGCCACGTGAATGTTCACATCAGCATGACAGTCCTGGACTGGACAAATCCCAAATCCACAGGCACTGTCCTGATAACCACTGCAGCATTCCCATCACACATCAGCACTCAGGAGAGTCAGTGCTTGTGTCCTTTGCTGTCGATCAGCTTTACTAATGAATTTTTATTAGAGCAAACAAGCTTTTATCTCATTCCCCCACAGGGCCCTTCTCATTGGCCACAAAACATCTTCCCCCACACCCATTTCTGAATTCCCTGCTCC
>VWYP01000058.1:0-97527 GCA_013400435.1 Pycnonotus jocosus
GTGAGGCGGCGGCGCCTTCCCGCCCTGCCCTGAGGGGACAGCGGTGGGGGAGGGTCCCGCCGGAGCTGCCCCGCGAGGGGCCCCGGCGGGCCGCGGGGGCCGAACCTGCCCTCGCCCGAGGGGAGGCATTCTCGGTTGAAATAAATGGTGGAGTGCGGGTGGCGGGGCTGCCTCGCCCGGGTCTCACCGCGTGTGGCGGCGACGCCGTCGCCAAGCAACGGCAATGGCGGGCGAGGAACGGCGGTAACGGGGCTGCGCCTTGGTCTGGGGCTGCGCGTACTGCGGAACCCTGCGGAGGAGTGACTCTGCCTGAGCCTCGGGGACAGGGACAGGGAGACTTGACCTGGCAGCAGCCGCCCGCGGGCTCCGCGCAGCATGAGCTGGTGCGGCAGCGGTGAAGGGTGGAGTTGGGCTCCCTTCGTTGAAGGTCCCAGGTGGTGGGGTTTTTCCTTGTTTTTCCTGGTTTCTGCTGTTGGTTTTGATGGCTCGGGAGCTGCTTTCTGGTCGTTCTGCCCCGCACCGATGGCTGAAGGCAGAGCCCTGAGCCACAGTGTGAACTCACCCCTCGTCCCTTGGTGTGTGAGGGAGACACTTTGCAGCTTTGGGAAGCTATAAATAAGGGGCAAAACCTGCAATAAATCCGTTTAGGCTGGCTTTTTGTGTAGAAGTATGATTTACCAGAACAGACATGCATTGGAGGCTTTTGCTGTGGTGCACAGGTTGTAACAAGATTTGGCAAAATATTAAACTGCAACAGGATTCTTGTTTAAACAGAGGGCTGATAGATGAACAGGTTGTGTGACATGTGTGTCAGGATCCATAAGATCCCATAATTATGTGCTTATATGCTTGAGATAGCAAAGTAAGACTTTAGTTATTTTTTATTCCAAAAGGGCAGCAAATTCTATGGCGTTTCACTCAATGAAACTTTCCAGGTATTGTTTCCCTCACCTCTCAAGTTAAGAGGTCAAGCTATCAATAATATGTGTAAACAACTGAAAAATATCTGCTGTCGACTAGAGGCATTTTATATTAATAATGTTTAATTAATAATACATCTATTTGATGCTAATAAGATTAGGTTTATCTAATTGATACTGCGCTTTACGTCAATCTCTAGTTAAATTATCTGAAGGCAGAATGAGGCAACGAAAGGCAGGTGGTGCCTTTTTGTACCTTGGAAAGGTCTTAAATGCTGGTGTAGTCTGAATCCTGTTCTTGTTTTGTGCAAACTTTATGAAGTGCAAGTTGTACAATGCAAGCAGTGCATAAAACATGGAAGCAGTTGCTGCTGTAGGTGTTTTAATTTAGTTATAATGCACAGCAATTAAGTACAGACTTTCCTCCTGTATTTGTTATGAAAATGATATCATAGGAAGGAAAATATTAATTATGAATATTTTTATTTATGAAGTGGAAATTGTCAATGTCTGCAAACAAGGTAATATAGGTCAAGGCCTAGTTAGGCTTGTAAGTAAACAGCTTTTCTGACTGGGGACACCAGTTGATAGCACTACAGTCCTGATACCTGCCCCTGCAGCTTTTTGGAAAGCACAGAGAAGAAACTTTGGAAAACAGGCTTGGAGAGAGGAGGGGTGGGGGGAACACCCAGGGGACTACGAGCTCTGTGTGTAGTTGCATAAGGGTGCTTAAAGAGAGGGAAAGCTCTTCAAGAGAGGGAGTAGGGGCTACAATTAGAACTAAGGAGCTGTGTAGTAACCTGTCTTTTTAAAAATCAAGTGGTGAAGCTGGCCTTTGAGCACTTCCTAATCTTGTTCCAGCCAGAATGAGGTCAGGTACCTTAAATAGGTATAAATATCTCTTGTCTAACCCACCTGATCTTTGAAGCTGTACCTATGTGAAGGAGGAAAGTATCCAGCTTAAATAATGGCACAATTAATCCCTTGAGCCTTAGGGTCTGGACCCTGATGAGCATAATGAGACCTTTTGGGGTGTCTCCCTCTTTTGCTGATGGTGTTTCTGTAGAGGTCCTTGATGCATTAAGCACCATTCTTACCTCCTGTCCCACTCCTTTCTCTCTCCTGGTTTCAGCTGGTAATGCAAAATAAGGATCCTTTTTCTCCATATTCCCCTTTCTAAAGCAAGGGGTTTATATAGTAATATACTGAATTTATTGTACCAGCTCTGTTTAACAGACCTATATGCCTTTACAATCAACTATAATGCCCTTCCTGAAGCATTAGAGACCTAACAAAAGTGTTTAATTAAAAGATGTTTAAGTGTTGTGTTTGGTGTTAGCAGGAAACTGTTGGGAGTATTCTTAAATTGAAACTGCAATGTGTCCAAAATTTCTGCTGTCTGTAGGATTGTCCTTGGTGGGTTTCAAACCTTTTCATTTCCCAGTGATTAGTTCTGATGGGCTGGAGCAATGCAAATAAATTGTGTTAGGATGGCAGCATCTTGAATCGTGTCTTACATCCATAAAATGGTTTATTTTAAGAAGTAGTTGTGACTTCTAAGTGAGATCAACTCATCTAAAAATGATAAGCAAGATTTTTTTTTTCCTTCTTTCTGTCAACATTGGGTAAAGGGGCAGAAATGGATTTGTAAAGTGTAAGCTAAAGGGTGTTTTCCAATGGGATTTTCTTCTTTTATGTACTCATTCCTTTATTTTCTCCCAGTACTTCCAGGCAGCAGAACCAGCCTCAAGGGCACTATGGACTTACCTCTCCAATTAGCTTGGCTCCTCCTAGTGATAAAGACCACATTCATACTCAGAAGCTGATTGAAGCAATGAAACCATTTGGGGTGTTTGAGGATCAGGAAGAACTCTATCACAGGTATAACAAGACGAAAATTTGTTAACCTCTTGGGTTTTTGTTTTTTGGGTTTGTTTTTTTTTTTTTAGCAAACTTGGTATGAATTTTCTTTACAGGACAACTGTTCTTGGTAAACTGAATAACTTTGTCAGAGAATGGATTTCAGAACTTGCTGAAAGCAAGGTAAGAATTTTTTTTGTTTTTGTCAAAACAGCTGAAGCCTTTTGATTTAAAGCCTATGCTCCTGGGATCTGTGCTAAAGTTCAACTTTTAACTTCTTATATATCAAGTGGAGCTGTAATAACTGCCACTGAAATAAGTTACAAAAGGTATTTCCAGATCAAGATTTCAGAGTCTTTGGGGAACTGAATAAATTCCTGCATTGGCCAAATCAGTTGACTCATAGCTGTTAACAAAGCCAAAACAGGGCATTGTGGATGAGAAGGATGGTAAAATTGGCACTAATCTTGCCCCAGGCAAGCACTCAGCACTCAGTCTAGTTTGGGGGAATAATTCTAGACATGCCCTTTGAATGGCTCTTAGGTTGTGTTAATTTATGTGCCTCTGCTGCAGGGCAGTCTAATAATGTCTTAATTTGTATAAATTAATAAAAGTATTGTACATCACCTATAATAATTTTTTGGAGTTGCAAGATCAATTTATTTCAGAAAAACAGAATCACAACCTGGTAAACTAAAATGTAAGGGAGTGAGAAGACATTGCTTATGCAGGCTGTTACTAGTTTTTCTAAATAACCTACATGCAAGTTAAACTTGCACAGAAGATAATGTGCATCTTAAACTTTCTGTTCTACCCACAGAATCTTCCCCCTTCAATAACAGAACAAGTTGGTGGCAAAATATTTACGTTTGGTTCCTACAGACTTGGCGTACACACCAAAGGTAGTACTTTCAGTGGCTGGTCATAGTTCTGCTGCTGGAAAGTGAATTCCAACAGTAACAGGAGAAATGGAATCTCTTTGCAGGTTCGGACATAGATGCCCTTTGTGTTGCTCCCAGTCATGTGGAAAGATCAGATTTTTTTCAGTCATTCTTTGAAAAACTGAAGAATCTAGAGGAAGTAAAAAACCTAAGAGTGAGTAAACTCTGCTTGATAGATTGTGTAAATTTTACAGTAAGAATATTCATGTTAAAGACTTGCATTGGTAGTGAATATCTTACAAGCCAAAATTAAATCAGTTTTGAGTACCCTCTAATATACTGGTTTATGCAGCATGAGAATGTTGCTATCCTGCTCTTGGCTCCTTTCCACAGTGACTACATCACATAAGAGTTTTTGTGGTCTCTCTCCCCTCCCTGTGTTTTGGGAATGAGTCAGCTGTATCAAAAAGCAAGGTTGTCTCTGGAAGCTGTGTTTTCACCTTGGATGTAGTAAGGGCTTAGAGCCACTGATACTGATGGCTTGTTGTGCACAGTTTGTTACCGTACACGATCAGCCTCTGAATCTCTTGCCTAAATAAGATCTTTGAATACAATCTAGTATTGGTGCCATAGTAGTGCTATCCTGCCTGAGAGTTATTAGCATTTTTTGTTTGGAAGGAGCTCAGTCTTTGTACTGAGTAGTTCAGCATAAAGTCTCTCTTTTGTCATAGTATAGGAAAACCTTTTTAAGTAGCAAAAGGATATCTTACTACAGATATCCTCTCCTTCACAGGCCATTGAGGATGCATATGTACCAGTTATCAAATTTGAGTTTGATGGCATCGAGGTAAGAATTTTAATTTTGATTTGGTTTTTTTCCCCATCTTTAAGTGAGATGATTTTTTTCTTGGTTTGGAGTAGGATAATCTTTCCAGGGGTTTACAATCCTGCTGTTTTATGAGGTTATTGGTACATTGCATCATGTTTAGGAAACTGTAATTAAACAGCATGACCACAACCTATCCTAGAAGTAGTAAAATGGGATCTTCAAGGAAAATAAGCCCCTAGCTAGCCTGGCAAGCGTGGGAACATGAGGGACACCTGTTTTTTAAACAGTGCTGCAGGCTTGGGTAGCATTTATCTCCCAAGGATGTGCAGAGTGGGAGTAGAGGCAGTGTCCTTGCTAACTCCCCTGAGCTCTGACAAGAGCTCCCTTTCTGCAGGGGGTGTTTCTGTTGTGGTTCCCTGCACAAAACGCCTGATGTTTTGTTGCAAATCAAAAATGAAATCCCTCTGAGACAAACAACAATGGAAAATGAAAAGTAAAACTACTCATTGGACTCCTGCCTCATTTTATCAGCTAGAGGAATCCTTCTATCAGGAATACATTTCATGTAGAGAAGAGATACCTGCTTGCTGTAATACCTAAGCAAGTTACACCTTGGTGTTACTATCATGAGGACACTTACTCAATGACCTCTTTCTGGCCTTTGTCTGGTACAGATATTCACAGAATAATTTGCTTGCCTCAGACTAAAAACCAGATGCTTAAGGCCCTTACAGCATAATGAAAACGCTTTCTCATTTGTTGAAGAATAGTTGAGGTGATTTGAAATTTTCTTAATTTTATGGTTAATTTAAGATTTCCTTTTAATAGGAATTTTAAGTTTAGAGTAGTCTTTCCAACTTCCAAAAAACCCCCCATTCCTTCCCTAGCTTAAAAAAAGAGGTGGTTTTGTAAACAAATAGGGAATTTAGAGCAATTTTCTTGTTTTCTGGTAAATAAATATCTATGGTCACATAATTCTAAATATAAATGTTAACAACATGAATGACCGAGTGTCCCTCACTAGTGCCCTGTTTGCAAACAGTGCTGCATTGTAAGTCATGTTTGAAACCTTTTTCTCTTTAAGATTGATCTCGTGTTTGCAAAGTTGTCATTGCCAACGGTTTCTGATGATCTCGATCTCAGGGATGACTCGTGCCTCAAAAGCCTGGATATAAGATGCATACGGAGCTTAAATGGTGAGCGTGTTCTGCACACCTTTATAAAGACATTTAAATTGGCATAGAATGCACATTACACAACACACTTTTCTGTACAAAATGCAGAAACGGATCTCCGGTGTACTTGAGTTCTAAGGAGGCAACCATTGGGCCTAAATTTAGATATTTCAAGGAGCTGTGTGTTTACACAGACTTGTGTGTCATGTTTGTTTGATTTGTGAGCAATGCTCCAGTTTGCCCCAGAAATTCAGATGACTAAGTAGGGCACTTGATAAGAACGTACGAATGGTAAACAAGGTAGTTCATTTAAAAAAAGTAATTAAAATACCTGAAGTCTGACTTGCTCAGTGTTTAGCATCAATCGGTTTAATGGTTGCTGGCTGTCAAAAGAAACCTAGCTTCTGGAGTCACAGAATATTTAGGGTTGGAGGGGACCTCTGGAGATCATTCAGTCCAATCCCCCAGCTAAGGCACAGTCACCTGGAGCAGCTGCCCCAGGAATGTTTCCAGGTGGGCTTTGAATCCCTCCAGACAGGGACGTTTCATGACCTCCCATGGCAACCCGTTCCAGTGCTCTGCCACCTTGCAGTGTAAAGTTCCTCTTCATGCTGAGGTGGAGCTTCTTGTGTTGTAGTTTATGGCCAAAACATCCTGTGCAGAGGCTTTATTTAAAAGTTGTTAGTTGTAGTCTAAACTGTGAAAAAGCTGTTGAGGGCACCAGTTACCTAAAGTGATGCTGAATGTTACGTGTAATCTATAATTTAATACAAAGCAAGTAATCCAAACCTCTCCTACACTTGCACCGTAAGCTGTTGATCCTATGTAGGGACACCTGACGTGTGCCTGTTACTGGGAACTCCTGTGCTTCACCTTTTGTCTCACAGGCAGCAGGGTTACAGATGAAATACTGCGTCTGGTGCCCAATCTGGAGAACTTCCGGCTCACGCTCCGGGCAGTTAAACTGTGGGCAAAACGTGAGTGGGGGGGTGGTTTGTGATCTTTAAACTTTTCACAGGCACCTCAGCCTTGGATTGCTTTCTAAATGATAGTTGTTATATTAAAACCCTTTCAGTTTAGCTTCATGGTCTGTCCGTGTGGTAAATTCCGTGTGTTTTTTATAGTGAAGGTGGAGTTCAGAGAAGAGGGGAGTGCTTATGAGACACTGCTGCATTGCTTATCAGGAACCTGACTACAAATGATAAAAATTCCCAATTAAGTGTAAAAGGAATAAGAAAGTCCCATTTGCCCATGTGGCTAGAGCAAGTACTAGAAGAATGGCAGAACCTTTCTCTTAAGGGGAATTGAAGTGAAGCAGTAGGTGTAGCAGCACAAGCACGTTTCACAGTAGCAATATTTTGGGAAGTGGTACTGATTCTTTTTCTCATCACTGTGAGGACCAGCAATTTTGCCTCACTATACTGAAAAAATAAATTACATAGAGCCTGAAATGTGTTAAGTATTCTATAGGTTGTGCAGCTGGTGCTGCAGATTTGAAAGACCACAGATTAACTGTGTGGTATCTGTTCTAGGACGTGGTGTTTACTCCAACATCATGGGATTTCTTGGTGGAGTCTCCTGGGCAATGCTGGTAGCAAGAATATGTCAACTCTACCCGAATGCTTTGGCCTCTACTCTCGTTAACAAGTTCTTCCTGATTTTTTCAAAATGGTAAGAGCTGTTTATTTTAATTTGCATAAAGAAGTAACACTTGTAGTTATTTATATCAAGATGTACATTGACAACATCCTGTGCAGCCCAGAATTGCAGAGCAGAGCTTAAAATGGACACTTTACTGTTTTTTCTTCTACAGGGATTGGCCAAAGCCAGTATTGCTGAAACGACTTGAAGAGAGCTTTCTTAATTTACCAGTCTGGGACCCTAGGGTGGGTAGCCATTGAGATCAGAGGCATTAAAACTTCATTCTGACCTAAGCTGGTGCTAAACAAAGCTGTTGTAACCTCATAGGTGAACCCATCAGACCGGTACCACGTGATGCCCATCATCACCCCAGCTTATCCACAGCAGAACTCCACATACAATGTGTCTGTGTCAACACGAGCAGTCATGGTAGAGGAGTTCCAACGTGGTAAAGTACATTCTGTGCTTATTAAACAGTGTAATTCTTGCTCTATGAAACCATGTTATCTGAATTAGTTTTGTTCAGTGAGGTGTTTCTCTGGGAAATGTGCCCATTGCAGGCAATAAGGGACAAGTTTTCCAATAAGCTGTTGTAGGATCTGCATTGTGTCAGGGGAATTCCTGCCTTTTTCTTTTTCTTTTTTTNGGAATTCTTTCCTTTTTTTTTTTTTTTTTTTTTTTCCTTTTTTTTTTTTTTTTTTTTTTTGTCAGTTACTGTTACAATCTTCTAAAATTTGTCATGGTAACCTTTGAAAAATAGTGATGAGATTTTTCAACCATATTTGTAGGTCTTGAAGTCACAGATGAGATTCTCAAAGGAAAATCAGACTGGTCAAAGCTCTTTGAACCGCTGAACTTCTTTCAGAAGTACAAGTATGTATGAAATCTGTTGTCTGAACTTGAAGTTATTTACTTAGTGGTTAGCATGATGAGTTTTAACTTGATGTCTAAACAGACAATTGTATTGATGTGTTTCAGTTTAGGGGTTTTTAAAGAAACTGGAAGCAGTCATTTAAATTTTGGTATGTATAAGCATAGGGAAGATAGGAAAATCTGTCTTGTGCCACTCACACCATTTTTCCTACCCCAGAAAAATCATCATTTGATATTTAGAATGTAGAATAAAATCTGGGGCTAGTGTAGTAATTTTCCTTTCTTCTTCTAGACATTACATCGTGCTGACTGCCAGTGCCTTTACAGAAGAGCATCACTTAAACTGGTAAGTGCTGCTCTAAATATGGATCCAGTGCAAAACTGAAACTCAGTTCAATGTTGCACCATGTTTTTTGTTAATTGTGTTAACAAATAAAGTCTGTAACTATGCAGCTAGGCATGGAATACACCCCCTTCCCTCTCTGCTTTGAAGACCACTGTTCTAAAGCTTTAGACTTGTTTTAAAGAGCTTTACTGTAATATTTAAGGACTAGCTTGCACTTAGTGCTAGATTTCACTGGTGTGTAGTCAGCCTATTCCAGACCTACTTTTCTTGAATGAAGGGAGATTTGCCAGTAATTATTTATTTAACTGATGAGAATATGCTGAGTCACTGAATTTTGAAATAAGGGGAAATGGTGAGGAATTAAGGCACTGTAATGTGTGTTTATTGGCTTTCCAGTGGGTTTTTTTCTTAAGAAATTGAGTGCTTTGCTTGCTCTTCTCAAGTAAGGAAGCGAAACACCTCTCTGTAACAGACACCCATTCTGAGGGCACCTTTCATTTCAAAGTTTGGCTTGTGCTTTAAGTCAAATCTTGTGCCATCTCTAAAAGATAGCTGAATGTTTAAAAATAGCTTTAATAGGTAATATCTTTTATCTGAACTTTCTAATATGTTCACCTAAAAATCATATCAGCTGCAGCTTGATATCAGTCACAGTTGTGTACAACAAGGTGTATGGGCAGAGGGCCAAATACTTTTTAATGTGAAATGTTCTTGAGTGAACAAAGCTTATTGTACCTCACAATAAAGACAAAGGAAATTCTGGCTGTGGTAAGAACTGATGTTTTTTCAGTGACAGAAATAGAGGCAAATTTTCCAGTTTTGCAGCTTGGGAAAATGCTAAGTGGAAGATAAACCTGCTTCAGTTTATTATAAGAAAAAATTTAATTCACCAATTCTTGAGTGGACTAGGAAGTCGATAACATCTCTGTTATTCATCAACATAAGATGCTTTCGAAGAATACACAGATTTGACTGCTTTTAAAGTTAACAGAGTTTTAGGTAGAGGGATGAAATGCCAATACTTTATTGAAATTAAAGCCCTCATGGTCATGATTCATTTCTTAAGGAAGTTTCTGATGGGACCATTGACTAGATAATTTGTTTATTAAAATAACTGTTTTTACATTTTCACTGATCAATCTGCAGGAAGAATTGCATCTTTACTTGTATGTAACTGAACAGTTGTGCTTGAGCCTTTTCAAGACCACTGTTCTTGACTCTTGTGGCAAAAAGGAGTTTTGTTGCACCCCAGAGTTCTTGGATTTGCTCCTTGTTACTTTCATCATAGGTTACAGGTGTAAGTGTTGTGTCTGAACTGTTCAGAGTACATGTAAAACTTATTTGTCTCTGTCTTTAAAAACAGAAGCACAAATGTCACTGGAAACATCTCAAATTAGTGTGTATATGTGATATAAAGATGTAGTGTCTGCTCAGCTGTATGAAACTTGGTCCTTACTGATTGGTTAACACAGTATTACAAAAAGACATCTGACTGATGAGCTGGATACAGTTAAAAAATAATAAAATACCTCTTGTTTTTATTAGGATTGGCCTCGTCGAGTCTAAAATCCGTGTGCTGGTTGGAAACTTGGAAAGGAATGAATTTATAACTATTGCACACGTGCAGCCACAGTCTTTCCCTGGCAATGAAGTTCTCTATAAACAGTGAGTGTTGTTACTTTTCTGAAGTACAGTTTGGCCAATGTGCATCTTCGTTCCCCTCAGCTCATTGTTGAGAGAGGTTCAGTATGCTTCTGGCAGGGTCCTAAGCACATAACATCTCTTTAAAGGGACCAGTTCAGGGAGAAGTGCTCTGAGAAATTAAGTCTGGGCTGTCTCTAAACTGAACAACTGAAATGTACCAGAATCCAAATGGCTGGTATCTGTGCCCCACTCAGGTTTGTGCATCTGTCTTTTTTTAGGAGTGGATATGTATCAATGTGGTTTCTTGGGCTTGTGTTTAAGAAAGCAGAAAGTGCAGTAAAGACTAACGTTGATCTAACACATGGGATACAGTCATTCACAGATACAGGTAAGGCTCTATTTTGGTGCTAGACTTGGAGGGTGATTCTTGTGTGTAATTCTTTTATTTCCAGTGGAAGTTACTTCACGAAGTGAATTGTACTTCCTTCTGTTATTAGATATCCCATATAAAAGATTAGCTTGAAAAACATGTATTGACACTTTGTCAAAGTAAGGCAGTCTTGAAACAAAAGTGTGTTACAGTCCTGCACAGTGTACCATATGTTAAATGACAGTCCTCACAAAACTGCATTTCTTGTAGGGGACAGTCAGCTGTGAAGCCCAGAGATGCCCATTTGCTGGGGTAGTTATCAGTAGTCAGCTGCTGAACTTTGGAAGAGGGAAGTGACTGTGTCAAACTCTGAAATGAGTTGTTGATGTCTGTTGTTGATATTTTTCCAAGACAGTTTGTGTATAATATCCCAGAACTGTGAAAGTTGCTGGGTTGTCACATTGTAATTACATATAGTCTTGCATGTAATTTTCATATTCATAGTCTTACTACTTTGATAGATGTAGAAATAAATTAATATTGCAAGTGTTGCTAGATAATGCTAGAATAGTAAGGAAATCAGGCTATTCTTCTGAGTGACAAGTGTGTTTGGACAAAGAGTTCTAAACAGTGAAATCCTCTAAATGTTTGTTGGAGTTTATCCATAGTACCAGCATGAGTTTTGTGTTGTTTTGCTCAGACAACATGAGTAAAAGCAATAAAGCCCAACCTTCTTCTTAGCGTGTGCTTTGGGCTATGAAAAGCACAGAAAAATGCGTCAAAACTCTTGTCTGAGTTACAAGCCAGTGGGGTGATTTCCTCAGACTTGCAGTGTTATCTGTACTTGCACGTGACATCCAGTGGCACTGCATTTCAATGGCAAATGTGAGTTGTATTAATGATATTTACATGCTGCAAAGAGGCCAGAACTAATGGCAAATCCTCTCTGCCCAAACATTGTTAGTATGGCTGGGTGCTCTTACTTCAGTGAAGCACAGCCTGTGGTATGTGCTGGATGTAGGGTGTGAATCCAGAGAGAATTGAACAGAAAAGCTTGTTCCTTGAGCGGGGGGAAGTCCTTTGGAACATGTGGGGATGACCAGTAGCTCTGTGCTAGAGAGCTGTTCCCCTGTGCCTTGACTTTGAGAGAATAAATTTAGAGGGCAAAGATTAATTTCAAGTTGATGAGCTCAAGAATAGAAGGCTCAGTTTGGAGAGCTTTTTTCAGTGAACTTAATTTCTCTTTTGCATACAAACTGTTGAATTTTATTTGAAGAAACTGTCCATATTGGCATGTGTGCTCGTGTCTGTGCTTTTATTTCACTTCTGGTCTCCTGTAGAAAGCCTTTCAGTTGCGTATCCTTGCTGTGATTCCCACTCTGTATGTCAGTAAGCTCATCAGTATTTCCAGTTATGCACATTTACTGATGGAAACATAAGCTGATGTAAATGTGACTTAACTGTGTAATAACTGTAGCGCTGCTATAGCATTTGTCAGTTGCATAAAAGGCTGTTTGCAGGCAGTTTAGAAAAACCTGCTTAAAGTTTTAAGTTTAAATAACTGTAGTGAGTCTGTTAAATCAGATGCCCCTAAAATCCAGTCTGGCTTCCTGGGGCAGATAGAATTTATAAATGCATATTTGAACTTAAAACAGCTGTTGTGTCTGGCCAGTAGTGAATGTGGAATGGGCGTCACAGGTCACATTCATCTTGTTGTGATGACTGGGAGTGCTTGGGCAGCATTTTGTGTTAACTTAAGCTGTGAACTCTTCTTTTGGGCTGGGCAGTTGTGTTTCTAAAGAAACCATATATAACTTTGACAAGCACTAATGCAAACATCCCCACTAAGCTCCAGTGCTGTGTTTGATACCAGTTTACAGGCAGGCCAGTGCTCTCAACATCCTAAAGGAAGGTATGAAGATTGAGGCAACTTATGTGAAGAGAAAGCAACTCCATTATTTTTTGCCAGCAGGAACCTTACAGAAAAGAAAGAAGGTATAATAAAAATCCAGCGCTTCTGGTAATTTTTAATAAAAGCTTTAATAATTACTTGAAGACTTTATTTTTTAACTGTCGTTTCAGCAAAGGGTGTCAGATATTAGTCAAAATAATAGTGGACTTCAGTGCAAAAGGTCTTCTTTAGGTGAAAGCTGTTCGGATGGTTCCAAAGACAGAGATTCCAGAACACCCTCTAATTCCTCTTCGTTAAATAAGATATCTAAGTTGGACATCTCTACAGCAGAGACAGAAAGGTTAGTGCCATAACCTCGGAACTGTGGAGAAGCTGCTTTTAAGTGACTCACAATGTAAATGAGTCTAGGATTTCTTATTTGGATCTATGTGGATCATAAGCTTGTGGAGGGCTCTAAGAGCTTCAGGAACAAAGCTGGAATCTCCATTGGGCACATGGTAGGAGACCAGGTTAAAGGAATCCTTGAAAAAACTAGATAATATCCATGAACACATAGCAATGAAGACCTTGACACCAGGGAAATTATTTAGTCTTGAATGTAAATCTTCTCAGGTTAGTGTGTAACTTGAAGCTGGAGTATTTTATGTGCAAGTAACTGTTCTTTCTAACAAAAAGTACTGTTGATGCCAAGTGGATTAAGTTCTGATGACATACTGATTTTGGTCTCAGAAACACCAGAGCTGCTGCTGACTTAGTGGAGTGGTATGAGAACTCAGGCAGTAAAAGTGTCTGTCACTTCCTGGGAAGTCTGTTGATCCCTAAGCACAGGAATAACAAGTAATCTTGAGAGTAATTGCCCAATCCTACCAAATGTGTGCTACCTGCCCTGTTCAGACTGTTTGATACTGTAGGAGTCACATGGGAAAAAACTAAACAAAAAATTGTGTGCACATCTGGGTAGAACAGAACAATGGTTCAAAGCAGCACAGTGTGCTGGGTAGACTACTCTGGGAAAATATATCAGCATAGAAAGACTCAGTAAAGAATATGCTTGAGTTTAAATTTGCAGTCTGAAATCCAGCAAAAGGATGGCCTCGTGCTACATTCCTTGGGAGGTTGTGTTGTTTAACAGAGCTCTGACAATGAGCTAAGGCGGTCGGTGTTTGTCTTGCATGCACTTTCTGGAAATGACATACAGTATTTTACCAACTAGCATTTTATAACTCCAGTGTTTGACTTTTATAGAAATGTTGAATGTCAGAGTTGTAGTGGTGCCAACAGTGTAGCTGAGCCATCAACGTCTAAGGGACTTTGCATTCCTGTGACTGATCCAAGTATGTATTTGAAGTGGTAGGTGGAATGTAGTTTTTAATTTCGTGGCCAAACTCTAAAAGCCAGGTGTCTCCTACAGAAATGGAGGCTACAGTTGCACTAAGAACATCGGGACCTCCAGTTGGTTGCACCATTCCAGGATATAACACGGTTTGTCATCTGAGAACGTGTTTTGTGCAAGGACAGCATAAATTAAGTGGGACTCTAATCACGGATCCTAAGAGTGCTTCACCTAAGCAACATTATTCACCAACCTCTAAAGTATCTCGTCCACCTACATCAGGAGAATGCCCCCAAAAAGCCATAGATGGAGAAAAGGCAAGAAGGGGGGGCTAGGCCAAGGAGGGTTTGAAGTAATATTAATTACTGATGTAGAACAAATGAAATAACTGAAAAAGAATGTATTTATACATCCTTGAAGGATTTGGTAACCTAAATTTAAGTGTATTTAGTTGTACTAGAATGTAGATGTGAGAAATCGTAATGAATATGATGTGTAACTACTAACATATTTTCAGAATCTGGCACTTAATGACTGCCTCTCATCTGGTGCCAAGGTGTCTAAATACTGCTGTACTTACCTGTCACTGCAGTGACCAACTGCTGAATGAACTGTCTCATCTGGAAGTAGTTCTTGATTCAGAAAAAAATTCTCTTCAAATGAAGGAGATACGAATCTTATGACTGTAAAAGCATGAGCTAGTCTGTTTCTGGCAGATGCTTTTTTAGTGCCTGTTGATAGTTTTTCTGCTTTAGAAATCAGTAGCCTACTCAATAGGTGATTATTTCTGAAATGATAGTGTGGAGTTGCTTGTTAAATCTTGGTTTGTGGAACTAGATTAATATTTCATGTGTTTTATTGCTATGTATAAATATCCTTGAGTAGCTGTTCTTGGAGCTTGACCTCTGATTTGAGGCACAAGCAAAGAACAACCAGAAAAAGAAACCTCAATTTTGACACTTATAAAGAATCATCTTGTAGAACTCTTACCTAGTAGTGAATATTTCAAGTACAGGTTTCCAGGTTTGGGTAGTAGGGCTTTTTCGGAGGCTTGACATTCCTGTGGGGTAATGGTGGACTTGTATAAATATTCTTTTAAGAACAACCCTTAATACATTTAATGTGTTGACTGGAAGCTGTACCCAAATGAGAATTTTAGCACAGCAATTCTTTTGAGTCTGTGTATTTTGTTCCTCCAGCTAAATGTGTGGGACTCCGATTTCACAGAAAGCGAATACCTTCAAGATGGGAGGAAGAGAGCTACAAACAATGTAATTTTTCAGTGATTTTACTCAATGGACTAACTGAAAAGATGAACAGTTTAGTGCCTAGACTGCCTCACATAAATGCACATTTACTGATGGAAACAAAAATACACTTTTTAGTTTAGCTTATTTCAGTCCTCATTTCCCAAATATTACACTTGTATGGTCTGTCTTTTAAATGATACTATTTGTTGGTTTGGTAGTGTCTAATTCTTTACCATGCTTGAAATAATATTGAATTGTCTTTTTGAAACTATTTGATTCATTGATGTGAATTAAAACTGCTATAAAGACTAAATCCTTTGGCCTCTCAAAGGGAAGATAAAGAGCTTTGCTATTCATGGTGCTTGTTACTGAGACATAAACTCTTAAGGGCACACCCTCAAATCAAGATGAGATCTTGTTGGTGGAGGTTGAAATACCTGAACCACTGTCTGTGTGGTTTTAGGTCTTCAGGATTCCTAAACCCGCCCCCCATGGAGTGGAGGTTGTTAATGCATGTATGATTTTAAGGTATCCTGGTTGCCAGAACTTGCTGCCTCTCAGTCAGGAACCTGGCAGTGTTGCCTAACAAATCCCTTCTGGCTTTTTTAGGGTGTCCTTGATGGGAAATCCATGCAGATTCCAGTGATCACATCAAGATCACAGGTATTTATTGTGCTTTTGTATTCATAGGTAAAGCAGAGCTAGCATTTTCATTTTATGTTCAAAGATTTATGTACCATTAAACTTGGTGGTTTGAAGATTAGTAGGGTTTTGCCTGTTGTGCTTCCAACAAATGAAATGACTGAACAATGACCTTCACAAAAGTGAAGCTGAAGTTTCCAAGTTTTGAACTTGGAAAACCACATTTCCATGTGCTCAGTCACTGAGTTTGTGTCCTGGTTTGGTGTTCTTGTACTGTTATCAGTACTTGTATACTGATTTCTATGATGAGACTTGGAAGCTTTGAAGTCTATAGGTGACTTTAACTGCTCTGTGTCATGTAGAATGTTGCGAAATTCAGGGCTACAAGACTGGAAGTGATCCAGACAGTAGAGACTCTGTTTTCCTGATCCATGGATCTGAGAAAAATCTTTTTACTGTGCTGTTGAGCAACTCACAGCTAATTTCCCCCCCATCAGGGATATACTTGTCTTAGCCCATGCAAGAGAAGAATTGTGCAAAGAGGAAAATGCTCTTCCTCTGGATATGGTGGTGATTAAACAAGTGGTGTGATTAAAAAAAAAAAGCTACTCGGAAAATGAGTTTGGACCATACAGGTTGGGTACATAAAGAATGTTATATTCAGCTAGGAAAAGGGTTTATCTGCTGCTACTTCTGAATGAATGAATTTTAAATTAATTCAATAATTAATTAAAAATTCCTTTTTTTTTCCCTGTGGCATCTGTTTGTGTGTTACAGAGGCTTTCCAGTAAAGAACTGCCAGATTCTTCATCTCCTGTTCCAACAAATAGCATTCGTATTATTAAAAGATCCATCAAACTTACCCTTAATGGGTAAGTGGTTGATCTTCAGGTGAAGAGAATAATCACTTGTTACCAGTCCTTACTTTGAATGTGTGTTGTAGTTACTAACAAAGGTAGAAGGTTACTGTGGCCATAACTGTAACTGACCAGTTAAAATCATGGTCTGATTTTTATACTGTTGTTTGATGCTTGCTTCTTTTTGAACTACTTTTTGTATGTGCTTGTAACAGTTACCTTTAGGAGTTTTTAAAAAGTCCAAATTGTCACCAGTTGAAACAGCTACAAAAACCAACCTGTCCTGTGCCTTGGATTCAGAATGCATGTCACCAGGGTTAATTAGTTGCCGCAACCACATTCTGTTTTCAAGTGTGTATGAATGTGCTTGTATTCCTTTGTGCTTGCCTAATTCATGTGCATGCATTGTTCTTATTGCCAATTATTTTCCCATTTGGCACACACACTCCAGTGCTTCTCTCACAATGGTGCTCAGCTTCCTTGGCTCGCAGCTTTCCACTGCCTTGCACAGCCATGCACTACACAGGTATTGCCTCCCATGGAGGCCCGTAAATGATTTCAGTATTGAAGGAAATGCAGCAGAGGATGCTACCAAGGTATGGAGATGATAGACATGTCCCGTGCTGTGTTATCTGATACTTTTTTTTGTCTCAAGACTGCTCCAGCATGAGACTTGAGAGGGGTTTTTTTTTGTGTCACTGGGTTGTTAAGCCCAACTCTGAACACACAGTGAAGATGCACTGAAATGTTGCAACAGCTGAGGCTGTCCTGACACTACTGCCCACCTGCAAGCTGCGTGTAGAAAGTGATTTCAGATAAACCCTGAAAGCTATTCTAAATGCTTACATGAAAACCTGTTGTAGTCTTGAGTCTGGTTCTGTAAACTGATAACACTACTTACCCAGTTAAGTGCATTTGGGGTTTTGAGGGGTGGGGAGAAAATTATATGAAACAAGTATTATGCTATTTCTCTATTGTAATTTCTTTATCATTTGGTGATTTCATAAGTGAACTTGTAAGTCGTTTCTCCAGAGTATTTTTGTATGTACTGTAAAAAACTATCTTCAAAGTGAAATTTAAAATCTTTAGTCTCTTTTTTTTTTTAGTGCAGATGAGATCTGCTTAAAAAATCTAAACATCTGAACCAACTCTAAAGGGATGGGAGGAAGGCAGTGCAAGAAAAGTGTCCTACAAAATGATAATGTCATAGAATCATTTAGGTTGGATAAAACCTTTAAGTTAGAGTCCAGCTGTAAATCTTAACACTGCCAAGTCCACCACTAAACTGCCATGCTAGCGTAAATCTGAGGAGACCAGGAACACTGCTTTGCTTCCCTGCTTCTAGTAGATCTGGGGTTTGATTTAATGCCCTCTGCATTGTGCAGTTTGCAAACTGCATGACTCGCCTGAAGTCCCAGTTTGATATGTGGACAAAGATAGCCCTGAATTGTTTTAAAATTAGTTGCTTGTCTTAAAGAGGAAAACTGAGCTCTAAACATTTTAAGTATCCACCTTAGTGATGAGACTGAAGAGACCATAAAGAAAAAAGAGGTGATATTTATCTTGTCACGTCTTAACTCTTTAGCATTCCCTCTGCTGGCTATATCTGTCACAAGCTACTTGTTTTTTCCCCTTATTCTCTGGTTTCCAGCTTGTTTCAAGTGCAATTTATCCCTTAGAAATGGACCTTAGTGGTTTTGAGGCCCTGTTCTTCCTTCAACCCTCCAAAACCCCCAAAACATAGACTGCAAGGCTTTGATTTAGGCTAAAATTAAGAAACAGTACCCCTATTACTCAAGTAGCTTTTAGCAGAACTATACCATGGGTCTAAATACCTCCATTTTGTTACTTGTTCTAAAACAGTGGTACTCAAACATTGTCACTTCTGTGTGCCAGTTACAGTAGGTATACAACTTCAGCACCTGTGTAAATACAAATCCATCATGAATCTGAAGGAACTAAAGCTGAAGTAGGTGATAAAATAAACAGCAAAATGAATATGGGAAGCATTTTGTAGTAGACTACAGTTCTGTAATATTCACGTGCTTTTAAATTCTTCCACATAAGTGTTCCAAGACTGTTTAAGGAATGATTTTCCCATAGGTTCTCTGTCAGCATATGCACTTAGGCAGCTATTCTCAAACTGAAGTAACCTAGCTAATGGATATACCTTTACACAGATAATTTTATTTTACTCTTGCTTTGTGGTTGTCTTCTAATTGCTCTTTATAAATTTTTTTTTATTTTCTTCCTCACTCTTAGGGTTTTAAGAAGAATGTTCAGGGTTTTGAGAAGAACATTCAGGAAGAATTTAGGTTACTAGTTTCTCAGACTTGATCCATTGGTGAATTACACGTCCTATCTTAATGTATCTTGACATATAAGATGTCGAGTGTGATGTTAAGTGACGTCAGTGTTCTGGAGTTTCCCTGGATGTTGCAGAAGTTCGATGCTGCCCCAGGACTCTGCAGATTAGAATTCAGCTGTTTGTAAATAAAGTTCAAACTTATTCAACTTGGGTGTTCTCCTCTGTTAAAGTGATTGAAAGGGAAGGTACTCCTGCCTAAGGACTCAGTGAGGGAAGCTCTTTGATACCAGACTTCCTCCAAACATTGCTCTTTTTCTCTCTGCTTTCTTAACTGGTAGCTGGGTGTCTGGCTTGAGCGTAAATCTCTCATCTCAGTCTCTTCCAAGAGGAGCAGCTCTGTATTGAAATTGTCTGATTAGTAACTTTGAGCAAGAAATTCCTTTGCAAGAGTTAACATCTGTGGTTTTACTCATTAGGTACAAGCAAAGAAGCAGTTAATGTGAAGTTCACCTACATTTTGACTGTAGCAATTGATTTTCCTGTAGAGAGTAAGTAACAAAATACTTACCTTTTGCCTTAATGAGGAAAAAGCAAAGAGGAAAAAAGGTATCTTGAAATTTGTTAAACTTGATTGTGGGAGAGAGGGGTCTTACTAACCCTGTCTTATGTAATGCTTGGTGACATAAGCTGTTGAAGCTAAAAAGACCAGCAAAAACTCCTGGCTATATTTGTGTAATTACCTCATTGCACTTCTTATAAGGAGTGTGATCCTGTGTGTTATTCCAGTAAAAGAAGAGCCGTGGTTGGAGAGTGCAGGCGAAGGGCTCATACCCAGCTCAAGCCCTGTCCCGAAGGAAATCGAGCGGTCGTAGAGCACGAGCAGGACTTCGGTCCTGTGCAAAAATCCTCTTCCCCTGGAGAACCCAGCCGGCTGCCGCCTTCTGCGTCCCTCCGCCTGCCGCGGGGTGGCTGCGGGGGCTGCGTGCCCTTTCCCCGGGGCTCGCAGGGGAGCTGTGGCCGCGTCCCACGCCCGGCGCGGTTTCCTGCCCCGGAGCCCGGGGCGGGCGGGGTGCGAGGGCTGCGTGTGCTGTGACAGTGCCGCGTGTGGCCACCTCGCAACGTCACTCCTGCCTTGGGCCGCGGCCACCGGCCTGGGGGCGGGGGGGACACCCACAGCCCCCTGCTCTGCCCTGCCTTGTCCTGAGCCCTGCGAGGCTAAGCAGAGTGCCGGGGGCTGTTGCCCAGCCTGGAGCGGGAGTGGGCACTCCTTGCTGCTTACATCATGTTGGTCAGTGAAGACTCTCCCGTGGATAAGGGTTTCTTCAACCATCATCTACCTCTAAAGCCCTGGAGCGTGGCCCAAGGGCTCAGAGTGCTATTATGGGAAGATCTTGACAGAGCAGTAGCCTGGGGACTGAGTTTTCTCTTATTCCAAAAAATACAGCCTGTTAAACTCAGCTGTCTGACCTTCAAGAAATTGATATGGGCTGCTCATCTTTACGCAGTTCCTCTTTCCTGGGAAGACACTGTCTGAATCCTCCTGCTGTCTTCTCCCAACTTTGTTTCTTATTCACACCTCATCTTTTTTTCTTCTGATCTCAGACTCTTGCCAGTTTTCCTTTTCTCTCTGATAATTCCCATTTCTGTCTCACACCTGAGTCCTTCTTTCTGAATTTGCACTAGGTAATACACTATTTGGTGGTGATGAGGAGTCCCTCTTTCTGAATTTGCACTGGGTAATACATTATTTGGTGGTGATGAGTAAAACTCCCATGAGTCCTGAAACCAGAGGAGAAATAACCTACTCTGTTTCAGTTTCAGCCTGTGGCAACCTGGCAATCAGCTGCCTACTGTGGGCACCATCCAGCTCCTTCTCTGCATGTGTGTGCATTGGAGACAAATCTGAAAATTTTGGCTACTAAAAGCAGGTCTGGCAAGCATGTACAATCTGTCTGTCAATCTTTTCCAAGGAAGAGCAAAAAATCCCAGTAGTGACACCAGCATGGCCTCCTTGCTAAATTTCATGTCCCTGTTTCTAAAATGCAAAGAACTTTCTTAAAAGTTGAAGAATTCTTTGAATATATTTAAAGTGTATGTTCCCCATGGTCATTCGTAGAAAAGCGACTGAGTCATATTTGTTCTGTTTTTCCTAAAAAATCATCTCACAGGGCAGTGTATGTGATCATATGAAGAAAAGGTGTTGGCAAACTGGGACTAACTAAAAATGTGGCCTTAAAATAGGAAGTGTTGACTAGCCATAACCAGCAATGCGTGTTGATGATAATATGATAAAAATAAAAGGTTGTAGCAAGTAGGTACTAAAGCTAGAACATGCTAGAATTTCTTTTATCCCTGCAGTTTTAATTCTGCTCTGTTTTTCCAGTGTGGTTACCTGGCCAGAACAGAAAGTTATCCCACCTATTCTGAGTGCATGCATGCAAGGAAGAAAAGCTGAGGTTTTGTGAATCACTTGATGTGTAGTTCTTGGCTAAATGCCTTCAACACTGCTTTGGAACAATGTTTGTTGTGATTTTGTTAGATTGTTTTTCCCTTTTTTATTTATTTGATGCTGAATTTTCATTTTATTATGCACAGCCTTAAGCAGAAAGACATGAACCTGTCATAATGAGCAATCCAACAGAGATTTCTAATAACTAAACTAAAGAAGTACCAGCTATTTTATGTTTCTGCTTTTTCTGCTCTCTCAAATGAAACAAGCATTAGACTGTCAGGAAACTGAAAGCTGGTGCTAGCTCTGAATTGTATTTCTGAAACTGAAGTCTGTTTCTTGCAAAACTTGTAATTGGTCATTACATTCACTTTTGGTTTAGTCTAGGTGGTGTATCATACGCTAATTTTCTCCACTCATTTTGAATGTTTTTACAGGTCTTTAATTAATACTCTGTTATTTGCTATGCAGGATAACATGTTGGCAGAGTCTGTAAAGAAATCCAGTAAAACATACACCAATTTTGCCAAATCATGAACAACTAGAAAATGATGGAAACAGTATTTTCTGTAGAGTAATTGTAGCAATTTAGTTAAAATCAAATGAAACAAAAATATGCCCCTGGGAATTGTATTTTGAGGAAAATGATGGTGTTGCAAGCAATGAAGTACTAGCAATGAGAAGGCCAGGGAATCCCCTGTTTCTGTTCCTCTGATCACCCACTAAATAAATCCTGCCTTACACCAAATGGTGAATTGTGCAAGTGCAGAGATGTTCACTTTGCTGTAATTCAGGGTAAATGTTTGGTACATGCCTGTAAAATGATCAATCAGTTCACTAAATACTATTCCTCTTACAGAAATGAGTAATCAGCAGCATGTTCATTTTCTTTCCCATTAATACATGTTGTGACCTCAAATGGGGAAAACTCAGTAAAGGTAATATCTCAATTTTCTCTAGACTCTAGTTATTTAAAGTTGATTTGAGTTCACCTTTCAGTAACAAGCAAGCTGAGATGGGTTGTCCAGCAGCCCAGCTATGGAGCTCAAGCAGAGGTTTGTATGTTCAAACTCAAATCTTGTGTTCAACCTTAAAGGTCACTCCTGATTTCAGTGGCTGTGATGTCAGTGGGGAAACCCTGCTGCACTTTTGTCTGTCCTGGTGCAAAGGTCTAAAAACGTCAAACAAAAGCAAAGCCATTACTTAGAAAAGTTTAACGCTACAGAATAGAAACTAACCACAGGTTCTCTGTGACTTCTAAGCAACACCACATTATTTCATCAGCTCCTGCTTTTATGAGAACTTCAGTCAGTTCTCAGTCACTGTTTCTTTAGCTTAGATTGTTTTGGTTTTCAACTACTTCTTAAGAAGATGTTTTGTTGACAAACATGGGATGATCTATTTGTTAAGTAATGGATACTACTAACGCCAATGTTTAAGATTACTTCTTATCCAAAATAATGAAGGGCCAGACAGAAATTTTGTGGCTAGGACCAGAAACTGAAGCCAAGTTCCCTGAATGCGTGAGACCCTTTTTCTTTAGAGTCAGGTTGTCTATGCTCACAGTGGGGATTCCCAGTGCATAAGTTACTGTATCTGCCCAAGGACTGTTTTAAGGGTTCTGTATTTCTAGAGACTATTGACACCAGCTATTGATTTTTTAAGCCACTACTTACGTGATAGCCCACTATTCTTTCTTGTTGTGTTTTTTATAGGCTTGCAAATGAAACAACTTTTCCTTTCAGACTATTGTCCTAACAACAACAACAAAAAAAACCACAATTTTGTTTCCTGCTTACTTTTATTTCTCCATAAAAAATTCTCACTAAGAATTTTAGCATAACTCACAGTGCCACAGGACTGCTAGATGCAAGTTAACACCTTATTAAGTGCTCTTAGGTAAGTTCTTATGTCCTAATATTGTGGGGGTGAGTGAGACTGGTAAGGAGGAATCCCAATAGTTCTTGATAGTAAAACTGTAAAAAAAATAGTGTGACTTATTTTCTAAGGAGTATCTCCAGAAGAGGAATGGATGCTAAGTGTACATATTTATTTAAAAACATGATTAATGTTACATATGTGAACTGGTATATTGCTATACCTTTCTGAAAGAATGGCAGA
The DNA here is from genome assembly GCA_013400435.1 of Pycnonotus jocosus. NCBI lineage: Eukaryota > Metazoa > Chordata > Aves > Passeriformes > Pycnonotidae > Pycnonotus > Pycnonotus jocosus. Next base: position 23,412 of record VWYP01000058.1, read on the forward strand.
GTTTACAGCAAGTGTTTGGAATCCATCTCCCTTACAATACTTTAATACTGATACAAATGTTCTGTTTGCAGGGCTATGGACTTTTATTATTCAAAATTCCAGTCAACTCAAGTGGAAGCATTGTCTGAAAGTGAGGTGTGTGATTGGGTTCTTGACTCTTAACTGTTCTGTATTGCTGTGAATGTGTTATTGCCTGACCCCAAATTTAATAAACTTATTCCTGGAATCAGACTTGTCCAGTGCAGTGAATATGCACAATGAACCTATCTCCAGCAAGAATGTGCTACTACTTCATGAGTTTCTTAAAGCTCCCCAAATAAAGCTGTAAAAACACTCATTTGAGAGAAGTTGAAGTACCCCTTCCCTCTTCCAGCTTTAGGAGTGTGAATTTTATGAAATTCCCAAATAATGCCATTGAGCAGTCTCTGCTTGAGCATGTTATGAGCCAAGATAGAGCTTCCGTTGTGAAGGGAGCCACAGAGAATTGTGGCTCCCCTCCATCTTACTGAGCCCAGGCCAGGAGTTCATGAAGATACCAAACATCTGTTCAAAGACCAGTGCTGTGCATATGGTGTTGGGAAGCTCTGGGTTGGAAGACAGCCAGTAACTTTTGCAAAAGTTGAAAGAATGGTGGGTTAGAGGCTTGTGAAGGGGAGGATATTGTGAAAGAGAAGTCGATAGGGTTGCTAGAGCATAGAGTGGCTGTTAAGGAGGGGAAAAACAAAACCCTTTAGTAACATATAATTAAGCAGTAGCTACTTTGCTATGTATTGTTTTTATGAACCATAATCTGTTGGGGTTTTATCATTTTAAGAGGTTCTTGCTGCCACCTTCATCCCCAGGACACTCGAGACCTTCTCTACTCTCCTGGCTGGAGAGTTCTGCTTCATCAGCTGCAGTGAATGGACTGCCTGTGTGAAGGTAAGGAGCCAAAGACTGGTAAAGAGAGCAAAATGAACACCATGTTTATTTATTCCTGGTTTTTGTTATTTCAAATTAATTACAGGGGTGTTTATGAGGCAGGATTGTTGACCACACAAATACAGGCTGTTCATAATGCATACAGTCTGGGAGAAACTGTAATTGCCATGCTAAATGTAATTTATTCTGTGGTTCCATTCAGCTATACATTTAATTTTATTTTTCCATTCTTCTTCTAGAGGCACTGGTAAACATTCTTCTAAGCAGGGATAGTAATGATGAGACAGTAATTGTCTGAGTAAATTATCCAAATGGCTGCCTTTCTTTTTTTTTCACTTCCTACATTTCTGATGTCCTCTGGCATCAGAACAGAAGTATATGCTAGTCCTAGGCTATGTAAATTAAAAGTTCTGTCTACATTGCAATTAAAAACATGTCAGATCACATGGTTTCCACTTGACCAGTTACAGCAGCAATGTTTTGCAAATAAGGTTTTAACCGTGTTGCAAGTGTGAAGTCCTGAACTGACCAAGTCTGTAGTAACTGGGTCACCTGCCAGAGTTTTTTGTGATGTAGGTCATGGGAATATTTGCAGAAGCAAAAGAGCTGTAATTGCATAGTACCAGTATTTATGTTGACATTGAAACTTAAAGATGCATATTCAGGAGGCAGAAACAATTCCATGTGTAATTATGATATGTAGAAGGAATATAAATTCTATTTTAAAAGATCCAGCAGCTAAACAATGTGGATTTTTGAATTCATGTCATTATTTCAGATCTGTTTCCTAATGGGATTTTTGTACCCCAAGAGCACAGACTTTGCCCACTGTTGGGCAAAGAGAACTAGGAGCAGTATCATAAGAGCACTCAGGAACCCCAAAAAGAAATCAGTGCTTCCCATGTAAGAGTTGGGTTGCTGTGCAGGAGATGTAGTCTTTTAGACCGCCTTGCTGTGCTGTGGAGGCAGGATGAAAAGTCCCCCCCAAACTGTCCCAAAGCCCTGGCAGTTTCAAAACAGGTGAAAAAGGATAGCACTAACAATTCCCAAGACAGCATCTGTCATGGAATGGAATACTATCTTGGAAAGGAACCTCAAAATCATCTGGTTCAAGCTTTCTTGGCAAAAGCATGATCTAGACAAGATGGTCCAGTGCCTTTTCCAGCTGAATCTCAGAAGTGTCTAGTACTGGGGAAAAGAAAGCTAGAATTAAAGAAGGAGTTAAGGAAAGATGGAATTAAAGCCTTCCTTGCACCGGCAGCTTTCTCCTGAGAGCCATAGTCTCGCTTGGTGGATCAGGTAAGTTTGAAAGGCTTGGGGCAGTAAAAGTCTCCAAATGTGAATCAGGTCTCACTACCAATCTCACAATTGCAACAGTCTTTCTGCAGGCTGTTTATAGGGGGTGTGGAGCATAATGAATATTAATTAAGTGTGGTAGCCAGTTTTACTTTAGGCAAGTGTCTCTGCTATTACCATGTCTGAATCTCTTGGAATCAGCCAGCTACAGAACTCACTTCTCTACAGCATCCATGGCTTTGGGAACAGATTTGGTTTCTCTCTTACTGAACTATGAGTCTCTAGTATCTCTAGAACTTTGAAGTGGTATTAAATCTGGATTAGTTAACTCTCAAGGTTTTGCTTTTACTGGGTAAGAGAAGGTGGTAAGAAAAACTGAAATAGCTGTATTATTTTTTAAAAGTAACAAACTTCTTTAGACCTACAGATTTGGCTCTTTATCCTGTTTTTTTTAAAAGCAAATGATTACGTATATGGACAGAAATGCTTTTCAAATTCAGTGGGAACGTTGGTCTCAGTCTCATTTCAGTTACGCAGATGGTTATTTATGCAGGTTTTCTTTTAATGGAAACTCCTGGAAAAGGCACAGTCAGCTCTCTCTGTCTACTTTTCTTGGAGATGAGAGCTCAAGATAGTGCACAGAGACCACAGTTCCCTGCTTTGCACATGTAAATCTTGACCCTCCTGTTCTGGGAGAAGAAGTAAACCCAGAGTACAGGAGCAGTGAGGAAAGCAGGATTTGTGTGCCCAGTGAGGAAATTGTGGTGGTCACCCACAAGGGAGCATTTTATTGACACACCAAAAAGCCAAGGGTGTTACTCACCATCACTGAGACAATGCTATCAAGGCCCTTAAGGGATAAGCTACTGTGACAACCAGGAGTAAAGCCAGTGAGACTGTAATCAGAGACTTTATTCCAAATGCCCTCCATTCCTTACTTTCTACTCTTTGATACTGGAGCCTGTAATGCTTATTTTGGAATCCATGGGGCTGACACAATGGAAAGGTGTAGGTAGCAGATACCTGTCTCAGCCTTCGAGAAACAGAGAACTGAACAGGTTGATTTTCAGCACTGCTGACTTGGCTTGCACCCCAGGGTCTCATTGGAAAATAATCAGAAGTGGAGCTGGGACATCTGTGACTTTAATAATTTGTCTTTTTTACATCTTCCTGTTAAGGAACCTTTCCATAAAGCAGTTGCCTTTTCTTTATACTCAGCTTTATATATAACATTGCCCCTGTAGCCAACACTAGCCCTTGTTCTAATTAATCCTTCTTGCCACTGGCTGCTCTCTGTTAGCTCTTTCTTGAGTTTGGCCTTCTCCCTCCTCTGGTTCCTGCACGTACTTGCCAGAAGCAGCTTGTGGTGTCTGTTGTGTTTCCATTCAACAGGCTGTGTCTAGAGCTGTTATTTCCACTGCACAGAGCAAAAAATCAGTTCAGTTCCTTTTTTTGAATTTGCATTGCACAAGAGATGTCTTGAAGAAGTAGTCTTCTTGGCGTATTGTTCTTTTTAATTAAAAAAATTCGGACTGACATGTGTATTCTTTACTTGCATACAGTGGGTAAGGTACATGAAGTATTTTTTTCAGGCATCTGAAAGTGTTCTGAGTCTCATGGTGCCTGACACAATTACTATTCCTAAGGCTCAGTATTTCTGATTGTTGTTTGGATTTGATCTGTTTTCAACAATATTAAGGCTCACAAGTGGAAATCCTGTGTAGGTAAATGAGTAGTTATCAAACTCATTGTTTATGAGAGGTTAACCACAACATTGATTACAAAAACAATGTCAAACTTTCCCCAAATGTCCTAAAAGCAAAATTGACAAGTCATGTAGCAACTGCCAAATGAACAAGATAATGAAATAGCAAAACTCATCACTGTTCTGGGTGAGAAATCAAGGGCTTTCAGCCGTGTCATTCAGAAAGCTCCGACTAATAATGGTAGCCTTACTAAGTTGTAGGTCTCGTTAATAAATCTGAATTATTTTATTGTAGCATAGCAGTAAACTGGATGCACAGGCACGAGGTGTGGACAGTAGCGGAGTGAGCAGCCTGGTTGTGGCTTACTCCAAGTTGATTGTGGCCAACTATTGCTGGTAAGGCTTGGCACGGTGAGGTGGCACCTGTGACACACAACCCCAGGCAGTCTGTAAGAAAGGGCTAATGCAGGGCCAGATAAGATGTGCAGTGGCCAATTTACAATCTGCAGGTTTGCTTTGCATCTGTAGGAGGACTCGATGTGTTAACTTGTCCCAGAACGTGTTATGTGTTTACCTTTGACCTGAAGAGTGATGTCACTTTCTGTCATTCCTGGGTGTAATCCTGTAACTGTACAGATCAGAGTCATTGCATTAGAGGTTGAAAATTAAGGTGTGAGACTTCAAATTAAGAGGAGATATATCTAGTGGGGCTGTACTGAAACAAGGTACCTTTTTCACCTCTTTAAGGTGCCCTTGTCACTCTCTGCAGCTCCCTGAAAGGAGGTTGTGGCCGGGGGGGGGGGTCGGGCTCTTCTCCCAGGCAAGTAGCGATATGACAGGAGGACATGTCTTAAGTTGCACCACGGGATATTTGTGCTGGACATTATGAAGGATTTCTTCCCAGGGAGGTGGTGGATTCACCAATCCTGGAGGTGTTCAGGGAAAGCTTGGATTTGGCACTCTCTGCCATGGTCTGCTTGAAAACATAATGTTCAGTCAAAGATTGGATTCTGATCTCCAAGGTATTTTCCAACCTAATTGATTCTGGTTATTGACTGTAGATACAGTCTTCTGAGATTCTTGAAGCTCAAGGTGATGTTTCCTTGTGAGCCCTGAGGAAAAAGCCAAGTCCTGTAATCAAAACCTGGATGAGCGATTGTTATCCTCTGCATAGCAGATGCAGTGCATGATGACTGGCTGGTATATGCTGGAGTTTTGGGGAGCAGCAAAATTACTTCAGGCATACATTGCCTGTATATTTTTATGCAGTTTTCATTATAAACTAAGGTACTCTAACAGCTTTCTGTTGCCAAAGGGACAATTCCTATCCTTTGTTCTGCCTCATGCTTTGTGACTTCCCTTTGAAAGCAGCCAGAGTGATCTGGCTTGCAGAGGTAATCTATTTTGAAAAAAATCATTCTGGGCAGGAAAAGGTTGTTTTCTGCTGACTTAGCTCCTTCTGCTCAGCTTGAGCTCTTCCGTAAGTCCTCTCCCTACAGGTCTTCTGCATCAGATGAATCCTGACTGTGTGATCACTTCAGAGGTCACTAGTCAGCTTCAGTGTAATGAGAGGCTTTTATGGAGCACAGTGGAAAATGAAAACACTACTCCATCTTTTTCTTTGCCTGCCAACAAATATTTGGAGTTTTCCTCTGTTAAATAATGCAGCTCCCAAACTGTGGTGTGTTTATAGCACTGGGATGAGTAGAAGGGAATAGGAAACACTTGAGAGGGTTGGGGGATGAAGTGCCTGAGAAGTTCTGCTCTGAATACTAACTTTGGAACGGAAGGAGTTTGAATTAGAAATTTCAGGGAGGTTTATCAATTTCTCAGGCTAAAAATACAGTGTTACGCTACAGTTCCATGATGTTAGCACTCTGTCAGGAAGCAGGCACCTCTGCCCAAATTTGTCTTCCAGAAACTTTTTCTAGCCTCGGTGCCACTGCATTCCTTCCTGCTGGCAGAGTCCTTTCTGTGATTGTACATGGAACTGACTCCAGCAGAAAAAAACCCAATAATCTTGTTTCCTCCAGCTTACTCTTATGCATGCTCCTGTGTCTCCAAAGGACTGCTTGGAACAATGTAGGAACATATAGGAGTGAGTTACCTGGATGGGAGGAGACAGAGAGGGGACACTGTCGTTTTCTGACACTACCCCAGTGTTCATTTAACTATCATTGTTTTGTCCTTGGCACTTTCATGTAAGAGAGTAGTTCATCCCCTGAAAAAATTGCATCATGAGTGAATTAGGCAGAAGTGTGGGAGCAAGGAAGTATCTTCTCTGATTTTTATTGGGGAAATCGAGGCTTAGAGTATTAAACAACTTGCCTAAGAGTAGAAAGGCTGACTGGCCAAGAGCCAAATTCCAGTCTCCTGAATCACAGCCTTGTGCCTTATCCACAAGACCAACCTTTCTCTATTAGCATTTCCTTTCTCTCCACCCTGTTTTTGAGGGAGGCACGGTAGCATTGTTCTATGTCAAACAAACTCAAAGTGTGGTACAGGAACGCTTCCAGCAGAATGACTTGAACAACCTTTGAGTTTATCATTAATCTGGAAGCCATGAGTTTTTTGAGAATGGCTTCTGCGTTGGAATCTTCCTCAAGACCAATAACCACAAAAGCTCTAACCACCAAAAGGTCTGACAGTGTTTAAGTAAGACGCCTTTGAGATTAAAAAACATGCTTCAAACAGCAAAAGTTTTCTTAAGGCATAGAGGATTGGAAATTTCTTATCTGGCAGTAGGTGAGGCTTGAGATAGAGTGGACAAGAAAACAGGACTTAACTTTATTCCTCAAGGAGAGAAGGGAATGTTTTTATTAATACTATTCTTACTCCTAGTATGATGTACTTTATTAGGGGAACCATATGCTGAAAGTACCTTAGTGTCTGCTTAACCAGGCCAGTGACAAGGGCCTTATCTGTGATCGAAGTCAGATAGCTGGGAACAGGAAATAAAGACTTAACAGTTTGCCAGTGCTGCTCTCCTGTCACAGCCGGCTTCATTGGGCAATGCCTGTGCTAAGCACCACTAAAGAGCTGTAGTCCTAGGCTTGACAAATAGCATGTCAAACACTCAGCCCTTTGCTGTAGAAGGTTTTAGTGCTGGCTTTTTATCCTTCCTCTCTACCCTTGTTTGCCCCATGACGTTCCCTGCCAGAACAGGGAGCTTTATTCCTTATAGCAGTGTAGGTGTTAACTGCTAACGCAGCAGCCAGTGAAAAGCAGGATTGTCTTTGGACTGATAAGTGGAGAGAAATGAGATCTTAAAACACTTGCTTTAACTGGAAGACAGGAAGTGAAGCACTGGATCAGACTGGCCTAAGAATTCTGGTATCTCGCCTCTGGCTATAGCCAAAGTCAGCTGACAAAAATAATAGTGAAGCACCTGGCTTTTGTTATGCAATGCTGCAGGAGGGGAATTCCGTCCTGCTTTTTGCAGAGATCTGCATATACCCAAAGCTATGACATGTTCCTACACTTCATGGCAGTTGCTGACAAGGTTTCTGTGATTGCCAAAGCTAAACTGCAATCCTCTAGTTGACCTCACTCTCCCAGGATAATCCCTGTGCCAGGGATTCCGATCGCAGCAATTTCATACAGGGTAGTCAGGAATAGAGGAATATCCTCATGCTTGCACGACTTTGAGTAAGGCCTCTTTCATTTGCTTAGGTTTTTTGCCTTTTTCTTGGGAGGGCTTCTTGGTTTCCATAGAGTTTAGGAACATGAATGTTTTATAAAACAGCTATGCTGGTCTTAGACTAAAAGCTCCTTTTGTCCCACTCTTGTGCTTTCCCCTGGCCATCAGTTTATGGCTACTGCTAGAGAGAAATCATCAAGAAAACGTCTCCTTTTCACCCTGTACTTCCTCCGATCACTTTGTTAAGGATCTTCCTGAGCCAGATCTAATCTGTGTATTCTGGTGATGGGAGTTCATGGATTTTACACAATGAAACTCTTCACATGGTTGGTTGTCCTCTTATCACAAGTTGTTTTCATTTGAAGGAAGAGAGATGAAGTTTTTGGGATGCTATAAGAAGTGCAATCCATCCATTTTTTTTTTTAATATGAAGGAGCATTTTGTACAAAGACACTGGTGTGTATGTAAGATACTACCTCAGTTTTGAACGTGCAATCCTAAGGATTATCACTGAGTAGCCTGTTCCTGCAAGCCCTAAGAGTTAGAGTTCAAAAGAGCTGTGGAAAATTAGGGAATGTTTATTATGTTTTAGTCATAACATGGTATTTGTATTGCCTGGAATACTGCCCTTAATTTCACATCGGTTTAGATTGTGTACCCTGCAGTAACACTTTCCTTCCGAAGAAATCAGTAGATACTAATGTTTTGAGCCACAGTCTCCCTAGTCCCCTGGTCTGTGTCTACTCTGTAGTGTCATGGGCTGGAGAAATAGGTGGGAACTACAGATATAAACTGTATTTAGAGAAGCAACTAAATTAATTCTTTCTGAGATGTCACACTTTTTACTATCAGATATTTGGAAAACCAGCCTCATGATAAGTAGGGGAAAGTAGTCACCTCATACATCTGTACTCACAACTTGCTTTACATCCAAACTCAAAACTCACATCTACAGCTTCAGCTACCCTACAGGAATTGCACCCCTTTCCTTTTAAAAATCCTGTCCGGGTCACTCCTGTGATCTGCAGGGATGCCCTCAAATTGGGAGCATTTCTCTGGCTGTTCAGCCCTGTGAATAAAAGCTTGTACAAAACTTGCCCCACCAGGTGGTCAATTAAAAAATGAAAGTATCTTCTAATATGAGATGTTGATGAGCTGATCGTTTGGATGGGGCACTTAGCAGAGAAAATTCAGGTTGTGCCTTTTCCTATTTGCTGCCTTTATTGTAGAGCAGCACAATTTTATTTGTGGTCTCTTTGTCAGTTTGTGCTTTGGGGTCATATGTGCTTGTGTAGGTAAAGTCTAAGTTTGATTTAAAGTATTAGACTCACTTGCCTACTTTATTGTACATTATTAATCATAGGGAATCCAAGAAATCCCTGAAGACGTAAAAGTCTAGTCTGAATTTCTTATACTTTTGGGGGACTCCTGGTTTATATCTTTTGTGTTGTTGTGTTTTGGCGCTTTTTTGTGGGAAAGAAAATAAGAAATTACATTCCTCTGGCAAGAAACTAACCCACAACCATGGAATTATTTTATTATAACATCTGAATAATACAGTTTTTCTTCTCTTTAATCATCTAAGGCTAATGTCACAGATGTTTTGATTATTCTGTGTTCTCCCTAGGATTGTTCTACTCCAATTTCAGTTATAAATTTGGCAGGGGTGCTACAATCCTACCATGTGACAAACCATGAATCTTTCATAAGGAAAGTTTTGCTTGTGGGATGGAGAAAGATAATTTTTGTTTATAGGAAATATGAGGATAGTTGAGCAAAACTAAGGTTAAAAAGAAAAGTCCTGTTGAGATGGACTAAAGAGCAGGAAGAATAATAAGCATTTGGCAGCCTCTTCTGCTTAGTTACATGGCTTGGTGTATGAATTTGCAGATTATAGAACAGCATTTTCAGCTGTGCTTCATTTCTGTACATAACCTTAGCTTTAGAAATAGGATGACGGGAAAAAAGCAAAAACCTATTTTGTACCTCAGTTGAGTGGAACATTTTGTGTTTCTTGTCATTTTATTAATCTTTCTTTTTCAAGGATACTAATTGATTTAACTGCATTTTCACATGGGAGAGTTTATTCTACTCCTAGATTAAAGATTTAAGAAAAAATATTTAAATTTCGTTGTTAACTAAGCAGTCTTACACCACAGCTAGGTGTGGCCTTCCTGTTCCTTTGTGTTCCTCTTTGTTCGAGTGGTTTTTAATTTCCTTCAGATGTTTGTTACTGACCTCTCCACCTGATCCAAACATGGGGCTGTGGGGCTGTTCCCAATGTCCAGCTCCTTCGTTTCATTGCGCTGTGTCAGGGCCAAGCTGTGAGATCCAGGATCTGGGATGCTCCAAAGGTTTGGTAGAGTCAGAGTTGATCGTTTTGACTGAGTCAGCTTGTTGGTGATTAGTTCTTACTTACCTGCAATGTTGCTCTATCCCTAGTACGTACAACTTAGTTATTGAATCACAGAATGAGCTGGAAAGTGCATTCAAAGCCTGTCTCGTTCCAACCCCTTGCTTTGGGCAGGAACATTTTCCACTAGACCAGACTGCTCCAAGCTCCATCCAGTTTGACCCAGAACAGTTCCATGGATAGCGCATCCCCAGCTTCTCTGAGCAGCCTTGTTCCACTGCCTGACCACCCTCACAGTAAAGAATTCCTTATCAGTATCCAATGTAACCCTGCCCTCTGACAGTTTAAAGCCATTCCTCCTTGTCCTGTTGCTACAGGCCTTGATACAAGTCTATCCTTGTCTGTCTTATAAACCTCATAAGGGGCTTAAGTAGGTGCTGGAAGGCTGCAGTACAGTCTTTCTGGAGTTCTCTCTTCTCTGGGCTGACCACCAGGCTCCATGTCCATGCACCCGAGAAAAAGATGGATAAGGAGAGCGCTTGGTCTCTCGAGGCTGACAGAGCGGGTGTGTCGGAGCGATGCTCTGCAAGGGTGAGGGTATGGAGGGAAGCAGGCTCTCTGTGAATCTGCCCTGCTCTGAAATCGGAGGAGTTGAACTTTCCCCTTTGTACTTTTGGCTACCGGGCAGGGCAGGACCGGAGGACAGACTTGTGCCTGCCGTCCCGGCGCAGCTGCAGTCCCGGAGCGGGGTCTCCCTGTGCCGCGGGGGATCCGCCGGGGCGGGGGCGGGCAAGGGGCGGCCCCGAACCGCCCCGCAGCTCAGCGCGCACGTCCGCCCGCCCGCCCCACGGGAAATTCCCCCTGAAAAGGGCGGCGAGCCCGGCAGCCGCNGGGCAGCGGCGCCGGGGGGCTCCGAGCACTCTCCGCCCTCCCTCGCTGGTCGCGTCGGGTGTTTACACTGCGAGGCTAAGGCAGCGATGGGTTGTTCGGATGAGTGGCGATAAGATTTTATAAGGCCGTTCCATTTCAAATGGACCTCTTAAAATTGTGGATTGGAAGCGTTTAGGTGTTAAATAAGCACGCGAGTCTCGTGTCTGGGCTCGACACAACGGGCTGAAGGTTGGGTGATGCTCATCGGGATCCCGTTCACATCGGAACTCGGCTGTGAGAATGCAAATGAATGAGAAATAGTGATGGCACAGATGCAAAGAAATGCAGATAAGGGATCGTGCTTTGAGTAATTACAACAAAAAGCACAATTAAGTTTCTAGAGGCTAAATTAAACTGAGTTCGTCATCCTTTCGGGAGGCGTCTCTCTGGTATCTTTCTTAGGGTAAAAAAAATCCCCAAATTTAAAACTTGGCTGTACTAAATAGAATAGTATTTCTAGGCAAAGCTGCTTTTCAGAACCTCCTGAGTGTATGTGTGTTCTGTTAGCAAGGTATGAACTTTCAATCCTGATAAATAAATAGGTGTCCTGTCAACAGCGAGAGAAAACAGCTGGACTTGCGCTTTAAATGTTATGATGTATTTTAGAGTGGCAACAATGAAGCAGGACAGAGCAGTTTCGGGGTGGTTTCTTTTCTTCGTGTCTTTATGTATTTTCAGTGTAATTAGGAACTAGATAAGGAACTTTTTCAGCGGGGGAAGTTTATAACTTCCTGGTACTAGCTAGCTTTTGTCGTTGTTGGTTTTTTTGTTGGTTTGGTTTTTTTTTTTTCTTTTAGTTGCCGTTTTGTAATGTAACACGAGAGTAAAGAGGAAGTTCATTAGCGTTGTTTGGTCTCTGTTAGAATTTGTGCAGTTTATGGAGCCGTAGGTAGAGTACTGCTTTTTCAAATCAAATGGGTGGATAGATTCTTGCTTTTTTAGAAATGACAGACTTAAGGCCGCCAGGAATTTGTTCAGAGCAGTGACATCAGAGTTAAAGGGCGACGCTTCTCCCATCTGTGTCTCGTTGCAGTCACCTCGGGCCGGAGGGTTTCGGCTGATACTTTCACATCTTCCACAAAGACCCACAGCTGCTCTGCTTTCACACGCAGATGTTGACGGAGAGTCTGTTCACCGGGCACTCCTGGCTGTGCAAGAAAATTACAAATTGGGCAGTTCCTCCAGAGCCTGCTCGCTTGGAGCAAAGAAACGAGACAGAACCCTTGATCGGGTTGTCACTTTGCTTGGTGGGAGCATGTCACATTTCCTCCCTCATGGCACAGGCTTTAAACTTCAAACCACCACGGGTTTCTTGTCATGGAGAAATCTGATGGAATTCTGTTCCAAGTTTTAGGGATTGTCTTTTTGTTCCTCTTTGTATTGCTTGAAATGTGGGAATAAAATACCCTTCAGTTCTTGAATGAACATAACTGGCTGAACTCTGAGCTGTCACTGCTTCTACCTCTTTTCCTTGCTGAATTCTCGGAGCTGTCATTGCTTTTACCTCTTTCCCTTGCATATATAATTGGGACACTTCATCTCCTAGATTCTCTTTAAAATTATTCAGTGTTGTACTCAGGGCAGAAAGGGGGAAAAGCAATTCAATAGCAAAAAGAATGACAGGCAGGTTATAATGTGTAGCACAATGTTTCTATTGCTAGTTTGTGTATGGGCAATTAGAACTAATTACAAAGACAAATTAAACTCTTAAGAACTTAGATGAAGGATTAGCTAGATTTTTTTTTCTTTTCTTCCATTTCAAATGCTTTATGAAGTAGTTGTGGGCAGGCAGGCAGTAAATACCAGTAGCTGTACATCGCTCTTCCAGAATTAGTGAAGTTCAGGTTTTGGCGTATCTCACATTTGTTTGTCAAGCAAAGCAAGATATGAGGAGGGCAGGTATGTAGTGACTGTGTGGGAGCTAACAGAACTCTGTGTGTGTGAGAGCAGATTGTGAAATAGTTAAGCTGTGCCACTTCACAAGCACACTGCTGATTTACAGAAATAGGGAACACTGGACACTTGGCTGCAGAGTGCTGGTAATACCTCTCATTCACACAAACACTTCTGTGTTCTTCCTCTCTGCACAAAACATGATGGCACTGATAATCACAGCAGAGATAATAATACGATTCTTGAATAGAGAGAGGCAGCCAAGACAAAATGAAGTTTAATGTTTAATCTCTGGAGGCTGCCGCATCACCGAGCTTTACTTTCCCACAAACACACCTGCTGTTGAGTGGTGGGTTTACCTTCAATGACATTTGTTTCAACCACAGCCCTGCAGAGATCACTGAGTTTTAAAATAAAGAGCTCTTGAGAGGTGAGAAAATAGCCCTGTCAAGCAAGTATTAATAGAACGTGAAGGGAAATTGTTGGTTAGAGCAGCAAGAGTTAAGGACCTCAAGTGATTGCGCTCTTGTTTCGAGCGGTGAGGCTCTGGCTAGTTTTGACAAATACATAATGTCTGTGGGTGTCCTGCATGTCTGGTTAGCAGCTATGTAAGCATAAGAATCTCCCAGTAAGAAGGTTAGTAGGCGCTTTGCTGTAATGTTGTCATTTTAACTTGTAAAACAGATTTTAAATTTAATATATGGATACGTGTCTGTATATGTGCTGATCAATGCAACAGCATAAGTAAATTGAAGCGTAAAAGTTAAAATAGCCGTACACAGATGTGTGAGCGTGGTTTTGTGAGAAGCTGAGACATCTGCTCTCTCTGAAACCAGCTTTGCATCATTTCTAGGCTTTTTTGTTATCAATGCCTGCCTTCCCCTTCCCTTTTGCTGGACTTGCTTGTTTTCCAGAAAGAGAAAATATGCAAAGCTCATCTAAAGGAGAGTTAGGTAAAGAGCTGGGAAGTATCTAGAAAAGGGACCATCCTCCTCAGTAACTGCACCTAGACTAGTGGCTAATGTTTATTTAATGTGACAGCTCATGGCTGGTGATCAGAAAGTTATTTAAAATCTACCTGATGGAAGATGATCACTTTAGAAACTGCATTTCGACTGACTGTTAAAGGTCTGTAAAGAGTCCTGAACCACAGTTCTCAAAAGTTTTGACCCTAAACACAGTCTGAAATGCTTTTGAAGATTTTGCAGAGGCTTCAATTGTTGAAGATCATCCCAGCCCAAGAGCTGCTCGCACAAGGTGATGGATGCAGTTCTACCACTACCTGTAGGTGTGTGGCAGATAGATGTGCATTCAGGTCAGACTGAGGTGACGTCTCAGATGTCATTCTTTCCATCCATCCCTTCTCTGCTGCTCTTGATTACTTTCTCTCTTAGGTTATAATATTTTCCTACTTTGGGTATGAACTGCTGCAGCACTGGAAATGTTTTGCGATCAACAAATCCCAGGCATAAAGTTCAAGCTTTGCATTGGTAGGGATGCCTAAACCATTGTAGGTGCAGCAAAAGAGAAACCTTTTTAATGGAGTTAGGACTGGATCCACCTCTTTGCCAAAACCCATGTGTTGTGGACTCACAGGCAGCACAGACCTTGGGCAAAAGGAAGTAGGGGTTCTTTTACCCTTTCAGCACTTTCAATATATTTAATAACTGTTTTGCTTACTATGCTGAAGTCCAAGCACTCTTTTTTCAATGCTGTGCCACAGGATATTTTCTGTCCTGTTTGTTTGTGATGTTCAGCTTTGCTTGAGGAGGATGCTATTATGTGAAGATGACAGAGAGCTCAGTAGACATTTCCATAAGCTATGTTCTTCTGATTGTGTAGCACTGTGATGATTCAACTTCAACAATATTTACTTAGCCTCTGTTGTTTGTTTTTCACATGCCATCCCACTGTTGTCACTGTTTGATTGACTGTCCCGTTTGATGTTCTCAGTGAGATATATTAAATAGCTTGTTACTGTCTGGCAATAAAACATCACTTGAAAAGTACTTAGGCTCTTGCTAAGTTAATGTCTTTGTAACCCCCCATTTAAGAGTTCTGCTGTCTCTTATTCTCATCTATCACTCTCCGTTTTCTGAAAACCTCTCTTCTGACAACTGCCCAATAGCTTTTCTGAGGTTTCATTGTCTGGGGAGATACTGCAAGTAGAAACCAGCCCCGTGGGAGACAGGCTGCTCAAAATGTAGACTTCAAAACAAGCAATCAGGTATTTTTTAACTCACAGTGACAGTATTCCACCCAGTAGGGTGGGGATTTTTTGCATAATTTGAATAGTTTCTGCTGCACTATGATAGGAACTAAATCAATCAATTCTGAGTAAACATCTTCACTTTCAGAGGACGCTTAAGAGAATACAGCAGTTGACACTACCAGTGCTTGGAGAAGGCAGCCATTCTTAAAGCAATATTATTCCTAAAAATGTTAACCATTCCCTCAAAATAATGAATTGAGTTTTGTTGTATAAAATTTTCCTTCATCAGATGCATATTTTATGATGGTTATAAGAAGCTGAGTTCTAGATTAGATGGAGGGAAAGGTGTATTTTTTTGCTAATTTCTTCCATGGCATTGATACCATGGATGCTTCATCAAAATCTGTTCTCTTCCCTTGTACCCCACCTTCAACATGTGCATGTACATAAAAATAAAGAGTAGGTTCTCTGATAAAGTAGACCAAGTGGAAAGATGGTAATGTAAATCCAAAGTCTAGAAATTCTAATTCTTGCATCTTCTGCTGCTTTTTAAGATTTACTGTGTCCTAACATGGAAAATATTTTCTTTTTAAGGTGGCCCTGAGCCCTACATTGAAATATTTGAGCAACCCAGGCAAAGGGGCATGCGTTTCAGATACAAATGTGAGGGAAGATCAGCAGGCAGCATTCCAGGAGAACGCAGTACTGAAAACAATAAGACCTTCCCTTCCATCCAGGTAAATACCGCTTTTATCCGGGAATTACCATTGCCCACATTACCGTGGTGCTCGTAGCTATGTGTTGGACTCTGCACAGTAAATACAATGCTTTTCATCTCACGTTCTGCGATTCTTTCCTTGGCATGCAAATGGAGTTGCAGCAGAGTGGGAAAAGAGTTACTTGCTCCTGGTCACGAAAAGATTTGGTTTACAAAAAAAGGAGAAGGTGCAGAGGTGGTTTACAAAGTGCTGCTAGAGGGGACGCAGTGAAGACTCAAGGTCTGGGAGCCATTCATTAGTAGCTTTCTCTGTATGCATGTTTGCTCTGCTTTCTTAGTTAAGTGACGTGGGTTGGGTTTTACGGTTTGGACTGCAGCACGAATTTTGGGAGAGCGTTGAAGGAATTTGCCTACAAAATATGGAAAGGCTTTGAAACGTTGCTGGGCACAACATGAAAGAAGGCACTTTGTAAGAGCAAACAATTGCCCGTGATGCGGCGAATGGGCTCCACAAAAGACACCAGCGTCAAGTGTGTGAAGTCGGAACTTAAAAATGAGCTGGGAAAGGGGAATTGTGTCCTCAGAGCATCTGCAGTGATGATGAGCTGGGTGGTTGCACCATGGATGAGTTGGGAAATCCAGAATGAAGGGATTCAGAGAAGCCCTGACAGCTGTGATCAAAGCAGGGACAAAGAGACAGTAGAACTGGAGTGGAACCATTTGGGCAGTAGCTTCCATAGGATGGACAAAGGAAACCCTAGACAGGTAGGGTAAGAGAAAAGAATTTCTGGTCCCCTATGTGATGTTTAGAGTTGCCTGTGTTTCCTTGATCTCTTTCAGTTTGGAGGAAGTCTGTCAGAGCTGAGATCAGAGGAAAAAGCTCAAATTTAAATGGGAAGTTATAAGCACTTGCCATCTTCCTGCCCAGGAACAGAGGCTGTGTTTCTGTGTTTGCAGAGTGTGCAAGTAAAATGTGGAGCCCAAAATGTAGTCTCTGGAATCACAGCAGGAAATGAACAGATAGAGAAGATGTGGAATGTGACAAATATGAGATGTTTTATGCTGAGGCACAAAAGCTCTTTAAGAGGGAGGGCTTGAGAAGGAGAGTGCTGGCAGCTGTGTGTTGAGCGGCAGAGTGAGTCTCTATCGCATAAAGCAACTGTGGAAGCTGGTCCAGCCCTGGAGCCAGAATTACTAAGGGAAGAAGCAAAGAAGGTTTCCCTTTGACTATCACAGTGCCAGATTTGGTTAGGGAATGCAGGAAATGGAGATGGTGCCAGACTCATTTTTTCAGCACACTGCCAATTGAGCAAGGAACTGTGTGGGCTCTTGGCAAGAGTAGAGGTTTGCATAGACTCTCAGCCTAAGTCTGTGTCAGAGCACAAGCTGAATGGGCTGAATCAAGCCTTGATTCCTCTCTTCTTGGACTGTGCTGCACATGAAGGCCAGGCGACAGCACAAAGGGGAGATGGGACGTGGGTATGTGACTGTGCAAGCCTGGCCGAGTTTGTTCTTTTGAAAGGTGACTATTGATGACAGAGCTGATTGTACTGATAGCAGGTGATTTCTAGGTGAATTCCTGCCTCCCTGAAGCCCGTGGGAGGCTTTAGTGCTGATTATGTTCCAGGGGAGTCCCCTCTAGAGATGGAAATGTGAAGAGAGGGGTCAGGAAGAGATTAAATTTCATGGTGTGGTTATGAAGATGAACATCAAGGGGGAACTGGAGAACCAAAAGCAAGTAGATCAGTTCATGGGGCTGGGTGTGACATGAGGGAGAAATGATGTAATGGTTGAAGAAAGTGAAGGAGCAATGGAAGTATTTTTTTAAGGGTAAAAAGTAACAGTGGCTTGTTGAAGACTGAATGGAGCCAAATTGGAGATTGATGCAAACAGATGATGACAGGTAAAAAAATACAGTTCAAGTTAAAGATTTGAAGTGTTGACTAAAAAGGATTGTGATGGATCCTTGGAGTCTCAGGAGGAGGAAAAAAAGGGAAGGAAAGCAGCCATGGAAGTGGAGAAAGAGAGCTCACCTCTGCACAGACGTGTGCCTGAGCACGTCTTGTATTTGCTTTCAAGTTTTTATGTGTCAAACAATTTAGGCCAGACTGGGTTTTGTCCCTTTTTTTTTTTTTTTTTTTTTTTAACACTTCCTCACTCGGTGACTTCACCGGTAGCCATCTACTTGAGGTTGCTTTTATGCACCTGAGAAAGGAGCATTGAATTAGGCTGATGCCTAGTATGAAAGCTCTGGTAGGAGCTTGAGAATTTGGTACTCCCCAGTTTGAATGTAAGATTGAATACTCATCTGAGAATTAGTAGGGAAAAAACCCAACAACTTCAGAGTGCGCTGTGTTGTGCTGTATCTGTTAAGATCCTCTTTCTCTGCTTAGTGTTCCATGCGCAGGTATTATCCTTATCCCTGAGGCTTTATGAGTTTTTTTCCTAAAATCTTTGGAGGTAGACTTGTTCTTCAAGCAACATTTCTGTATGGTCACCTATGTAGCTCTGGTGTTCCTTCCATAGAGCATTTCAGGATAAAATTTATTTCCTGTAACAAGCGGGGACTGATGCCTAAAATCTTGAAAATATCCTGCATTTTTTTTTTGTAGATTCAAAACTATTTTGGAAAAGTCAAAATAAGAACTACATTGGTAACGAAGAATGAACCCTACAAGCCACACCCTCATGATCTGGTTGGAAAAGACTGCAAAGATGGGTACTACGAAGCTGAGTTCGGGCCAGAACGGCGAGTCCTGTCGTGAGTAATGGTGTTGCTTGGGAGTTTGATTAATTATGCAAGTGATTTGCCAGTCTTGTGCTTTAAAACTCATATTAATGATTAAAAGAGCAATTAGAATGCTGTCTTTGCTGTAGTTTATTAATCCATCTTGGGGAACTTCCCTTGGAAGTATTTCCTTCTCAATACTACACTTGTGCTTTTTCTTTCCTGTCACCGTTTTCTTTCCTTTATCCATTCTCCCAATGTCTGTCTTCTTTTCCTTTCTCCCACTTACTTTTTTTAGCCTTGTTCATTGATACATCTTACTCTTAAGCATGACTCTTTCCTACATGTAAAAATGATGAGTAATAGAAAGGGTAACAGCATTAGAATTCATACTTTATGGTGATGAGGGAAGTTCACATCTTCCATGGAAATTATATTTGGACTTTCTGGAGAAAGTTTGTAGTGGCCGAGTATCATGTAATCTAGAAGACAGTGGTTGTGACACATCTAGAAATGTGTTAGTAGCTGTTGCTTGGGTTGGGGTTTTTGAGTGAAAATAGAGATTCTGTTCCAGCCCAGCTCTGAGGAGTAGGTGTGGCAGGGAAGGATCTGCTTGTGGATGTAGTGAGGAAAACTCAGGATGTGTACAAGACGTTTCTCAGTGCTATTAAGAATATTTCAAATAGAGTTGTATTTGATGATGTTTCCTCTAAGTTGACCACGTCTCATGTAATAAAAACAGAATAAGCTGCAGCAAACATGGAGTGATTATTACTGGAGAAGGGAATTTAGAACTGGCAAGCTGTTTGTGGTTCCCAGTTTGCAATGTAGGAAATATGGAAGTAGGCTATTGCTTTGGGGTAAGCATAACTGAGCTGGGAAGAAAATCAGGTAAATATTTCAGTGTATAAGTAGCTCTTACACACAGCTCTCAGGCCAATGGGATTCTGCTGGTGTTGGTGAAATTATTTCATGTTTACATGGGTTTAGTCAGTAGGACAGTATTAAAGGAGAGAGCTGAAGACACATCTGTTTTGAAGGTGGTGATTGCCTGATGGTGAAATAAGCAGTGGAGATGATGCTTCAGCATCCAGCCCAGGCTCAAGGGATCACGGATGCGCTGCACTGTGTTCTGGTGGCACGGGGCATGCTGACTTGCAAACATCCTAAACTCTAACAGGACCTTGCACCTTCTTCTGGCCATCCATTCACCAGCTTCCCCTTTGTCTTCTCAGATCAAGCTTCCTCAGCCAAGGTCAAAGGAAGTCTGCTGTTCTAGCCCATCCCACTTCCTCCCCTCAGCCCTGTGCCTGCTGATCTGAAGCAGAAAAGCTTGATTGCTTAACACCTTTTCTGGCCCTGTGTTCCCATCACTGAGTGCAGGAAGGCACTGATGGTTGTTTCTCCTCTTGGCATTTAGTTGCACAAGGTTCAGTGTGGAGGCACAGGATGAGCCTGTTAGAGAGGCCATTACAGGATGTCACACCAAGAAACGCTGGGATGCTCTGCAAATATTTATTTGCAGATTGTGATTTCATCTCCATTATGCGTTTGCATCAAATCCTGTCCTTTAGCATAATGCCATGCCTCTGTTTCACTTCAGGCACTGGTGCTTGTTTGCTCCATCCATGAAATCCTCTCAATATTTTTAGGATACAAGCCTCTCAGTTTCCCACAGAGTAGTAAGTGGGCTGCTTTCATTTTATTGATAGTGTGAAACTGTGAGCTTTGTGTTTGACATTGGAGATCCTGATGGGAGGAGGCTCGACACATTCCCTTTGAAATGTTTCCAGCATCGGTACACTCATTTTTTTTAACAAATCATTGGTTGCTTTAAGATGAAAGAACAGTATGATCCATAATTGGATCTGGATGTTTAAAGTCATTTTCCTTTTTGTGGCTGGTGACTCAATCTTCACATTCTTCTCTTAGAGTCCTTGTTGGAGAAAAGCCTCCTCGAGTACCAGTGAACAGGAGATGTCCTCTGTCAATAGTGTTTCTGGCTCTTTACTCTTGCTGAGCATCCCAAATTGAGCAAAAATCCAATTTTTCTTTTCCTCAGTAGAAGTGGAATTATTAATCACAGATTTTGGGCTGCTGTGAGTAATTACTCTGCTTTCTGCTGTTCAAAGTTCCCCATGTTTTAAAGTTCCCAAGCATTTTGTTCTGCCTGTGGTATAATGATCTTTGTACTGCTGCCCAAACTTGATCAGAGCCTTCCCTGGCCGAGACATCAAGGCAAGAGTATGAAAATCAGAGCTTGTGAGGCTTCCTGTACTCAGATTTTTACTTCCTAGTTTTCTCTCTCTACAAGGATGATATCATAGCTTTTTTAGATGTTTTTCATTTTTTCTCTCTCTCTTCCTACTTCTCCCTCTCTCTTCTCGTTATCTCACTTGCTTCCTGTCAGTGCCCATAGATGTGAAACCCCACAGCCCTGTTGGGGCTCTCAGCAGTTCCTCCTCTGACCCAGCCTCTGCTTAGGCATGGTTAAACACACACTTTCACTGTGACAGCACAGGCTTAGAAAACTTTGATAATCTGAGAATTTCAGGCTGCTGAAAAGCCGCCTGGTCACGAGAGTATAATATGGGTATAATAAGGAACTGCCCCTGTTTGTGGACTTTGAAGTGTGCTTCAAACAATTAGTGGAATNCTTTCTCCAGGAGCAGGTGGAAATAGGATTGCTCATCAAGGTACAGTCCCAGTCTGAATGTCAGCAGCCACGATGTGAAGGCAAAGTGCTTTGGTGGATTATGAGATGCTGCTGTGTTTTATTTTCCCCTAGGTCCATTCATTTCAGTTTGCAAAGGAAGCCTGTGCCTTCCTCTAGTGAGCAGAGGTTCTGGAAGTGCATCCTGATGGCAGAGGGTTTGAGAACCTCTGAACAGAGCATGTTGGGTGCAGACAAGGGAGTTTAGGGAAATTAAACGTAACATCATGCTAGGATAGTCTTGTTCAGAAGTGTACAAGCACTCTTGGCAGGAACAAGGAATACCTTTAGGTACAGTAAGATGCTCTTTTGCTAAAGCAAAGAAGGTTTGTGGAGTTTCAAAGCAAGGGAAATGGCTGGGACTTCTGGAGAAAGATGCCTGCTGACACAACCCATCTTCAGAGCTTATTGTAACATCATGAAACACAGATTATTTCTTTCTTTTTTTTTTCTTTTTTTTTTTTTTTAACTTCCTGCTTTACATCCAGTCAGCTTTGATGATGTCATGGTTTTTCCATGTGGGAAAGAGTCAGCCTGCCTGGGACTCCCCCCACCTCCTGCATCAGGGTGACCTGCACTTTATGCAAATCAGGAGGAGCTGCAGCTCTTCAGAACTTTTCCATAACTATGTGAGATTTAAAAACCTGTTTTGACCTGTTAAAAAAAACCTTTATAATAGTGTTTTAGATTTACATTCCCTGATAAGAGCAGGAGAGCAAATCCTTTAACTAATACAAATTACCAGGTTTATTGATTACAAAAATGATTGTCACTATAAATCACTCAAGACTGAGTATCTTAACTTTTTAATCACTATAGGTTTACTGCAGATTAATAATTTTTAATGCAGAAATATATGTTCTTAATAATACAAATTATTTAGAATTTTATTTTAGGATTGTTTTGTTTATTTTTTTTGCTTCTGTGTCTGCCCTTACTTTAGGAAAAACAGCATCTCTGCTCTTCAGGTCTTGTACACCCTTCTCAAAAGAAGCTCTTTTTCATTTCTTACACTGGATGTTATCACACTAATTAACATGAATATTTTATTTAATAGTTGACACTGAAGATGTTATTAGTTGCTGAAATCTTGCCACATATGCTTCAGTTTTCAGAACTTGGGCATTCAGTGTGTGAAGAAGAAGGACCTGAAGGAATCCATTTCTTTACGAATCTCGAAGAAAATTAATCCTTTCAATGGTGAGTGGAAATCAGCTGGTTCTCTTGGCAGGGTGATGGGGTTTTTTGTCCTGTCCTGCCTTTGCTTTTGTGTCAGAGCTCTATTTTTTTTTTCCAAAAAATCTCTTTCTGAGAAACAGTCTTCCCCTTCTGTGTCCCTCCCAGTCTTTCTTCCCAGCTATCACGTGATTAATCTATTTGGATAATTGCCCTTTTTTTTATATTGAGTTTTTGTAATTCCCAGCAGCAGTCTGAGTTGCTGCTTGGACAGAGGGAATGGGATAGCAGCAGAAACCTTTCCTGGAAACATCTACAAGTGTCTTGGGAGTTGGATTTCCCCAGTTTTGGCAGCAATGAGAGTGAAAGACTGATTTAGCATAACTCTGCAACAACTTAAGCCGATACAAATCTCACTTGCCACTTTCTCATCTCTTCTCTTGCTATGTTTTTTGTGACCAGGTCAGGGGGCCAATAGCCCCCTGGGAACTGCCCCTCATCTGATTTTACAGCGTGGAAGCTCAGAAATCCACAGCAGGGTTGCAATGTCAAGGCTGGGTTGGACAGGGCTTGGAGCAGCCCGGTCTGGTGGGAGGTGTCCCTACCCATGGCAGGGGTTGGAACGACATGATCTTTCAAGTCCTTTCCACCCCAAACCATCCTGTGGTGCTGTGGTTGGGCTCATCAAGGTCAGAGGCAGGACCTAGAACCACACCTGTGAGGGCTTGCTCACAGCATTTTGTTTGATGTGACTGATCTGTGGGCTGCTCTCAGAAGGAGTCATCCTGCTCTTCCCTCCATCCCTGCTCACACACTCCCACCACTTTCCTCACACCTCCACACACAGGGGCTGTGTGGCCCCACAGTGAGTTGCTCCAATGGAAAGCCAACTTGAAAAAAAAAAAAAAAAGGAGAGTGGTTTCTCTTCAGATCAACTTGCTAAACCAACTCCCCTCACAGCAATTTAACTGCTAAGTTCTCTGCACAAAGGGGGTGGGGAACACACTGCAAAGTTTTGGGCCAACTGGAGTAAGACCAGAATGCAGGCACAACTAGGGGAATTAGATGAAAAGCATAAATACCACCAAATTACTAGCTAAGCAGTGTCAATGTAGTCATGTGTTTCCCTAGGAGTGGCAGGAGCTTGGAGATTCTCCAGACACTTCTGTGGGTTTTCTAATACCCACAGAATTCTTGCTATATTCAGGTAAGATCCCTTATGGAGAGCTGAGAGCTGGATTTCTGGCTGGCTTTAAAATACATGTCCCTGAATTGGGACAAAAAGAAAGATGTTGAATTTATCACAGAATAAGAAATGTCTTAGATATTTTTCTTAATTTTAGAGCAGCTGTTTGGAATCAGGTTGATGGCCCCAATGATCCATCTGAACAATTACCCTAGTTATGATAATTTATGCACACAGGATTTTGACTAGAGTTTAGTTCATCAGCACAATTTAAACACTTTAAGGGTTTGAATTATGTTGTCTTGACTCAGCCAGCTCTACCTTGATTTCAAACAATAAAAGGGGAACTTTTCTGTAGAAGGAAGTAGATTTTTACAGTTATTGGCACTTAACTCCACTTTCACTAAATAATTTTGGGTGATTGTGCTTGCTTGTGCTTGGTAGCATCTGGGCAAATCCTGGGCTGCTTCTTGCCAGTCCAGCAGTGATGGAGGCCCTGGCAGGTTGCTGCCCTGGCAGCAGGGGAGGAGCCTGCCTGGGTGACACTCAGGGCAGCAGCCTGCTCTGGGCAGGGGCTGTGCTGAGAAGGGGCCGCTGGCAATCCCCAGCTGCGTCACTGCCCTTTGGCGCGTGTTAACATGTCAGCACAAAGCAGAGCCACTTGGGAATGGCCTCCAGGGCAGTCCCACGCTGAGCAGAGCCTAGAAAGGCCTGGGACCAAGGTCTAATAAAACAGGATTAGTGACAGGAATATTTTTATGTGTTTATTTAGTTGATCAGAACAATGTTTTGTGAGCTTCAGTCACCACAGTGTTTGCTGCTTGATAAGGTTGAAAGTTTTATGTATGGATTTAGTTTGTTTTTTAAGGTCAGAGGAGTGTTGTTACATTTTCCAGGATTGTGCAGGCTGTGCTGAATGCATCCTACATTGTGCTTTACCTCTGTGTCTTCAGAAAGGCATCAGGCTTCCCTGTTTAGAGACATTCCGGAGCTGTGCATCCTCTAAGCAGGTCGCAAGTTGGTGTTACTCATTTCTTGTATGACATCATCAAAGAAACTTCATGGAAAATGAGCCTTCAGGGTGCTTGTGTGTTGGTTGGCTTTTCTTTTTCTTTCCCACTTTCTTCTGGAACAAACATTCCCTGTCCTGAGCCTCCTTCTGGGGAAGAGAGGTTTAGTATTGACCCTAAACAATTGATGCCTATCTCTGGAATCCCTGGGTGATTGGAATTTGTTTGCAGATCACTGCAGTGTGCAGCTGGAGGTGTTGGCATCGGAGTCATTCTGGAAGTGTGCCTGTGTAGGGCTGTCTCACTTTGAATTCCCAGTGTTGGCAGCATTTATCCCTCGTGAAGTTCAGCACAGGCTGTAGGAGCTGTGTGCATTCACTAGGAGGGATGACTTGCAATCAGGTTGCTCCTCTTGTGTTAGCCTTGTTTGAGAGAGAGGAAATTGGTATTTCCACACCATGTTTGTGATCTGTTGTGTTCCCAAAGCACATCTCATATATTTTTGTCTTCTAACAATCTAAGGAATTCTAGAAATCGTTTTTGTCTCTTGTCTCTGAGCACTCCAGGGAAATGGGGCACAGTGTCAGCCTAACATGTAACTAGGACTCCTTGGCATGGTGATGGTGATGATGATGATACAAATAGCACAGCATCGAAGGAGCAGAGTTACTCCTCCAGTGGAGCTGGTCCATGTCTGCTTTCTATGGTGTTTATTTTCTTTTAGGAGCTGTTGAGTTGTGCCATATCCTTGTCTTCCCATGCACTGTCTGATGTACAGCCAACTCAAATTAAAAGAAGAGCCAGTTTTCAGTTAAGAGCTTTTGTGAGTGGGTGTGACTTGACATAGAGACAACAATTGAGTTAATAACAACTCGAGTTAATTGTCAATGAGGAAAAGCCCTAAGTGTTTTCTTTAAATTAGAGAAAAACTGTACTCAGTGCAGTGTTACAGAGGACTGACCCTTTTCTAGCCTGATGCACAACAGCACAGAAACCCCGGACTTGAAGTGAGAACCCCAGAGAACTGTCAAATTCCAGGCAGTTTTTATCAGAGGGGATAACCTGACTTTCCCTGGAGCTTGCCACAGGCTTAAGCTTCCTGCTCCTTTGCAAATGCCTGTGCTTACAAGCGTGCAGTTCATTTTTACGCTCTCCCCTGCACCCCACACCTCAACACGTCTGCGTGTGCCTCCGCAGTGTTTCCTTTGCCGTTTCCCCTTTCCGCCCAGAGCAGCTGACCCTGCGGCGGCTCCGCGCTCGTCACCGTCTGTGCCGTGACGCCCCCGCCGTGCTCGCATCCTGCCCACGCCGTGCCCTCTCTGCAGCTTCCTCCAGCACTGCTTCCATGAGAACCCCCCTGTCCTCTGACGCCACTCTCCAGCGCTGTCCCCAGGATCTCCCTCTCCCTCCGCCGGCTCTGTGTGGAGTTTAATGGAGCCGTGGATCACATGAGCAGCTCTGGGCAAGAATTCTTGGGATGGGAATGGGTTGAAGGTGTCCATTGTAATGATCTCCTTGGTTATCATAAGAAACTTTAAGCTCCTTTTCTTGTATTGAAACAAATGTGCAATCTAGTTCAAAACCAGTTAAATCCTGAAGTGTAAGATATTAGTAGTAAGAGTCATCGGCTTTTTAAGAGGCACAGAGGACACTCGAGGGAAGCTGTGTGTCCTGATCATGGGATCACTTTAGCACTTAGCTTTGGAAAGCTCTTTGGTTTTCTGTTCTCATGCAAATGCTCTTTTCTGCTTATTCCAAAATGTATATGTTAATATAAAGGACAGCCCCCTTTCAAATTGTTTAAAAAGGAAAATTACCAAGTAGCGAGACAAAAATGCTGACTGCTTTATTTTTTTATGATAGAAACAGAAATTGCTAAAGAAAGGTATTGGGAATGTACAGAGGCTGATGGATACACTCGTTTAAGTCTGTTCCAACTACACCTTTTTCACATTGAACTTAAAACAGGAAAAGAAGCCAGAGAAACATTGTCTAGGCAAAACAAATACTGAGTTTTGAAAGTTTACATTTGTGTTTCCAGTTCTTCCTTTGGCCAGGCCATTTGCCTTCCCTCCATTTCTTTCTTCTGTGAACCAGGGAAATGTATCCATAGAAGTTTGGGCATTTACTGACTGTAGAATGGCATCTGAATTTTAGTTGTTTGCACCCATCAACTCCCTGAGTTTTTGCTTTTTGAAAAATGGGTGTTGCTGATGCATGTTCTGTTTCAAGGTACACATAAAAGTTTATCTTTTTCTGCAGAATTGATTGAAAATTATGTTTTTGTGGATCTCAGTGTAAGCAAACAGGTGTGGGTGTATCAGGAGGAGGAACAGAATGCTGCCACAGTCGTTCCTTCCCCTTGTTCCCAGCTTCACCAGGACTCTTCATCAGGGACTGCAGTGATAGGACAAGGAGTAATGGGTTCAAAGAGAAAGAGGGGAAAATTAGGTTGGATATACAAAGGAAATTCTTTAATGGTGGTGAGGCCCTGGCACAGATTGCCCAGAGAAGCTATGGGTGTCCCATCCCTGGGAATGTTCAAGACCAGGCTGGATGGGGCTCTGAGCAACCTGGAGTAGTGAACAGTGTCCCTGCCCATGGCAAGGAGTTGGATCTGGATGATCTTGAAGGTCCTTTCCAATCCAGACCATTCCATGATCCTACTTCTCGGGAGGTGTTAGTAAAAGGCTACACCAGCACAGCTGTGGCTGCAACAGGGACACAGGCTGGAGGGATAAGCTGGATCTGAAATGGACCTCCTGGGCACCAAGAGGGACCTGTGACTTGCAGCCCATTTCTCTGCCTGGTTGAACCTGGTGTAAATCAGCACCAGCTCTGGAAGAAGCTCTCCTTCCACCAATTCCATTGCACCAGGGCTGCCTGTCGTGGGAACCAGCTGGCTGAACACAAGCCTTTTCATCTTCCCTTCTGGCAAGATAGTTCTGAGCCAGACAAGTTCCTTGATCTGATTCACCACATGAGAGCTAAGCCAGCCTGAACAGTGCTGGAAAGGTTGGGCAGAGCCACTTTTTGCAGCAAAACTTCTGGCATGGACCAAGTTAGACTGCCCAGTCGGTATCAGGGCCAAGGGGGGTATCTTTGTACTCCAGGAGCGAAACCCTGGAGGCAAACCACCTCTGTGTCATCCCTTAAATGAAACTGAGCTCCCAGCACATCCCTAAATTAAAAACCCTCATCTGCGTAAGAGAGAAACAACCCATGATGATTATTAATGATGTGTGTTCCCCACACATGTGGGGAGTGATGTGTGATGATTATTAATGATGTGTGATCTCTGGGGTGTTTTAACTTGTGGAAGGTCATTCTCTTTGACATCTCATGTGGCTCATGTGCCCCTGCAGCCCCTCACCAATGGGAGAAGGTCACAAGATGTCCCTTTGCAGGGTGAGCTGTGCTCTCCACAGAGCCCCCTCTCTGACTGTGTCACACCACAGTGTTTGCCCTGGAAGTTTCCATGCAGGTTAAGTTGTGATGCCTCCAGCTCTGCCCACTCCAGAAGGCTGACATCATCAGCTGGGTGATGGGCTCTGGGTGAGGGATCTGCTGTTTGACAGGTATCACATTATCAGTCAAAAAACCAAACACTGATCATGTCTCTTCAGTGTTCAGGATAAACTTTCACTTTCCCTGAAGTATCACCTTATGAGTGCATCAGAGCCATTCATCCCCCATTAATTTAATCATATAAATGGCATTTTATTGTCCTTGCTGGATGTTGAAAGCTGTTGAAATACTAAAAAACCCTATAAAAATATAATTAGAAATTAATAAACAGGAGGCTTGACATTACCAGCGTCTTTAATTCTGTGTTAAACTTGAACTTGCACAGTGGTGTGTTGAACCCAGAAAGTCTCCAACTTTGTGTTACAGAAGCAAATCCAGCAGGTTCTCAGTGGAATCCCAGTGGGGCGTCTCTGGATTTTAGAGATAAAATCTTGGAGACAGGGACAACCCAAACCTAATGCCTGGGAGCTGCCTGGATCAGTCAGCTCAGGTTGGAAGGAGTTCATAGTTTAGCTCATGTGGGGAGTTTTGCCCACACTGGGACTGTATTGGTTTCTTTCCACATTAGCAGACAATGGATTAGGGAATTATTTCCAAGATAATTATTTAATAAAGTTGAGGAACCATCATTTTGTCCAGAAGAGTTGTAAACAGATCTATAATGAAATTATTTACTGGTTCTTGTAGTGCATTTCCAGATGAACAGCAAATCCTCCCCAGGTTTGACTGTAACTCCAGGTATTCCTTTTGCAACCCTATAGCCAGAATCTTGGTGAGGGGGGTTGGATTTCTTTTACCATGGTGCTGCTGCTGTTTTTATGGACTTTCTTTTTGACATCATATTCTACATTTACCTTAGAATTTTAGTTATTTTTTAACTATTATTGTAATTTCTGTGAGTTACTTCTGAAAGCTCCTTGTAAAGCTTACAAATAGTCTTTCATGTGTTCCTGTGTGCAAAGATAACTACAGTTAAAGGACTTCTGCCAGGTTTAGGCTATTCTTTGTGATTAGGCTGGGCCATCACAGGAACATACCCAGGCTTTTGGTTGGGTTCCAGCTCTTTCACCTGGATCCAGATGAAGACATGAAGGTGTGGTACCACACAGCGAGTAGCAGTCAGAAGAGGAAGTTGAACCCTTGCCAAAATCAGAGAACTTCTTCCCTTTTTGTTTTTTTGATTCATGTGTTGTGTTGGAGCCTCTTTTCACCACACCTGTGCCCCCAAGGTGCCACATTGGGCGACGTCTTTACTTCACACGTGTGATGCCCCTGGTTTCAGTCCTGCTTGTGTGGAGCTTGCAGGGCTTGATGGAGTGGCTGCTCCTCCTCTCCAGTACATAGCGTTCTCAAAATCTTCGACAGCGTTTCCTAACTTTAATAACTTCAGGTTTGTCAGGTTTAACCCTGTCTGTTGTCCTTCTGCACAGAAGTTGGTGGAATAACATGGAATGACATGACCATCCTCCATCCGGCTGCACTCCAGGCATTACTCAGGGTGTTTGTCTGCCTCAGCTTTGTTTGCTTTTAATATTCCCAGGGTGTAAGCCAGCATCCATTCCAAGTTAGTGGCTGCTCTCAAATTGACTTCAGAGGGAGCAGAATTAGATGTTTGTTAAAAATAACATTTTGTTTTGTTTGGATGATTGTCTTGTTTGAAATTGGTGAAAGCTGTATGCTTCTTCATATGCACATGGAATCTGGTCTCTTTTTTAAAGTGTGTCATCACAAGATGGAGTTGCAGCTGTCTTGTTCTCCCTTTTTTTTTGCACTGTTATGTTCTTCTTGTCTGGTTAAAAATAGCCCAAGAGGAATCACTCTTGACTGAACACTTCCTCTTTCAAACTACAGATTTTTAAAATTCTATGAAATCGTTTATAAAAACATGCAAATTAGGAGCAGTGGTTTTGCTGCAATAGAATGAGCTGTACACAGTGTTTCTGTCCCTTGCCATTCTTGGCACACCACTCCTGTGTCAGGTGTTAAACAGATTTATTGGGAATTTGCGCAAGTTTGTAGCATAGGAAATGATGTCATTTGAACATTAGCATTGCTAATTTTCTCCACATCTAGAGTATTTTTGCTTTCATAGAGTACTCTTAGGCTTTAGTCTGCTGTTCAGTGTTTCTGAGGAAGAGACACATTGCCTTGTAGAAAGCACAGAATGGGACTGAGGCTCCTTTAGCGTGAGAGAGGGACTTGGTTGCACAACCACAAAGCCCTCACTTTTGATTCAGGACTTTTGATCAGAAGCCAGATCCAGATTTTGTGCTCAGCTTCCATCCACAGTCAGCTTACTCAGGCAAAGGTATTGAGTTTCTATGCTTAGTTTAATTATGAAGAGGTTTGAGGTTTCACCACCTCTTGGGTCTTTGGAAGGATCCACATGGTTGCCAATGGCTAGCACAGCACAGGAACATAAAACCCTGATGTCAGGGTGTCCTTGGGAGCTGGCTGTGTTGTCAGGGCATGGATTGGAGCTGCTCTCCTGATAGCCCTTCTGCAAGGTACACTTTGGAAAATGCACTTTTCTTTCTGTGTTCTCTGAATCAGGCTGTATCAATAGGCAGCTGGGCTGTGGAGTCAGCCAAATCAAAGACAGGCTGAGGAGCTGCCTGTTCCAAACCTGTTTCCTAAAGATCCTATTTCAGGTTAGCAGGTGAACTAATGAAGTGCATTAAAGCATAAAACTTCGTGTATCTGGTGACACAGTCAGCACCAACCTGCAAAGTGCTTATGGGCAGAACTCCCCTGGGCCTCACCATTTCTGAAGTTCACACAGTTGTTGCTTAGTTTTGTACTCACTGCTGTATTTGCCTTGAAATATTGCAGATCACAGGCTTGTAAAGGGGAAAGGTGACTTGATTTGCCTTTGCAGTAGAGACCAGTGGAAAGTATTTTGAGCTCATCACACTTACTATTTCACACTATCAAAAGGTAAAAGGAAGAAGTCACTCAAGTGGGCATTGTGGAATCCCACTCGTGGCAGGGTGGAGACTGAGCCAGTGATAAATGCTAAAGGTCAGAGCAGGCAATCTTATCAGTACAGCATGGTCCCCAGACTTATCACAGCCATGTTTAATCTTCTGTTCTTGTAAGAGCCCTTTGAAAGGGAGGGGAGGAGAATGGAGAGCTGGCACATGTTGGCTTTGGGTAACTGTGAGGGGTGTGAAACAGCTGAACTGCTGCTTGGAGGGGTTTGGGGAAACAGAAACACTTGCAATGATTTTAATTATCAGTACTTCTACTTAAGTGAAATTAAGCCAGTTTCTCCTTTTTACTAGCACTGAATGTCAACATCATGATTTAGTGTCACACCTTAAAGGAAAGTGTCAAACTCAGAGGAGGCTGCTCTTCCCAGAATTGTCCATTAAGCTGGGCATACATGAAATGTTCAGTAATGATACCACAGGCCCTGTGGTTTGTAATTAAAATAAGAAATGAACAAAATTGAAATGCTGACTTTGGGTTATGCATTGCTGGGTTTTACACTGGGAGGAACATGCAAGGAAATGGATCCTTTCCAGCAAGGTTTTCCTTCTTGTGTTACAAATCTGTATCCTAATGGCTCCACTAATCCCTGCTCTGAAAGGTACAGCTGTGACACTGATGGTGATGGGGTGGGGAGGTGGTTTCTGTTGTTTCAGCTTCATTCTTGCCCCAGGAATTGCCTTCTGACTTGTTTTCCATCTCAGTTTCTAGAGGAAAATTATGATACCACATAGCTGAAGTCTCTCAGCACTGCAGAAAATCTTTAATGAGATCCTAGGATCCCTTTGTACCAAAATATTTCTCTTGGGCAACAACATTAATTTTGTAAATTTTATCACACACAAAGAATAAAAATTACTTTTAAATTATAGATAGTTGAAGCTGTTGTGGTAGGCAAGGTGAGGAACCCAGACACAAGAAACAGCTGGAGAGCTTGGACATTGAACCTTGTTGGGTGCAGGGAAAGCATTAAAGTCTTCAGTATCACTTGTTGTGAACAAGGGAATAATTTGTGCAGTCCCTGTCCAGCTGCCAGGGGCTACAGGCACGTGTGTCTGGGCAACACCATCTCCTTTACTGGTGAGGATTATCCCCAGTTTGGTAAAGAATTCATGCTGGTTCCGTGACTGACCCTCAGTGTTGTCTGTCCTTCAGTGCCTGAGGAGCAGCTGCACAACATTGACGAGTACGACCTCAACGTCGTCCGACTCTGCTTCCAAGCTTTCCTTCCTGATGAGCACGGCAACTACACAATAGCCCTTCCTCCTCTGATTTCCAACCCCATCTATGACAACAGTGAGTACCAGCTCAGCCAAATGTGGTTTTTTTTCATTTTCCTTTTAGTTTTCTCTTTAGCTTGGGATGAGAAATGCCACCTTTCTGAGGTCTGTGCCAGTTCTGGGTCGCACCTGTGGCTTGGGACTGCCAGATGCATGACTGTCACATGGCAAGGCATAGTGAGCATACATTCAAACATGATCCCAGGGTTGGCCAACCAGAGTAAGGACTGTCCATGGCATTCATGGACTCACATTTAGGTGCTTTTCCAGCCCTTGTTCACACACAATAGTGGTGATTGCAAGCAAAGGCCCATGCCTGACATGCCAAGTGATTAAAGTGATAGTAGTGTGATGGATAGCTGCCTCAAGGCTGATCTGTTTTCCAAGGGAGTCCTCCATAGCCTGTTTGTAACCTGGAGGAGTCTTGCTTTTGGCTTATGAGGGCTCTGGAATGAAACTTGCAAGAGAGATTTATCCCAGTGAGAAACTGTCTTAAGGCCTTTTGTGTCCTGGCTGGTGACTGTTTCACTGTATAAGGTGGGTAATGGACAAGTCCTTGGTCATGCTCCAGGAGGGTGCAGAAGTACATGACACCCCTTCTTGGCACTGTTTTCCACATTCCACAAAACTGGATATCTGTAGGGCATCAGCAGCTGAGGATTTTAGCCCCCAGTGTGTGCTGTACTCCTCTCTGGGAGCAGAGTAGCAAAAGAACTTTTAATCCTGGAAAACTTTCCCTCAGTGGTTTTCATTTCTGTACCATAAGTGTTTCCATGCTAAATATTTGGCATCCTCATTTTAGCAGAAAATACTGAATAAAATGACATCTGCATTTCCTAAAGTTGTTAGGATTGTGTTGATGTGGGTATGACCATTGTGAATATGTTGAGTATGAACTCAGATGGCTCTGATACATTTTGAGTCTCCTCAAGAATGATCTAGAAGCTGGAACTGCGAGCATTGTGTTACTGAGAGCCCTTACACTGAAATAATCAGGGCCGAGATAAAAACTGATGTACAGATTTGGAGCTCTGCCTCCGATGCCATTTAGAAATGTGCCAAATCATGATTACTCGTCCCGTGGGCTGACGTCAGTCCCGGCAGAGCTGTGAGAGGCTGGGGCTAAGTGCAATGGGGGAAGCAGGGGCGGGTGCTGGGGGTGTCTGTGGGCAGCACTGGAGGCACCCAACCCCCTCCCTGTAGCGTAGCAGCCGTGTAAATAAACTCGTGCAGAACTGTGACCGCAAATCATCAAAAACGGCCCTGCTCAGTTTCAGATCCGAGCTGCTTTTAGAAGTGTCAGCCTGGTTAGACCTGCTCTGTCCTATGGCCAGGCTGCACCCTCAGGTGACAGGGACTGCAGGCTGGGCAACCCTGGCCTCTGAGGTCTGAGCCTTCACAGATCTGCTCAGATTAGGAGCAAAGATACTCTGAAAACCAGCTTGGACACTTCAAATCCAGTATTTTCTTCACTTTCTCATCCCTCATAATCTCCACTTGCTTTGGATGGTGAGATACAGAAGAATCATACTGACATCACACAGGCAACCCCATTAGAAGCTGCAAGTGTCTCAAATTCAGCACCTTCTGTTTCCAGATGCTTCTAAAATTAACTGGTTTGGAACAGAAATTTCCCAGGTTGCATATCAAAAACTCTTAGGAAGAGTCAGATGAGGCAGCTCAGCACTTCTGAGAAATGGGGTTGGATAGAACATGTTGTCCTGCCCTTGTTGAAAGGAATGTGATTTTCAGTGAGGGGCTTGTTTCTCTGGGGATTTGTCACCAAGGATGTGGTGTAGGGGAGTGAGGAACAGGAATTGGGCAGGAATTGAGGTGACAGGGGATGAGGAACATTTCCCTCTGAGGCAGGTGCCGGGCTCAGCACTCTGCTGACAGCACAGTGGTGCATCCGCATCTGGATTTGTGCATGTTGATTTCCATTTAGAATTCCTTGTCTAAGGACCAAACATCAGATTCCAGTGAAGAGACTGTCCCAAAAATCTGTCACAGGGACCTAAAGGGAACTGCAAGAGAGCTGGAGAGGGACTTTTCGCAAAAGGGTATGCAATGATAGGACAGTGGGTGATGGCTGCAAATGGACAGAGGGAAGGGTTAGATGGAATATTAGGAAGAAATTCTTCTCTGTGAGGGTGGGGAGGTCCTGGCACAGGTTGCCCAGTGAAGCTTTGGCTGCCCCATCCCTGGAAGTGTCCAAGACCAAGTTGGACGGGGCTTGGAGCAACCTGGGATAGTGGAAGGTGTCCCTGCCCATGGCAGAGGGGTTGGAAATGGATGGTCTTTAACATCCTTTCCAAGCCAATCACTCTGATTCTCTGCTATTGAGTGCCATTCAAGCACACAGAAGTGAAACATTGGTAAAATTAGGCTTTTCCTCACGATTCTTAATTTACCCTTCTTGTGAAAAGCACACCATGACGCTGTCAATCACATGGCCCTGTGCTGTTTCTGGGTTTGTTTGGTTTCCCCTCCCTTGAAGGTTTCTGATTCATTCAGCAAATGAAGTGGTGTGTGTCATGTCGTACATGAGGCTGTAGCTCCCGCTTATAATAATGACAGTAATAACTGCAGATAGTAACTACGTAATTGGAGACTGGTGAGAGGTTACCAGGAACTCTGCACTAGGTGTAGTCTGTGTTGTGCTGTAGCTGTACTTGGGAAGGAATTGATTCAAACTGAGAGTTTAAAGCAGATTTGTTTGGTTTGTTTTTTTGTTGGATTTTTTTTTTTTTTTGGAGGTTGTCACCATGAGCTTTGGTTTTTGTATTTCTTCTCTGTGTCTGGAATGGGAAGCCTGTGGTGGTGGTGGAGCCTCATGGAGGATCAGTTTCATGATGTCAAAGCAGCACCAGCTGGATCGTTCCAGACATTTTAAATGTGGAGCTGCTGCTCCAGAACAGAGCCAGACACCACCAGGCAGAGTGTGGCTCCATCCCATTGGAGTGGCCCATAGCCATGAGATTGTTTGGAATGCAATGTACAGCCTTCAGTGGGCGGTAATTCATAGTGAGAGGCAGCTCTCCATCCACAGCTATCCTGAGGGCTGTTCACGTACAGCCACAGTCTGGAGTTTGAAATTTGAGTGATTTGGGGTGAAACCTGCTGCCTTCAGTGAAGGTGTAAAATTATGAGAGTTGCTCTTGGACACCTGCAGAGGGGAACAGAGAAGATGCTGGATGGGCAAGGACCTCTGTGAATAGAACTACAGCCAGACCCTCAGAGAGGGAAATTCTCCTGACTTGATAGCCCAGCTCTTTCCAGAGAAGTGTGACTGTACCAGGTAATCAGTCACTCACAGAACTGCTTTGAGTTCTGCAGCTTGAAGGGCAGTGGGGCTGAGCACAACCACATCAGTGGGGGAGGTATCTGAGACTGCTCTACAATAGTTAGGGAGTGGGTGGCACAGCAGTGCTGGTGTCTTGTGTCTGGAGATAATCTGTAGCATCATGGAAGATCAGACCCTGCTGCTGAATTTTCTATACTGAGTGACTTGCTTTGTGTGGATTTCAGGGTGTCACACTCCTCCAGCTGTTGCCTTCCCTTCACATGCCTGAACTCCCAGCACCTCCTGTCTAACAGTGACAAAGCCACAGTAATTCTATGTCATTAAATTTGCCTGTCTGCTTCCAGGAGCTCCCAACACTGCAGAATTGAGAATTTGTCGTGTGAACAAGAACTGTGGAAGTGTCAAAGGAGGAGATGAAATATTTCTGCTGTGTGACAAAGTTCAGAAAGGTAACCTGGGCTAGGTTTTTTCTCTCCTTTTTTCCCAAATGGACACATTCCATTACCATTTTCCTGCTGGGGGGCTGAAACCCTTCACCACACACCTCAGAGTGGTTTGGTTTTGTAGCTGGGTGGAACAGCTTTCGGGTTCTGGGGATCTCAGCACCTCTTGTGCCTTTAAAGTTGAGCTATTTACTTTACATCTGAATTCTGAGTCAGGCTCCTCACTTTGCTCCCCTTTTTTCTGCTGCAAGTTTTTGGTTTTCCAGTTTAACAAGCATCTTCTGTTTCTCATGGCCTAGATGACATAGAAGTCAGGTTTGTCCTGGACAACTGGGAGGCCAAAGGTTCCTTCTCCCAAGCTGACGTTCACCGCCAAGTTGCCATCGTGTTCAGGACACCGCCGTTCCTCAGAGACATCACCGAGCCCGTCACGGTGAAGATGCAGCTGCGGAGGCCCTCTGACCAGGAAGTCAGTGAACCCATGGATTTCAGATACCTGCCAGATGAAAAGGGTATGGTTCCAATGAGATGAGCTTCTGAACAGCCATGAACAGCCATGATCAATGCAGTACTCGTGGCAGTGGCTTAGTTAATGAAAGATCTACAGCACTGCTTCAGCAAAGTACAGTTTTGAGCTTTAAAAGTTACAGCAGTCAGTTTATTCCCTCTCTCAGTGAATATACCAGAATTACTGTTGGGTAACACTGGCATGGTTTGTTAGTGCTGTCATGCCTGCAACACTTTCCTTTAAATAATTCCTACTACAACTTGCTGCCACTAGGAAGTTCCTTTAGGCCTTCATTAAAGAGAAATTCAACGCTTTCCCTTTCCACTAATTTCTCTAGGCCCATATGGCAACAAAGCAAAAAGGCAAAGATCAACATTGGCTTGGCAGAAGCTCATACAGGACTGTGGTAAGAAAAATACTTGTCTTTTTCTTCTTGTTTGAGTGAACTTACTTTTAGATGGAGCTGTTTTCCTCTAAATGCTGCACCATCATGTTGTGTTCCATCACAGGATCAAACACAATGGAAAGGCCCAAAGTAGCCCCATTCCCTGTTGTCACTCCTGAAAGGAAGCCGATTAAGAAAGGTAGGATTTTGCCTGCAATCTGACAGTGGTTTAAACAGATAGTGCCCTCCTCTTGGCTCGAAATTCTAATCTCTTGAGGGTTTCTTCCTGTAAGATAGTGATACTTCTGACTGTACAAACTTGAAGCTATCAGTTCTTTATGTCACCCTCAGTATGGGCCATAGAGGGGTGAGGTAGGGCAGCTCTCTTGCTGCTGCCCAGAACCCTGGGGTCCCTCCTGGAGAGCAGTGAAGCAAGTAGACAGTGGAAATACACGTACAATACTGCTGCCTTTCCTTTGCTTTTTACCATTTGTGATTTGAAAAAAAAAAACCCTGAAAAGTTTTCATTCTCTCTCCGTAGAACCGAACATGTTTTCCTCCGCGCTGATGCTGCCGCCCGCGCTGGGAGCCCTGTCCAACGCGAGCCAGCTGTTCCCGGGCTGCCCGCCGCTGGCGCACCCGCCGGCCGTGGGGCCGGGCAAGCAGGACGTGCTGCCCCCGTGCTGGCTGCACAGCTCCCCGCCCTCGGCCGGCCTGCTCGGCTCCCACCCGCCCAGCAGCTTCTCCGCGGAGCCTCAGCCCAGCGCCGCGGGCAGCAGCTCCCTCCCGGCCTTCCCTGACGGCCCCCTGGCCTGGCCCGACGAGAAAGATTCGAGCTTCTTCCGGACCTACAGCAGCACGAACGGGCTGGGAGCCGAGGGGCTGTCGCCCGAGCTGCAGAGCCTCCCCGGCGGCGCCGCCTCCAGCGCCGGCATGGTCGGCATGGACACGGACGACATGAATTGCAGCAGCTTCAGCCTGGAGAAGTTCAACGCCGTGCTGAACGCGAGCAGCCACCGGCAGCAGCTGCAGCTGCCCCCGGCCGGGGCCAACACGGGCAGCGGAGCCGCCGCTTTCGCCTCGCAGCCCGGCCTGGGCCACCCCTCTTACAGCTTCCTCGACCAGGAGGTGCTGAGCGAACCCAGACTGTCCAGCGGCCACCAGGGCAGCCTGGCAGACGGCCAGTTCTATGACGCCGACGGTGTCCACACTGACGAGCTCTATCAGTCCTTCTCCTTCGATAACATTTTACAGAGCTATAACCCGTGAGCCAGCGCTGGGTACGTAGAGCTCTCGGGGTGCTGCTGCGTGGAGAGGAGTAATTTACCCTTCTGGAGTCCCCGCTTTCTCTTTCAGAATGTTGCTGTGCAAATTTCATGATCTAACTTAAAGGTTATTTATTGCAGGCCGTAGTGGTGCCCGTAAAGAGGGAGGTGGGAGTAGAGTTTGGGGGTTCTGTACCTTGAAAGTACCTTGTAGACGTATTTTTGCACTGTTGGAAGTGGGAACTGTTAACACTTAAAGATTCCATACCTTTGCGGACTGTAAAGGCTGGCATCTTCAGAAGGGTTAAAATTTCAAATACTTCACAGGTTAAAATTGTTTTGAAATAGCCATTTTTGCTATAGAAATTAAATTTAAATTTTGATAGGACAGAAATTGGGAAAAAAACCCTGCTCATGAGCACTCTAGTTCAGTTTCATCTAATGAATGACACCTGAGTTCTGCTCAACTTACTTGAAAGGTTTAGGTTTTTAACCCCCTTTCTATAAATATTCTTCTCCTAAAATGAGAACATGTATTGATTTTCCACGCTGTCACGACACTCCATTTGCTTTGAAGGCAAATTTACTCGTAATTTTTTTTTAATGACTATGTCATTGTTAGATGTATTTTAAAAGACCGGAAGGTTTGAGTTTTTAAATAGTCCAGCTCTGTTGTAAAGGAAATCACTGCACAAGAGAAGGAACAGAAAGTGAGGACTTGTCTGCACTTCATCCAGAGTGCACTATTTTAAAAGCCATGCCCCTGTTGCTTTAGGAATGAAGCTGTTATTGCTCTGCAAGCTGTATGAGTGTGTAGCTGCCTTGTGAGTGAGATTTGGAAAGGCAGAAATCTCTGGAGCCAAAGTATCCACTTACTTTCCTCAGGTATCTCGGCAGTTTCCTGCTATGCAAGTGACTGCTTCAAAGAAGGCTCAGATCCTGCCTCCCCAGCACCACCCCCTCCCAGGAGGGCAAAGCCAGAGGCTGCCTTGGTGCAGCCTCACCTCTATTAACAACTTTTAAAGCCATTTCAGTCAGTACTAATTAAAAACACTCCTCTATCCTCTGTATCAGGAACCAGAACTTCTTCCCTCCCACTTGATTCCCAGTCTTCGCTCTTAGCCTGAGCAGGAGCTGTTCCTGACACCTCCAGCTGGAGGTAACTGGCTGGGTAAGACACTCTGGCCTTGGCTACTTTATTATGCTGTTATTTTCTAAGAAGCAACACAGAGAAATGTGTGAGTATTTCTTAAGTGACACAAGCTGCTCTTTAGGGCAGATAAGGCTTAAGGGTCTCTGTTGTTCCCTTTTGGTGACATAAAACTGCACAATGAGAGCAGCAACAAAAAAAGCAATAAACTATCCATAACCCACCCCCCCAAATCAAAAAAGCCACTTGAGGTGTAGAGTTGTACACAAGGAAAGGTGCTCCAGAACCCCTCTGTGGCTTACAGGAAAGCAGGAATCCATTGCACAGGGAGCACTCTGGTGCTGCTGCTGGAATTCCATCACGCAGGCCTGACAGTCAGGTGAACTTTGAAAACTGCTTCCCCTAACTCCAGAGGCACAACAAAATGACTCTCCCCGTTTAAAAGCAATTTTTCCTTTGCACCTCTCCTCCACACTCTTAAGCAACAGAAAGACCAAAGAAATGCACAGAAAATTTGAAACGTGTTGTTTATTCTTTTTTTTTTTTGAAGTTCTCAGTTTTAAGTATATTAAATGTAAACATTTTACTCACTTCATAGAAAGCTCTTTATAGTACAATTTGTTTTTACTGTATAATTAAATATTTTCAAAGTTCTGTTTTCCTTTGTAAACGAGTTGGTTTGGTAATTAAAAAAACTGGTTATACCAAGTGCTCAGCTTCTGCAACCTCCTTGGCTTCGTGACATCCCTCACCACAGGAAAGGCAGGGAAAAGGGACAAGGTAGGTTATTGGTTGCTTATCCTGGGTTTTTGGGGGGTATTTTCTGTTCCCTCTTGCTGGTGGCCACTATAAAACCTCAAGGCACGTGAGAGCTCATCTGCCTGTGCAGGTTTTGTGGCAGAGCTGTTGGGTTTTTAGGCAGAGGGGACAAGGGCACAGATGCTTTTGACTGAGCTGTGCTGCTAGTACAGCTTTCTCCAGGCCCAGCTGACCTGGTACAAAACCAAAATAAAGGGGGGAGGCATCGGAGGTGTCTGGCTGGGGAAATACAAGATGAAACCTGCCTCTCACAAAACACCCAGTTTGAGCACTCACAAAAATACTCCTAAAAATCAGGTGAAAGCCCAAGTACAACATGAATATTATTGCTGCAGTATTCAGGACATGATGGTTCCAAAACTGGACTGGAAACAAAGTTCAGACCCCCAGATCACATTTCTCAGTTTCATATTTGCACGTGATAGGTGTGTGCCCAGGAGCTGCCTCAAGAGCTCAGGGGTATCTGCATATCAGCTTCCACTCCTCACCCCGTTTGGATACTTCAGATTTACCGTAAAAATAAACACCATGGGAATTTTGGGAGGAGCTCTCTGCCTTGCCCAGAGAAGAGCTTAGACTCAGCACACTGAGGGTCATCTTCATGGCCCTGTTTATCCTGGATTCTGCCTGGGATCCCCACATACAGCAAGAGCTGCAGAGGGAAGAGCCTCCTGTATCCTTGGCACTACAGCAGCCCTTTCCCTCTCCCCCTTTTGGCTCCATCTCCCTTTGGAACAGCTCTTCCCATACCTGTTGTGTCCAGAGAGCACAGTCTTGTTGACATTTTTTTCCCTTGTAGCTTATGGAATTTATAAATCACATTTTAGCTCACTGAGTTTTAAAAAGTCACACAGATACGAAATTCTCTTTTGTTTTCTGAATTCAGTTTCTCTGGTTTTCCATCATTAATGACATTTCCTTCCTAGCTGCAGATTATTATCTGAGAACTACTCATGGAATCTGTTGCTCATAAGAGCTTTAATATTAAAACCAAAAATAATATTGCTGTCTGAATCAAATTTTTTGTGTTAGAAAAACAGGAGCTTCTGAATTACTTAGGTTACAGACACAAGTTTTGACAGCCCAGCACAGGCAGAGGCTTAAAGGAGCTCCTTAAAAATGTATTTATTTAACACTTTTAGAGCCTCCTGCTCAAGCTCTCATGGAGCTGTTCTAGCATCACTGCATACAAAGGAAGACATCCCAGACATCCTCCCTGTCCCCAGACAGTGGCTAGTCTTGGCAAATGTTACCCTCTTTATTCCCAAAATGTTAACAAAGAGCTGTGAAATTCCAAACCTTAATTTCTTGTTGATAGTTTAACTCTCTTCTGTACTTCAGGGAAGCACCTCCCTAATGGATTAACATGATACAGGTATAAAAAATGACTTCCTAAAGCTGTAGGTGGTGCTTAGTAAGAAACATGCAAAATAACCAAAGAAAACCTCAGATCTGCCCTATTTCAGCCAAGTTCCTAGGCTGTGTTCAACTCTTCCAGGCATCCATCCAAGGTGAGGTACAAGAAATAATGTATTATGCTGCTAAATCACAGCTTTTTATCTCTCTCTCTCGATACCAGCATCCTGTGGTCCCTTTTGTTTGTGCCTGCACTCTGACATTCTTGGTATTCCTGTTTTTCTTTAGATTCCCATCATGCACCCCTGCCAGGAGTTCCCAGTCTTTCTATATATTGTGACTCATTGGGGAATTCCTACACAAAAGGCCTCAACTCTTGTTTCTAGGAAGCGTCCCCAGTGTTTTTAAATGAGAAAAACTTGGGTTTCAGTGCTAAGTTTTCCTCTGAAAACTTTTTTTTCCCCTTTGAAAAGCACTCTGAGAGACAAATTTGCTCTTCTCTACTGCCACTGACCAAAAAGCAGTCAGTGTCTGAGGGAAACTTGCTGTAGGCACTGTCCTGCTGGCTGCAGTATCCCTGGCTTTTGGGATTTCCTGCATGAACTGCTGAGAAAAACTTGGGACTGGGTTTCAGATAACTCAGTGTTACATGCATCCACACAAGGAAAGCTGCAGTATCCAATATAAAAGGAGTTTAAAATAAAATCTGGCTTGATGGAGGGTTATATACACTGGCTCCCCAAAATCTTTTTATGTACAGAAGAAATAAAAGTAAGGCTAGAGATTGAACCAACACTACCTGGTCCAGCATGTGTAAACTAGAGCCCAAGGGTATCCTTTGGCAGATCAACATGATCCAAATGTTCCAGGGACACCCTTGGCACCCAGGCTGTAACACTGCACAGTGTCTGGTCACCAGCTGCTGCCAAGGAGCTGCTGCTTCCTCATCCCAGCTCCAGAAGTTAATCAGCCAGGGCTGGAGGCCAGTCAACATCAACAGACTAGAAAAGCAGAGAGGGAAAAAAAAGCAGCAGAGTTGGTATTTTACAGATACCAAAAGAATTGCAACTCCTTTTGCTACTACTTGGCAGCATCACTGTCTGTTGGGCTGCATTTACATAGGAGACTAGCAGTAGGAAATGTCTCCTCTGATAAGAAATGTTGATCCACTTAGACCAATTCCATGGAAAGCATCTCACCAGGGCAACTCCCTTAGTAATTTCCAGGAAAGACAAACAGCGACCAACTTACTTCCACATCCAGCTCCAGAATGTCAGCAGTTCTGTTCAGAAGGGACCCAATGTTGGGCTTTGTTCTCCCAAAGTCTCCGTGCACAAACTCTTTAATGTAGCTGGAAATACTGGCTAAGGAGAGGTGGATTCCACATCAAAGAAATCAAAAGGGGGAAAAAAGTGGTTTTTTTTACTCCTAAGTAATTTCTTAGTTAATATCTTGTTATGCACATACCTATCTTTAGGAGAGCACCTAATTCCTGGCTTCTGACTCAGGTGCCAAAAACTGCACTGCTGACCTTTATTTTGTTTCATTCGAAACTGAGTAGTGACTTTAGGACAAAACTGTAACTTGTACATAGCAGCCACCTCCAGTCTGCACTGCAGTGCATTAAATATTGTGGAAAAGGTCATTTTTGGAGCTGAAAAGTTTTCAGTTAAATTTGAGTTAAATTAGAAAAAGCTGAAGTGTATTTTAACTAGCACATTTTTATATCTGTCACATACTTAATGAAAAGTCCAATGTGAAATTGGGACCTAAAAGCAAGTATCGTGCAGCAACACCACTGCAGGAGAGCAGGGATTTCAAAACACCACAGCCACCCGAGCAGGAAACTTCCCATGATCCCAATCAGTCCCACCAGGAGGCTGCTTGGCAGCTGCCTCGTGTCAGGGCACCCAAGGATACGTTCCTGCCTGGGTTTTGAGGTGCAGGCGGAAGTGGTGCTCGTCGATGTACTCAGATTTCATGGTGTGGATGAGCCGGCAGCGCACGGCCAGAGGCCGCCGGTGCAGCACCCGCAGAGGGGTCTTCTGGTCCAGCTTTAACTCCTGGTACAAGAAGTGACCAAAACCATGAGGAAGGAAATGTGCAAATGCTGCATAGACTGTAGGAATCATGTGTGTTGTTAACCAGTCCCGTTTTTGTTATCTTGTGTTCTGTAGCTGAGTAATCTCAAGGCAAGACCGATTTTTTCCAAGTTTATCAAAGGAAAAAGGACAGCCCTCTCAGAGGCCAAAAGAGGCCTCACATGAACACAAACTAATGGAATCACAAATACAGAGGAATAACCTTGAAATCTCCATAGCCCTTTGCTGGAATGACTCCAGGATTTAGCAGCTCACTCAGAGCCTCAGGGCAATCAGAAAAAAAAAAGTAAATCCCACCCACAAAATGCTTTGTCTAAACTACAGCCAACCTCCTAGAAATAAAAGTAAGAGGAAAAAACCTTAAATGAGATTAGATCTCAGAACAGTCTTCTGAAAAGTTCATTCCCAACTCCCTTTCCCAAAGGAGAGGCAGCAGTTTGAAATGCAACTTCTCAGGAGCAAGAGAAGCTAAAGGAAAAGCTTCCCAACAGTTGTCTGCCTGAGCTGTAATGGCTTTAAGAATGAGCTCATGGGCAAGTCCTGTAGGAAATGGTGCAACACACCAAAAACTGAACCCACTTCTCCATCAGGCCAACATC
This sequence comes from Pycnonotus jocosus, assembly GCA_013400435.1. Classification (NCBI taxonomy): domain Eukaryota; kingdom Metazoa; phylum Chordata; class Aves; order Passeriformes; family Pycnonotidae; genus Pycnonotus; species Pycnonotus jocosus. Next base: position 67,623 of record VWYP01000058.1, read on the forward strand.
TGGAGAAAGTTCTCATTCCTGCACATGCTGAGCCTTCCTGAGGCCTCTTTGCACTCTGACATAAACATTTCCACCTCCAAATTGTTGCAGCTGTGGGAGAATGGCTTTAGAGTAGAACAAAAGAGCTTTTCTGCTCCTTTCACTTAACAGGGCACTATCTAAGGTAAAAAAGGGGTGCAGGTGCCAGATTTCCTCCTCTCCCAGGATTTGGTCTCCTGGAAGGTGAACTTTACACAAGGATTTGTTGTCTCTGCTACCAGCCAACTCCCCTGTCCTGCTGGAGTGTCTGGTGAAGGAAGGAAGGGTGGTATGGAAGTCCCTATAGCAAGAGAAACCCTGATTGAAAAAAAAAACAAAAAACAACAAAACAACAACAAAAAAAAAAAAAAACAAAAGCAAGCACAAAGCAGGAGATAGGCCCATGGATGGCCTGTATTTAGCTCTTCCCTAGGGCACCAGGACAGGTACTATTTAAATGAGCAACAAGAGCTCCTCCTACCTTGATATCATCTAGAAATGCGATGTCTTCTCTCTGTATTGCTTTGTCTGTCCATATCAAGGCACTGTAGGTCTTTGTCTTCTCCTCCTCACCTTCCTTCATACGACCAATTGCCTCTCTAAACAAAATAAATTAATTACTCACTTAACATAAGCATAATTATACAAGGCTGTGAGCAAGAACACTTCCCAACTCCTCGAGCGTCACTTTGAAACCCCTGGCCGGTGACGATAAGCACTGACCTGGTGACAAGCTGTAAATCTCGAACCTGTATTTTGTCTGAAGAGTCATTAATTGCCTGTGATATTTAAAAAAGCAATCAGTTAGCAAAGCTGCAGGGCTGGAGAGGCAGCAAGTGCTTTACGAGTTCCGTGAGGTGCCCCTGATTTACCTGCTGCAGCCTCTTCATCTCCTCGGCGCTGAAATGTATCCTGCGAGGATTCACCAGCTCGATCGCAAAGGGCCTTCCTGGCAACGGGCACGGGCAGAAAACATAAAAACATGTTGTTCTAAATTAATGCTGGATTTACACAGCAAGGCTGCAAGGTGTGAAGACTGTCTGCTGTTACACAAACAGGGAGAGGCCTGGTGGGCTGAGGGCTGGAGCATCAGATGCAAGGGAAGAAACAAGGGAGTTTTTTTTGGCTACTAAACCCCAGAATCAGCAGTAAGTGCAAATTATGACTTCCCAGAAGACATCTTGTACAAGTCCATGCTAATTAAAAAATAAAATAAGAAAAAAAGCTAATTAGCTTATTTTCTGTCACCTACAGCAATGCCCAGGTGCACGGCAATGTTAAATCCCACTCCCTCAGCTCAACATCTGTTGCCAGAGTTGTAACTCTGTGCTCAGGGCCAGTACAATCCCCAGCACAAGCCATGCCAAGAATCACACTACAAATCAGACAGCTACTGAAACACAGAATTGCTCATTTTTACTTTTTCTTTCCCTCCTCCCTTGGCTACAGCAGCTTCAGCAGGTTAGAAAGCAGCTGACCTTTATAAGAGACTCAAGTTCAAAAAGAAAACAAGGCTTCCCCACTCCACAGTCACAGTGAGGGAATTAGAAGCATCCAGCAGAACACAAGAGAGGAATCAGTCTGACATAAATTGCTTAAAAGTGAATAAAATAGTGAATAAAATAAAATACTTTTAACTAACTATGCCTTTCCATGCAGCCAAAGCCAATGAAAAAGGGGTCCTGTTTCAGGCTGGTTTTATGAAGCTGTTTGATCTTTGGGAATAAATTTCTAAATTTCACTAAAATAGTTCTGAGATAAAATTCCAAAGCCTAGTCAACACAGTTAGCATTCAGCAGGATCTGTTAGAGGAGCTCCACGCACTCATTTCATCTCTGTGTTTAACAAGGGGTCTTCAAAGCCTTACCATTGCCTAGTGTCCTTACATCCACATCTTCTCTTCCAGAGGAGCTAAAATTAAAGCCTATAACAGATTTGAACAAGACAGGTGAGCTTTTATTTTATATTTGTAATACTCCCTACAGCTTTTAAAAGGTGAAATATTTTCTTTCTACATAATCTACTTCAAATCTACTTTATAAACTGGAGCCTACACTTCACAAAGTGTGGGAATTCCTATTTATTCCCAAGTTTCTTGAAGAACACTTCCAATTCCTTGGCCTGAATGAGACCACTACAACCAGACTAACATATCCACTGGGAGGAGAGGAAAGGGAAGTAGCAGGGGTTTTTCCAAACTAATATTTAATGTAATTTTTCCTTGGGCCTTCTCTGTCTCTAATTCCACATCTGTTAGACAACAAATGATGGGCAGTGATGATTTCATCTGGATAATTCCTGAATAAGCATTTAGCTTGTGGAACTTTATGCACTGAGGAAAACAAATGAATAGAGGTAAGAAATAGGAAGGGGTTGAAAACAAGGCAGATCCTATTAAATAAAGCCTATCCTGTGGCAAAAACCTTCTTGGTACAAGTCATTTTATGAATTACCAACTGTAAAGAAGTTTGGTTAAGCAAAAACACTACCACGTGAAACCAACATATTTGCATCATCAGATCCACTGAGGAGCTACTTTAGCAGGATAAAAGGATCTAATTACTCCCAGATCACAGCTAAATAAAGTTTACAAGCTTTAATTTGGAAGGAAATGAGGGATGAAGAAACATCTTTTTTTTTCCCATTATACTCCCATATTAAGTGGGTCACTACCAAGAAAAAATTTTCTAGCAGTGATGAAAACCATGTATGGTAGGAGATCTCCTAAATACTTACTGTCTGCCTTGAATTCTGCCATTAGATGCTCTGAAATTAATTCTTCCACTGAAGATTCCAGCTTCCGCTCTCCATCAATAATCCAGGGAGTCTGAGGTAAATTCCTGGAATATTTGTTGTATCTTCCTGTAAAAGACAAATCACAGTACTTCTAATCATTCTACAACCATGAGTGAAAGCTGCAGTCTTGCACAGCACACTGAACTTCTATGGGAGCTTTGTGAAAATAAATTGACAGGCTCAAGCTTGTTTCACACCAGCACTGTGGCTGTGTCCAGGATAGTGGCAGTAGACCACTTAGTGGCAGGATGACCACTTAGTAAAAGCTTGGAGAGCCTGTGGCTGCAGTCCTGCCTCCAGGAATCACCCTCCTGGATGAAATAATCCAGGGTCCAAGCCAGTTCTGCTATTGGCTGAAGGCTTAAGAACAGAACCCCAAACTAAAATACTTTGGCTCACTATGAGGAACACCATGCAAGGAGTAAAAAGTCCCAATAATAAATTAGGAGGAAGGGCAGGAACCTTGAGAAGGTGCCACGTAAAGAGACTGGCATCTCTGGATGGTCCCAGTGATGTTTTCATGGTACCTCCATGACAGGCTATAACCAAAGAACCTGACATTGGCCTGACATGGATGACCAATATGAGCTTTTTTATGGACAGGCTTGAGAAGGACTGGAAATATTCCCAAAGCAAGGAAATAATTCATAAAGGCCAAGCAGCAACCCCCTGCTTAAACTGCTCTCAACTTGAAACCTTGCAAATAGAAAATAAAAAGAGTTCAGAGTAGCTCTGTGCATTACTTTGGGCCTCTGACATCTCAAGGGTTTGGGGTTTCATATCATATTTTCCTATCTCGAATAATGTTTCCTTTTTGCAGTTGGAGCAGCAGAAAAAGCCACAGAAACAAATGGGGAAACTGAGTAACACAGTTTCACTGGGGCAAAGAATGAAAGTAGGATGACTCATCATTCAGATACAGCCTCACAGTGCTAAATTGTCTTTCCATAAAATAGAAAAGGAGAACAAGGTTTGCTTTTTTTTTTTCCCCTCTCAGCTTCCCATTTTACTAATTTTAACTTTTGATCTGAACAAGAGTAGGTTTAGAAAAACAGAAGGTGTTTCTTGGTTTGAGAGTTCCTGAATCCTTAAAAAAGGTTAGAGTGGGAAGTGATCGCTAAACACCAAAGGTAAGGTCAAGAGGACAATGTTGTGCTTACAAATTGAGATCCCATCTCATTTATTAAAAGCAAAATATCTGCACTGTACTCAATAAATTCTATTCTGGATTTAGTGCTTCAAAAATGAAACACGTGCCTGGATTGGTTTTTTGGTTGGAGCAAGATACAAACTATAAATGAGAAGACAATATTAAATGACAGACAGAAAGCAAACCCTCTGTTTTGGTCTTCATACTGTTGAATTCTGATAAAACTATCCAATAAAGCAAATTAAAATAAAACAGTGTGTTTGGAAAAGCCTAAAAGGAACTGGATATCTTGGATTTACAAAAATGTACATCTAACTGTCTAATCAGTAATTAAAAATAAGGAATGGTTATATGTAGAACATGGACTACCCTGCCATTCACTTTCACACTTTTTCATTTTCCATTTCTTTATATTCAGGGTTTTTATCGCACAATATGTTGGATTTAAATGACAAGTTGGGTTCTTTTTAATAATAATCAGTTTGCATGTATTTAAATAACTTGTTCATACAAAGAACTAGAAGAATGGCAGATGCTCTGGCAGGCAGATGAAATAAAAGTTAAATCATCTCAACTCAGAGACACCCAAGTTTTGCTGCACTACCTGTCTCACCCAAACCTTTATAAATCCCATTAACATTTTCAGTTTTGGACGGGATAATACACAAAGAAATCCAGATGGTGAAAACCTCTGAATCCAAATCAAAACCCAAGGAAGTGAACAGCACTGCTGGGAGCTTGCTGGTGTGGAGGTGCCTTTCCCAAACCATTATTCTGAGGGGATCTGGAATTTCTAACTTTTGACAAAATAGTATTTTCAGCAAAGGTAAAATATAATTTCTTCCCCTTTCAAACCAGTCTTGGACAGAGCTGGATTTGCTTCTTTGCTCCTTACACTTCATTATAGGAATTAACAAAAAGCAAGAATCCTCTGGGTCTCAGCACAGTGTCACAAAGTTCTCTTCAACACAACAGAGCAGCAAAGAAATGGATCACTTTACCAGCCACAAAAACTGCACCATTATTGCACTGAATCTCCAGAGCATCACAGAGGTTCTTTGGTGAACTTGGGGGACATGGAAAATGCCTGTATTAAAAGTAAAAGCAGAGTAAAACATTAATTCACTATAAGAACATGATAGAGCATCACCAGAGCAGTAAAAAGTGCTTATTTTTGGCTTCCCACTCTGTGTGATTTTTACCATATTAACAGCACTTGGTGTTTTCTTAAAAATCAACTCCTAACATTTTTAAATATGGCAATATTTCTTGCAAAAGGAAGCCTACCTTACAAACTCTAATGTTCAAAATAATCCTTTTAATTAAAAGATCAGGACTAATTTTCTATTGCCAGAAAGAAAACACGTTTTAACCAGTAAAGCAACAGATTTTAAACAATCAGAAGTTCTTTTAAAGCCATCCTACCTCTACTTACACAATGAATATTTTTCGTTCCCTGCCTAATTCTATACAAAAGCACAGTACTAAGAAATAGTTTCAGTATATACTTACCTGAGAAAATCCTCTTCTTTTATCTTCTCCAGGGCTTTTATAACTGCCATTCGGGTGAAAACAGACTGCAAAGTGAAATAAAACAATGAGTCAAGAACTAAGAAAAACAAAGAAAGGATATGCCTGAGGAAGAAAAAAGCACTGAAACTTACTATGTCCAGTTCTGTTACTGCTCACTTGGGAGCCCAGGTCCAAATTTGCAAAACAGTTTAAAACCAGAATCCTACATCCATGAACAAAAACCCAAACCAGCCTCATTTTCAGGAGTTAAATATACCTAAGGCCAGCTTTTATGTCAGTGACAGCAGGCAGGTAGTTTTGCTGAAAATAAGCCTGTTGAGTAGGAATCTGTTTCTGAAGTTCAAAAGTTGACTGATTCTCAGAACTAAGGGCTCTGAACGGTGGGGCTGGCCTGTTCCTCCTGTGGAAAGCAGGCAGCTTCCCACTCCCCAGCTGCAGTAAAAGCAGCAATGCCAGTACAGCAGGTGCTGACTGCCAAGCTCTGTGCAGAGCCAGCTGCTGCTGGGTTCACTCCATCGAGAACTGACATTCCTGGGACAGGAGGAGCAAGCGTTGTAACAGCTGAGGTGAAATCCTGCTCAAGGAAGGCTGAAGACAGGAGATGGTCTCTAAATGAACCTTCTAATCAAGCATGGTCAGGCCTTGAGCTCCACCTGGGGTGGAGCCTGTACCCCCTCTCTCCACAGCCTGCTCCACTCTCAGTTTCCTCCAGGTAAAATATTTTCTCTTGTGTCTCCTCTGAGCTTCTCATTTCAACATATTCCTACTGTGTCTCATCCTTCCACCATGCTCTGTGCAGACCAGCCTGGCTCCCTGCTCTCAATAATCTCTTTTGGCACTAGGAGGAGATTCAGTTGGATCCTCCCCAGAGCCCTCACCAAGAACCTTGAAGAAGTCCAAGTTCCTCAGCCTCCCCTCCCAGGCATGTGCTCCAGCCCTGGGACTGCCCTGATGGCTGTCTGCTGAATTTCCAGTTTAATGGTGTCTTTTTTGCAAACCAGACTGGGGATATGGGGCTAAAAAAAAAAAAAATACTGGGTCAGTGTTTGGGACAATTCAAGTCTTGGATGTAAAGAGTTCCTGGGTGTCTTCAGGAAAGCTGCTCTTTCTCCTTCTACGCATAAATTAGAGATAATAGCACTTCCCTTCCTCATAGAACAGATGAGCAGGAAAGCCCTGAAAGCAGCAGCAGGTTTAAATAACTATCTACACAGCACAGAAATTTTCCCTCAGAAGCCAGTTTTTACACCACTTCTCTGATTAACACAGCCCTCGAAGCCTAGCTTCTTTGTGAGGACAAACCTCTGACAGCTCTTCAGAGCTGGTATTTTTCTTTAGATTCCCCTACATTTTGTTGCCTGTGTGGATTTAACAGCCAGGCTCTGCTGGTTTAGCTCCTTATGTAGGATTTCTCTCCTTTTAAAGAACAGCAATGCAGAAAGCAGTGAGTTGTAACAATACAACCTTGCTAAAAAAAGAGTGGCATTTATTGGTCAGGTGGAGTAGACTCAGCAGAATTCCAGGGCCAGACTCTGCCTCTGCCAAACGTTGGCAGACTCTTCACCAGAAAGAATAAAAGGCCTTGCAATGCCTTCTGACAGGAGTTACTTGTCCTCCCTCTGATCACATCAACTGTCCCACTCGTATCGGTTTGCTTCCAACTGGTTTTTCATCCTTGCATGTCCCCTTTTCCATCAATGGTTGTGTGCGTGCTCGGGGTCTGCAACAAGTGGCAAGGGCCCTTTTCTTTCCCCCCCTCTCCAGAGGCAGACAGGATAAAACCATCCTGCCTGTATCCTGGCTTTCATTCAGATCAGAGCGCATGAAAACTGCAGTGTGATCATTTCCCTTTTGGCTGCCGAGTCTCATCTTCACAATGTGACTTATCTGAACTGCTTCACCCACAGAGAGCTTGAGGATCATCTTTCATGGTACTTTTAATGCATTACAATCAAATCCCTAGATCTTAAGGGAGGTATTTACAGAGAACCTTCCTAAAATTATGGCCTTTAGACAGCCTGGAAAATGAATGACCTAAAGAAAAGCACCAAGCTCTTGGCTTTCCTAAGCTGAGAATTGCAAAGCGAATAAAAGAGACAACTTTATTTTCAGACAATTGAAAACTAGAGAGCTTTTTGATGAGGGAAAAGCAGACATTGAGCACTGACTGAATACCCAGGTAAGTTGTAGCTACTGCTGTGAAATTCTGAATGTCAGAGCAGAAATACAATGATGAGATCTTACCTGTTTGTTCTTCGCTGGTTTGAAACAGTCTGGGCAGGCTGTGGCTCTAAACACAGAAATGAAAATTAGCCGCTCCTCTTACAGAGAAAAAAAAAATAAACAGACAGACTCACAAGCACAGCATGTAAATGGTTTTTGTAGCCATACATCCAGTGTCTCACTTCCACAGCTTAGCTCAGAGCAGATTTTCAAATTCCCTTTATCCTAAACCACAAATGGTGCAAGATGTGCATTGCTTCATCCAGAGAAATCATGGACAAAGCTCTGCTCTTCTGCTCTGACCAACACAGTGTCTCAGATTTGAGATGGATGGAAAAGCACACAAGTTTAGCTTTCAGTGCTTTCCAATCCTTCTCAATAAAGGTCATGATTAATGTTTTAAGTTCTAGACAAGATTTGCTGACACCTTGAAATCTGTACTTGCTGCTCTTAGACAACAGCCACTACAAACCTGAGGTTCAAATTGTCCCTTCTGGACAGGAAAATTCAATTTCCCACTGAAAAAGTAACCCCAGGTGTTCACCACCACTTGTGCTTTGTCTGTTCAAAAGGAAACTGTTGGCTGTTTCAAAAAGTGAAAGCCAAGTCAGTGAAACACCTTTTCTGAGTAGAGGAAGTTGCTGTTCCTATCAGTGCATTTCTATGTATGCAGTCAGAGATGATTTCTGGATTTCTGTGTATGCAGTCAGAGCTATTTCTGACCTCTAACCCAATTTATCATTTCTTGCTCATGCTTTTCAACACCTCTGAACTCCTTCAGACTCTAAGGAAGCAGGGTTTGCTGTTTCTACACAAACAACCTCCGTGGCCAGTCTGTGACCCAAAGCAATGCAAACTCCCTCTTCCAAAATTTCAGGATCACCTTACCCTTAAATATAAATTGACAAGAGCTAATTCAATCTTCCCTGTCAAACCATGGGTCATTTCAGCACACCCACCTCCACACAACTGTGTATGAACAGGTGAGAAACTGCAGATGCCATGCTTGGAAATCCAATCCAAAAGCACACCTGGAGTTCTCCAGGTTGAGACAAAGCCCTACTTTGCTTCCACAGAAACCATGACTGTCACTACTACTGTGATAATTCCCAAATGTACCATATTTACATGAAAACCAAAGCACTGCCTCAGAATGTGCCCAGAGCCAGCCACTCACACAAGCAGAATGCCTTGGCACCTCAGGAACTACTGTTTAATTAAATGAGGTGATGTGCTGTTACTTCAGAAAGTGTCTCAAACCTTAATTGCTGTTTAAGTGTGCTACAAAGAGAAGGCAAATCAAGGGATACTGTCAGGTCACATGGAATAAACCTGAGTAATTGGAATGTGGAATGGAACTTCTTTACAGCTTTCACCTGTACAACTGCTCTGCTTGGAGCACTAGCACTGGCACCATAACATGTTCAACAGCACAAGACCTGAAATGCCAGAAAAAGGATGGGAGGATGAGAGAAAATACCAGTGAAGAGGTTTTAGAGGAATGAAAATAACATAAATTAGAACAAAAAGGTGCAAGACGCAGAAACACTTCAGTGCTTTACAGGTTCTTTGCAGGGACCACTATTTAGAACTGTAGTTTGGCCTTATAATTTTCTCCCTCTTTTGCCCAGTCTTGAAGAAGCTGGAAAGGAAAGATGTTCAGCAAACACTGGTAATGATTGTTCCTAACATTGGTTCCTTCCCAAACTTCCATTACCCTCATCTCCAACCTCAAGACAAAAAAAAAGATGCAGTTGCAGAAAACCAAGAAGGTGGTGGATTAAGCACTCAAAGATCATAAATTGCCAGAAGAGAAATCAGGAAATAAATAAAGGCTGCAAGAGAAATCTCCAGTCTCAAGACATGAATTCACGTTTCAACAGAGACATCTCTGCTGAGCTTCCTTCCACGCTAAGATTTAACTTGCAGCAGATGCAAATTAACTGAGTGAAACTTCCGGTTTTCCAGGAAGCATCAACAAACAGGAAGAATGACCCTAATTTTCCAGAATATACTACAGCTAGATTTTGAGAAATCAGATTAATTGGCAGCTAAATTCACAGAACTGTTTTGCTTCTTTGTGTACAGCAGGTGCCCTACTAGGCCAGGCCAGAGGCTGTGTGTAGTGGCCAGGGAATTTCTGTTTGCTTTCATCAACCAGCTACATTGGATTAACTCACTTCAAAGCCTTTCCTCCTGTCCATGTGTTCTATAGGAGCAGGAAAACTTAGGTACAACTCACAAGATTCCCCCAACTGCAATTACATGGTTCAAAATTTAAAAAATTATACAGGGAATGACTTTGAGGAGGGCTGAAATTGAAGAACTTCTCTGAATGCTCTCCCTCCAGTTCAAATCAGAATTCCAGATGATTTTTTAAAATTGGCATTAAAGAGCAGAATTAACCAGAGACGGTGTAACTTCAAGCTCTGCAACTTCATGTGGCTATGAGGAAATCTAGATGCAGGCCACATTCTAGTTTATAAACACTGCATATTGTGCTCTGTAATAAATCCAAACCAACAATGTTGCACAACATTTAGATAAAGATCTTTTGTTACTTGTAGAAAAACTTACAGGAAATGGCACTCCTCGTCTGTTTCTGGGTGAGCAAAGACCACACTAACTTCAAACAGACTCTAAATTAAAAAAATAAAAAAAAAAAAGAAAAGAAAAAAGAACAAGGAGGTGGTAATAGTTTTTTAAACAACCAGGGAGGATATTCTCAAGCACCCACCCGTAGTATAGTTTTAGGAAAATAGCAGAGACAAAAGAGACAGTAACCCATTTATCTATGTTTAAAGACATTAAAAGGTGTGCCAGAGCAGCATTTGCCTTTCTGAAGTCACCAAAGATGATGTGAAAGCACTTCAGAGCCATGAGTGACCTGCACTGGTCCCATCCTGTGCAGGGCCCAGGCAGAGGCAGCCAAGGCTCAGAGCCTATTATGGTCACTAAACCCCAGAGCTCTCCCAGGAGTGCAATAAAGATAAAAACCCTGCAGGAGTCACCACGGTAAAATTTTGTCAGGGGCTTCCTTTGCAATGCCTGCATGGCCTTGGGGCAAAGCAAGGCAACACGTCCTGGTGGATTGACAGCTAGCCCAGGAACTCCAGTGTAATCTCAGTTCTTCCCCCAATTCCCTGTCTGGCCTTGGGCAAACAAGGCTCATTACTTCTGTTACTCAGATACCAGAACACCTCAGGAGAGCTACTGAAAAGACTGGCTAATATTCAAGTGCCTTGTAGATAAAGGGCACTACAAAAACAACTTCTGTGGCACAGGGATGTCTGGAGTGGCTCCGTGCCTAAGTGCTGTGGAGCTTTTGCTAACTTGGTTTGTGGAAGTTTGTTTCTTCCTAGACCATCTTCAGAGTAACTGAGTGGGGGTTTTTCTTCACTAAGACAAAAGAGATGCTTTCAATTAGCACTGCTGGGAAAACACAGCCTGTAATTATTATGGAAGCTGACAAATCAACACAAAGACTAAGTGAATCTAGTCCTGGGGTCAGTGCTATGGCTGGAGACAAGTAAAACCTACAGACAGCCTTGACTGCAGAAAATTTACATTTGAAACTATTCAAGGTGCTTCTGAGTTTGGCAACACCTGATTGCCATGTTCAGTCAATGCCTTTCAGAAAGATTTTAAGGATATTAATTGGAGTCTGCAAGTTGAAAACAGTTTGAAAAAAAACATTTCTATTGCCTATTTACAGATACTGCAGGTCCCAACAAGCTCATTTCTAGTGTTCATTAAAGTGAACAAGGACCAGTCTTTTCTTTTTCAGTACATTTCAGAAATTTATTTTATCCACAGAATCTGAACAACTGAGCTCCCAGAGCAGTAGCAAGTGTTGGCAGTGACAGTAGAGCAGGGAAGGAATGTGTGAGCTTTCCTCAGCCTCTGCAAAACAGGGATCCTGGAACAGGAGACAACTGGAAAAGTCTCATTAACAAAAGGAGGATGGCAGCACAAGACATTTAGCACAAGCCTGTGGTGGTTTCAGAAGATGCAATGATCTCTGTGTACAAAAATGAACACTGGGCCCCTCAGGACTCTCACTTGGACATCTCTGGTTAAAAGAACTTCCCCTCAAATCTTCCCTACAGTGAATTTAGGAGCCACTCAACTTGTTTCTCTCTTAATAAGGGAAAAAGGATAGATTTTTATTTCCTCACCATGTGTATAAGTGTATAAATATACACACACAAACACGTATGAAAAAAGAAGGAAGAAACAAAGTGTTATTTATACAAGACCTTTCCATCAGCAGGAACACCCAACTCTTCTGACAACTGGGGATGAATAATCCACTTATAAGCTTCTTTCAGCTGAACGATGTCATCCTTAGGCAAGGGAAGGCCCAGATTCCTGAATCACAAAGAAATAGTAACTTGCACAAGGGTCTGCCAAAAATAGATACATGACATACAGTATTTCAAGAGGAACTTAAGTAACTACAGCCAACTAAAACAGATTCAATTTTTCCTGTGCACTGAGAAAACTGATGCCAGAGCTTCCTGGGAGATCAAAAGTTGCAAGAGTCTTTCCAGAGCCTGCCCAGAGAAAAGCTGAGAAAGAGAGAGATGCATTTCAAACCACTTGTCTGGGAACACAGAGAGCAAAAGAGACAAGAAACCTAAGTAAGGTCAAACCAGATCAAAAAGAAAAAACAAAACACACAAAACCCAGCTGCCACCTTATTCTTTGTCAGCATCAGGTAAAATGGACTATAAAATTAACATTTATATAGAGAAATGGTGTCTGTATGAAGAGTTCTTGTCAGACTGATAGACAGCAAAAGCAATGGCTCACCTCATCTGCTGCTTCACCCCCAGCCAAGCAGCACGCTGCAGGTCACCAGCCATGCCCAGGGAAAAGAGAGGGAAAAATAAAAGCAAGTGAAATTAAGGCTCAGAACTCCCAACAATCTGAGAGACTCTTTACAAAAGAAGTGTTGTAAAAACTCATGACTAAATGAAAGTATCAGGAATTTAGCTTTTGCTTCAGAAGTGGAAAGATGGAATTGCTGTGAGTTTTTTTTTCCTAAGACATCACTTTGCCCTTCACCTCAAATCCTATGTGGCTTCGGGGAAGCAAAAAAGAAAAAAAAAAAAGGCATCATTAAACATTTTGAAACTTGCTATTAATACTGTAACTATAAAAAGACTCTTAAGTCACCAGTTATCTACCATATAGAAATTTTTAAGTGTCTAAATAAATGGTATATGAAAGCTGATTGACATAAATTAATAAAACCCCAAATTCAGTTTTCATCCATCATTAAAAATTGAAATAAAAAATATACTTGGTCTTATGGTAATCACAGAATTGCCCCCTTATTTAAAACACACCACTTAGTTTAGGTGGATAGGCTAAATACAGAAAAGACAAGGAGCAGAAGGAATAATTCTAGAAATCAGGGGGAGCTTTTAGTACAAATGCTCAAGTTCACCAACAATTAGTAAAAAGAGAAAAACTCCCTAAAAAGAAGCACAACATTTTCAGTTCTCCTCTACCAACAGCAACTACAAAGTACATTAGAACAGGCGGAAAACCACTAAAGTAATTCAGTCAGTCTGTGTCACCAATCTCACTGAAGATGAATTCCAAGAACCAAGTTGTTTGATTTGAACAACACAATGAAACAGTTTTCAGCCTGTAGGCTGCAGACTTTTAAATTCCTTCCTAATCTTTTATTTTTCACACACTTCAAGAAAAACCTCCCCCAAACTCTGCTGAAAGAATCACTGTGCATTGTCAAGGAAATAATTCTAAGGAAGAGGTATGAAAACAGGTCTCAAACTTCAGGAAGCAGGGCCAGGATCACATGGATATTAGAAGGAACCACATCATAGATCCCTTTTCCATGCTGATAAGGAACTCAATCAACAAAACAAGTCTATTATCCTTCATGTGGTATATCTACAAGAATGAGGGAACCCTAAAAATAGCGCTAGAAATTAGGAGGGAAGAGGAATGGTGGAGAGAGGACACGAACTTTGTTAGATCCATGATACACAAACCCACACACTGCTGAACAAAACAAATGCAGTTGTAGTGATGAAATCCTGTTTGCTCAAATCCACTGTGATTCAATATCCTGCACTTGAAGACAGTATGAGTAAGGCTGCTTCACTTGAAGTATATTGTAATCCCGTTTGCATAATAACCCAGATAAAATCATAAATAAAAATAGCTTCAATTGAAATTCCTTGAGCGTAGCTCTGAACTAGAGGATGTGACAACCATAGAACTGGGACTAGGAAGCTGCATTTGACAAATGCCAATTTACAAAGAAACCTCTTCATGGCTTAATTTAGAGCACATGCAGGTTTGGGATATTTGGGATTCAGGGGGAGGTTAATCTCTTCTTGTTTTCTTGGGATAAAACTACAAAACTTCTGCATCAGAGCAGCTATGCTAAAATGAGACCACAAGTCAAATTTCATCCCCTCTCTCTCTTATCTTCCAAGTTGAAAGAGAATTAAAGAAATTACTTTTCCCGTTCAGTTAAGGCGAAACAATAGATGAGGGTAGTGAAGCACAGAAGCCATAAGATCCCAAATTCCAAACCACATTCAACCACCAAGGCAGCCAAACCCTCTACTCTCTCCCAGCTGAACATGGAGCAGGGGATCAGATCCCTCTACTTCGTAATTACTTCATGTTTGTGAAGTGGTTTGAAAATGAAAAATGCTCATTACAGAGCTGAAGCCTGCAGGGCAATGCTCAGCAGCAAATACATCTCTGGAACACACCAGCCCAGGCACTGTATTGATTACCAGCTGCAGGATATTATTCTGGTGCTATCTGAGGGAGCACAGTGGCAACAGTTGAAATACCATGTGCAATCCCAGGCACGGCATTGTTTCAGTGCATTAGAAAAGAGCCTGGAGATGGGGAATTCCAGGATGAGGCACAGGCAGCCCTACAGGGAGTAATGACTACAGATGTTATTTGCATCAATGTCCTTGTAGCAAGCACCGGGATGATGGATCACGACTGAGACCACAGGCAGAGCCAGCAGTCACCCTTCTGAAGGGCACGACTCACTTCATATTCTAATAGAGCTGTCTGACATAAACTTGGGACTCCTGTATTTATGATTTATTTCAATCAAATCTCCTCCTTGTGGAAGGAGGCAATTGCTTCCTTGCATCACAGATACAAATACTATGCAAATGTAGATTTTATGTCCCGCTCTTCTCCAGTGCCTCTCATACATTTCAGACTTGGCAGGATGACAACTGTCATAATTAAATGAGATGAAGGTAATACTGAAAGGCAGTTTCTGATTTTTTTTGTTAAAAAAGATGATGGGGAAAATCTGTGTGTCACACCAGAGGGCAGTGGGAGAGAGGCTGCCTTTGGGTGTTCTTTGATGATAGGATTCCATATGTTCTTGTACACAGCAGGTCAAAGAATTAAAAGCAGAATTTAACAAACAACCTCTTTTCAGCACAAAGCATGTTGAGATATTCTGATACCTGATTTTGATATTTTCAGGCATTTTTACATTCTGTATTGCTGCTTTTCTGTGGCTGTAAAACAGGCTCTAACCTATTTATTTTTAAGTGACAAACTGATAGCAAATAAAGCCCCATGATTTTTAAAATTCTTTATCCACCACCACTCCTTCTCAGCCCTGCAATTGGAGCAAACAGCTGCTTTAGCATTCCACAGGGCTGGAGGCATGGAATAGGAGGGACAGCAGAGACTTCTTAATCCAAACCTTCTCCCAGTCGAACTAAAAGTGATTCCAAAGGGAACAGATCCAGTTTTGGAGCTCCCTACTCACTCATTTCACGCCATCTATTGATTTGTGGGCCCACAGAACAACTCTGACTCCCCTGGCTGTCCCCAGCACGGCGGCTTTGCTGGAACACGAGCCCCAGGCAGAGAGGAGGACGTCGCTCACCTGAACTGCAGTGCAACACCACCCTCTACCGAGCCTTCCTGCAAACATCACCTCGGCTCACACCAGGCTCAAAGCTGCAGTAAAACTTGGTAAAGCCTGACCTGAGTTTGGGGTTTGCCAGAGCATCACAGGCACCCCAATACTCACCTAGCCTGAAAGTGCTTTTTGACAGACCTCATCTGTTGGATGCATCAAAAACCAAAATGGGAACCTGGGCAGTTCACCCAGCCAGAAAGGACAAAGCAAACACACCAGCTACGCTCAATTTAAGATGGGAAGCAGAGAATCTTATGCTCCAGAAGATTTAGGAGTAGAATATTTGTTAGCTCTTACAGCGGCACTTGCCCAAGATGCCACAACTAACAGCACAAGTCATCACTACATGTGCAGTAGATTATTTACCAAACTGTGTGGGAGCAGGAGAGACCTCACCACAGCTTTACATAGAAATCCAACCATCTACACTTCCTTCTGCCATGTTCACTGAAGCTTCCACCACATCTTAGCCACAGCAGGCATCTCTTGTGCAGTTTTACATGTTGCCCTTTGAAACGCCACTTTTGCATCACTTTTAAAACAGTACTTTTGCATCATTTTGTATCAGAAAGCAGAGGAAGATTGCAAAGTATCTCACAACTAAGTGTATTTTCCCATCATTTAAAATGCTGAACACTTCAAGAGTTCATCCTCAAATTCCTTCATTTGCATTCTGCACTACCAATTATCATTTATCCCTGGAAAGAAACCAGCTGTGCAGTTCTGTCTCCCGAGACGATCCACAGAGCAGGGCTGGCATCTGCACCAAAGGGAACAATTCACTGAGGATTTCAACAAACTCCTTTTATGTCTTCAGATGGAAAGTAACTCCTGGGCTAACTGAAAACTGAAGTGAACTCTGGCCCTTTATTAATTACAATAATACTCACAAGGAAGGGGAGAGCAGACCTCACTTCCACCATGGGCTTTTGGGTTTTTATAAACAATAACAATTAAAAATCAAATCACCTCCAGCTCATACATTCCACAGTTACTTTCTTAAATATGTATTTATTTTTTTTATTTATTATTTAAGTTACTTACCTCCCTGACAGACAGCTGTGGGGGTAGTGACACAGAAAATACAAAACTGGTGAACTGGTAGTCAGCAGAATTAACTTTTTGGCACACCTGTAAGAGGAGGAGCTTGCTGTGAAACCACTGTAATGGGACTGAACTGGTAATTTTTGTTCTAGAACAATCATTGTGAATTCATGTTAACACATTCTCAGGGAGATGCCCAACATATAAACCAGAGTAATCACTAACAACTTATTGAAATATAAGCTTTTCTGTCCTGTTAAAAAAAGTTACTAATCAACAGTACCCTTGGTGCTTTGAAACAACCAAACTCACCATTTTAAGGTCAAGACTAATTGTATATTGAAATTTTAGGTGAAATCAGCATCTCAGATAAGGAAATTTATGTATCAAATAATTGGGTTTTGTGGTGCCTTAACAAGTGCTGTTAGATTTTCCATTGCTACTGAAGAGAGTAGCTCTTAAATAAATCTTAGCAGTGGATTCTGTAAAAAGATACATATTCTGCCCATGGAAACAAAAAAGAAACAATGTTCTGCAACAACAGAAACTATAAAGTATGCTTTCTGTCTAGTTCCACTTTTGATACATTCCTGCTATTAAATCAAATCCTTTTCTACAAAAACTCTGTTAAATATCTCAGATGAAAGTGTGAGTTTTTTAGCTGGGTATTTCAACTTGTCACATGAGCAATGCAATTGCTCAGAGATGGCATTTGCACCCCTCTGTGCCCACATTCTCTCCTAACTCACATTTTCTCTATTATCCACAATCTGTTGCATCACCAAAACGTTTTCTTCCCCTGTGGTACTTCATAAAGACAGGTTCATACTGTATTAGAAACGTGAAGTTCAGAGAACAGCACTTGATGACTCCTCATTTTCCTGTCACATAAAAAAGTGAAGAGAGGTCACCAATTTCACTGAGGTTTTCCTTGAAAGCAGCTGAACCTCAGGTCATCTCCTAAATTTACGTAACCACATATCTGTTAGCCCTTTTCTTAGGAAAGTGTGCTCCCTGCAGTCATTCCATTGCACCTGCGCTGTTATTTTTTTAAAAAGTGACAAAACCTGGGCAAAATTTAATCCCACCACAGATGCAACTTCCCAGCTGCACAGGAGCAGGATGGAATAGGATTCTGTCATCTACATTTCAGATCTTCAAAACAGGCAAATGTTTTGGCTTGTTGTCTGGTCTCTTTCTTTAAAAAGAAAGAGAAAACATTTCTTTCAAAAAAAACCAACAAAAAACCTGCACCAGCTCTATCCTGTAGGCCCCAACACACACAAGCTCCAAAAAAGTACCCCCAAAGGCTAAAACTTCACCTTTTTAATAAAGCCAGCCTCGCAGAACTCCTGGAGAACTCCCAAACACACGTTGCAAACGTTCCCAGCCGAGCTCTCCATGGCAGCATTGCCATCATCAGCTGAGGGGAGCTGTGGGATGGCTCCGTTGTGGTTCAGATCATCAGCACCTTCTTCCCTATGCTCAAGCCTGATTCTCTTACAAGGTGGGTCAGCCACATCCAAACAGACTGTGTCTTCTTCTTCCTGACTGTCCTTCAAGAATTCCTGCAAGTCCTTCATCAGATCCTAACACAAACAGAGGAATCACACTGTGGTTGTTGGCTCCTCTTTAACAAACACAATTCCACAAGGCAGTACTGTTCCAGTTGAGGCGTAGTGTATGTAATTAACAACATGGAATTTATACCCAAAGACATCTTTAAGACACAATTCAACAGCTTCAAGCTGCATTTCTCTCAAAATAGAAATTTCTAGAGAAAATATTGCTGAATAGACTTGATTATCATCCAAGAACAAAAACATCTGCCAGACCTGGCTTGCAGAAACACATTTATCTTTGCCCCATCACTATCCCATGAAAAGAAATATTTAGTGCTTTTTATAGATTATGTTAGAATTTAATTCCTTCAACTCCACTAGCCCAGGAAAAGAGTTGGCCACTATAATAGAAAGAAAAGAGTGCAGACACAGGTGGGGGTGAAATTAAACGCACAGAGTAAGAGCTGATATAAGTAAGAGCAGAGTATCAGGAAAGAAGCCTTCAAAAATTAAGAACTACCTGCATGTCTCTGATTCCTGGAATGATCAGAGACAAGACAGAGTTCAGGAAGAAGGATTCACTAAAAGGTTTTCAGTAAGGAGAACAGCAGTTACTGTGTTGTTGCAACTCAGAGGAAAATCAGGCAGAGATGCAAAAAGATAAAAAACGGCACAATGAACGAACACTCTTCAAATAATTGATAAAAAATGCTAAAGGATAGGGAAGAAAGATGTTAAAAATGAACTGTGCAGAGTCTAAACTTAAGTAACAATAAAACAATCAAGACAGACACCAGCAGACACAAGCATAAAGACAGGGGATTAGAGCAAGCTAAGAAGGATGTCTAATGACACTGTGTTTCTCTGATTTATCCTTAACCTTTGCTCTGCAATTCTTCAGTTGCATCCCCCTACTAATTCTTCAGTTTCACATAAATTTCCTTGACATTAAAGGAAAAAGCACAGTTTTACATAATTCCTTTTCCTTTCAGGCCAAGAGCCCAAGAATACAACAAAGAACAAACCTTGTGTGGATGTCTATAGAGTGTCTGTGATCCCACACAGCAGAACCTCAAAATACATCGTGGGCAAGTGCCAGTGTTGAGTAAGAGCTGAACAATTGGTCTGTCCTTCTCTGTTAGTGAAGACATGCTGGGCAAACCTAAAATGCAACACAGAGAAGTAAAAAGAAAAACTTAGGACAAACACAGTTCAGCAATTTAATAATAAAAAGACTCAGCTGAGACTTAACTGCGCCACATTTAGAGTAACTGGAATTTTAACGTGGGAGACACGTTTTAAATCACAGGCACAAGAGAAGTGGGAGACCAACCCAAAAAGACCACTGACTGGAGGAAAAGCTTCTCTATTTCTTCCTTTTTTTCCTAGAAAACCTGAACTTGAGTTCTGACAAGGGAATGCTGAGCTTTTGCCCAGTTTTATCTTGGATAAAGTACATGACATGCTAATCTTTACTGAGTGAAGGAGAGTGGAGCTAAGACATATTAAGGCAAATGTAAAATGGGAATTCCTCCTAAAATTGCAGTGACTAAAGAATCAGTGTGTTAAAATCACAAGGAAAAAAAATAAGAGCCTCAAGCCATCCCCTTTTGTTACACAAAGCTCCTCCAAAATTTTCAAGATTTATTTCCCTTCTCAATATAGGACTATTTTTCACCCCTAAAATATCATGGGTAATTTGGTTTCCTGTCATTCTCTCTGCCCAGAACGTTAGGAAAGACTGATTTCCCCCCACTCCCCCAAAATTTTGTGAAGGGATAGAACTCAGTAATTTTTAGAAGAAGAGAGATTCCCAGTGAGGTGTTCACACTTACTGGACATCTAGGAAATTTCAGGAGGCGAATAAGGATAACCACAGTTGTTCAGACCAAAGATTTAATGAGTCTATTGCCACCCAAAGCGTGAATAAATTCAGCAAGGAATTCCACAGTACTAATGAACCACCTGATTTTGCTTTGGGCTTAGCTTCTGTAAGCAATATTTGATACTCTCCTAGTTCTTGTATCCCAAGGGATGGGATGGATCCATGTTCTCCATGCCAGCCACAGACTGTTAACACCTGCAATATCCAACCCTGCTCATGAGTACCTTGCACAGAAATACTGCAGCCATGGAAAACCTCCACAGCACGGAAAAGTTATTAATTCAACGAGTTTCGTTAGTCCTGGATTTGGTTAGTCCTTGGCTTTATGGTAAATGGTAAAAATCAAGGGCTACCTGGAGAACTTCAAAGCTGCTTTTAAAGAGAAAGAGGAAACACGAACAAACACGCTTCTAGGTAACTGCAACCTCAATTCACCTCCATGAGATTTAAATACTGGCACTGTGTGACACGTAAGGGTAAATGTGGCAATAATCCTGACATTTGCTGGCAATGCTGGCGGAGGAATCGCGACCCCCGCTCCGGCCCAGCACCTCAGGGTGGAGCTCAGAACCCCTCATATGTGAGGGGAGGGAGGCTCAGGACCCCCATCCCGGCTCTCTTCCCGCTCCCACTCCCGTTCCCATTCCCGTTCCCACTCCCGTTCCCATTCCCGCTCACCCCTCGTGCGGCGGCCCGCAGACCCGGCACAGGCCCGCTCAGCAGAGCGGCAGAGCGCATCGCTCGGCCAGCGCGCTGGGGCGCCGCGCTCGCAGGGCGGCTGGTGGAATAGCTCGGCGCTCCCACGTGGCGCCTACCAGTGGGCGGGGCAGAGAGAGGCCGAGCCCGAACCGAGCGGGGCCGAGTGAGGCCGAGGCGGGGTCGAGCCCGAGTCGAGCGGAGCCGAAGGGGAGCCGACGGGAGCCGAGCGAGGCCGAAGCGAAGCCGAGCGGGGCCGTGGGGGTGCGATGGCGGCGACGCCGCCGCCCAAGCCCTGGGAGTCCCGGCGGCTGCCGGGCACCGCGCCCGCCTTCCAGTGAGTGCGNGGGGCTTCGAGCTCAAACCCCGCTGGTGTCAGAGGGAAGTTGAGTGTGCGGTGTTGGGAAGGGAAAGCTGTGTTGTCACCCGTGGGTAGAGTGAGTTCACAGTCCATTCCTGGGAGCATTCACAGTCCTTTCCTGGCGGCATTCCTAGTCATTCCTAGCGGCATTCCCAGTCCTTTCCTGGGGGCTGTGCAGCTCTGTGAGCCCCCGAGCCTCTGCAGGGCTGGGAGAGCTGCGTGTCATCCGCAGGACTTGGGAAAGATTCCTGTGTGTTGTCAGTCTCGTGTGTGTTCCCATCTTCTGGGAGCTCTCCCAGAAAACCCAGCCTGCTCGTGAAGAAGGATGCACAGAAAGCGTTTGTAAGCGGCTCCTTCTTTTTTATGGCAAGTCAAGGGGGCTGAATACTCGTCTTGTTTTTCATTTTGGTGCCGGTGATTGCAGCTGGAGGGAGCTGAAAACTGGGCGAAAGGTTGGCCCGAAACGAAACATTGAGCAGAAACTTCGCTGTGTTGTGTGCAGCCTGCAGCGTGCCGAGCCAGCAGTTTGATGTTGGTTTTTCATTCTGGGTTTGTTTACCCCATTTTAAATGGCTTCAGGCAGCTTTAAAGTGGGGTGTCCCAAGTTGGCTGCTGGAGAGAGAACT
Source organism: Pycnonotus jocosus (assembly GCA_013400435.1). NCBI lineage: Eukaryota > Metazoa > Chordata > Aves > Passeriformes > Pycnonotidae > Pycnonotus > Pycnonotus jocosus. Next base: position 89,474 of record VWYP01000058.1, read on the forward strand.
GTAGTGTGGCTTACTGAATTACAGTAGCTCCGTTTGCTGGGGTAATAACTTATTTTCCCTCATGTTTTCAACTGCTGAGAGAATTACAGTCTGTGATGGAAAAAGCAGCAGTGTAAAGATAAAAATATTATTCTTTGCTGTGGAAACCTGTAAGTTTTGCTGAGAGGAAGCTGTTCCCTACCTTGTATGGAAATAGTGCAGCAAGCAGCAGCTCCATAGCAATTCCAGCTTGACTTCTGTTTTTTTCTGGACTACAGAAGTGGGAAGTTGTGGGACAACGCACTAAGCATGGAAAATAAAATGTTTGACTTTTAGGGTGATAATGCATAAGTGAAACACATTTATTCTTACTGAAGTGGCAGAAGTTGGACAAAAAGCTGCTTGACAGAATTCAAATGCTAGTCAAGTACTTCCAGAGTTTTATTATGAAGGCATTGATAAAACGATTTAAACTTATGGGCATTCAAAAGAAAAGAAAAATTACTAAATTAAGACCTCTCTATCAACACCTTCTCAGTAGTAGATTCAGCCCCTTGACAATGTGCACACAGGTAGTTTGGGTAGAGAGGGAAATTGGGGATCCCAAAGCCCTTGCACGTATTGTTGCATAATTACTTAGATTCTCAATTAGGTCATACCACCCTTTAAGAGTGGATTCAGAGGAGCTCTCAAGCTTTCTTCCTGCTGTATCATTGGCTCATTGTGTAGAAGAGCTGGGACCAAGGGCTGGAAAGCAAGCTTTCAGATTGGAAAGTTCATAGAAGTTTGTGTTAGGGCCTATGAGAGGCTTTCATGTGCAGAAGAATCAGTTGGGTGTTAGAGCAGCAGGTTTGATGGCTCTGGGTTGTGTATTTCCTGTGTTGATACATTAAATACACAATAAATCATAGAATAAATTGACAAAGTTTTTCCATGTTTACATTCCAGCTCCATGTTTACACTTAATATCTGATTATGGGGGTTTTATTCCCCTGAAGGATCTGTGTTTCCTGTCCAGATTTTTTTACTTTCAGCAAACGCTGTGCAACATACTGAGTGCTGGGCTCCCAGGTTCCCTATCCTTGCACTGCTGAAACTCTCTGTGGTATTTATGTAGTTAGCCAAGGACTCTGTGAAAGAGAAAACTTAACCTTTGGGTGCTGATCTTGATTATCTGAATTCCTTTAGGTCTGCTGACTTGGGTGACAACCTGCTGACCAGGCCCGGACAACCCACGGTGGCACGAATCCCTCCGCCCATTTTGCCGAGACCATCCCAGCAAACGGCAAGCAGCAGCCTGAGCGCTTTCAGGCCAGCCTATAGCAGTTCCTTTTCTCCAGGCTATGGCTCATATGGCACCTCTTTCTATGGAAGCTATAGTCCCTACAGCTATGGCTACGGAGGGCTGGGCTATAACCGCTTCTGTGCCGATGGCATTCCCCCCAGCAGGTTTGTGCAGCAGGCTGAGGAGAGCAGCAGAGGCGCCTTCCAGTCCATCGAAAGCATCGTGCACGCCTTCGCCTCGGTCAGCATGATGATGGATGCAACCTTCTCAGCTGTCTACAACAGCTTCAGAGCTGTGCTGGATGTGGCCAACCACTTCTCCCGCCTCAAAATTCACTTCACCAAGGTGTTTTCAGCTTTTGCTCTAGTGAGAACTATAAGGTACCTCTACCAACGCCTGCAGCGCTTGCTGGGTCTGCGGCAGAGCTGTGAGAACGAGGATTTGTGGGCTGAGAGTGAGGGCAAAGTAGCTCGTGCTGGCCTTGAAGACAAGGTGGCTAACTCTGCAAAATCCTGGCCCATTTTCTTGTTCTTTGCTGTTATATTGGGAGGCCCCTACCTGATTTGGAAGCTGCTTTCTACATACAGTGACGAAGAAGCAGGTAAAGTGCAGCATGTATTGTTCCTTTGGTTATTGCCTGTATAATGATTAATCTCACACTACAGCAATAATAATTAATAGATACTGGGGCACAGTACTGAATTTTGGGCATGTGATGCAAATGACAGCCTGCTTAAGTAACTTCTTGTTAAGATGTGGTTTCCTGCTGAAGCTTTCTGTGATTCCAGAATCATGGTTCCTCTCAATTTTTGGTTCCTTCTTATTAGATGTGGCAGTTTGGGTTGGGTGGGACAAATGTTGCTTGTATTTACTCAACAAACCTTGCTTTTCTTGTTACTTCTGTCACTTCTCTATTGGGAAAGTGTTAGCAAGGAAGTTAAAGTGTTTTCTTAGTTTTCCTTTGAAAAACACACCAAACTGTGTAACTCAAAGCAGATAAACTTGTGATTTGTATTTGAAAACAGTGTCTAGTAACTGGGCAAGTGGAGAAGATGACCATGTGGTTGGAAGAGCAGAATATGATTTCAATGCTCTCTCAGAAGAAGAAATTTCTTTCCGTGCTGGTGACATGCTAAGATTAGCACCCAAAGGTAAACTTTGGATCTTTTGTTTATTTTCTCATCACATGTGAAGTAAGTTATGGTGTAAGAGTCTGAAAAATGAAACAAAAAGGCCCTCAAACCACCTTATTTGACCAAATCCTTCATTCACACCGATTTTTACTTCCTGTTAAGTGATTACTTGCATTCTAATAAAACTTCCAGAGTAGTTTTGTTCAGTTTTGTTGAATTGTCTTGTAACTTGATGCATTTGCATTCTCTTCTTCAGAACAACAACCCAAGATCCGTGGTTGGCTTCTGGCTAGTTACGATGGCCAAACAACAGGACTTGTGCCAGCTAATTACATCAAAATCCTGGGCAAAAGAAGAGGTAGGAGAACAGTGGACCTGGAAAGGGTTCCGGAGCAGCGGCCAGCCTTTCCCAGCACAGCTGTCAGAGGAGCTCCTGCTGCTGTGACTTTAGAGGAGCAGGAGGCTGCTTTTGAAACTGTTTTTGCTGGAAGCAGCAAAGTTCCCGTTGCGTCGGACTCCGCTGTGGCTGGCGGGGAGAAGCAGGAACTCTGATGCACTTGGATCAACAAAGCAGCTGAACTGTGCTTTATTGATACCACTTAGGGTTTGTTGAAAATCTGGTTTGTAGTGGAGCACTGTTGGGTCTGTACCAGTTATTGCTGCTACTGGTTGGTGAAGGGATGGAGAAATGATTGCTCAAATTTGTGGTATTTATTTTTGACTCACCTAAGGCTGTACGTCAGTGATTCTATCTACCCACCTGGCCGCCACTCTGAGATCTTGAGATAGGAGAAGTGAGGCATTTATAAAAAAGCAAACCAAGGAAAAAAAAAAAAGAGACTGCCATTCTTGTTTAGGAGACAAATTAACACCCAGTCTTCATAGGAGTATGGAGCCTCTTCAATAGATGTGCAAAGGGAAGATTGATTTCTGTGAGATGTCCTCCAAAACTTCACACCTAGAACCATAAAAGAGTTAAGAGCACATAGTCTCCCTCTGAAAGGAGGGAGAGTTGCAGGAGATGCACACAATTGAATGTTGGAAGGCTTAAGTTGCTTGTCCTGAGAAGTAGGGTTCTGTCGTAAAGAACATAGCTCTTAGGAAAAAAGGGTCTTGGGAGGAAGAGAGCAGAAATAGAGTTTACAAAGGGAGAGCAGTGAGGCATCACCAGTAATTCCAAGCAGTTCTGTTTTGTTTATTAAAAGGACCTTAGAATAAAGAGTATTCTGCAGTCAGACACTCATCAGTTGTTACTCCCTTAAATAACTTTGCTAATCATTCAACCATCTTGTGTTGTAGCCTGTTAGCTGCCTATCAATTAGCTACCATCTGCATCTCAACTTATTTCTGTCATTTATCAGTTTTCTGTGAGTGTCAAAATACCTATTCTGCGTTTTTGAGCAGTAGGAAAGCCTTGAGTTGAGGGAAGCTGAAAGTAATTGGAGCATCAAAGAAAAAGTAACATTTCTTGCTTAATTATCTCATTTAGAGAAGGTCTTGGAGTTGGACAAATCTTTTATGCTGCCTTTCAGGTGGTAATTTTTGCATCTGCCCATAAAATTTGAGGGCTCCAGTTTATCAAAAGCCATAAAAATATCAAGACTGTTCACAGTATTTTCTTCATATGGGTGTTTCAGAATTCTGTCTTGAAATACTGTTTTGGTTTTTTGTTCAATGAAGCAAAGATAATTAAAACTCTTTTTTCCCTTGTAAAATGTATGTGTAACATGTTGAACTTCTAAAGGTTGCATCAGTGGATTAAATAACCAAGTTTGTCGTAATAATTAAAATAGCTGTTTTATTTTAAAGTTTCTTGAAAATATAAGTAGGGCACAAGCCTTTGCTTAATTGATTGAGTAGTTTCAGTTTGACTATTCCTGCAGGGATCTTCAACATCCATTATGTGTTAACAAAGCTTTGAGTATTTATATTTTAATTGCATTTGCTGGCCTTGGGTTCTTAGAAGTCTATTCAACACAACAAAACTCTGAAAAAAACCTGAAATGAGCAGAATTTCATACAGGTAGAGTGGCTGAAAAGACAAACATGCTGGAACCTTGATTTTAAAGTAATCTCTGAATGCCTGTTGTTAATAAATAGAAGATGAATTTAAGTGGTTGTTCTCAGGTATTGGGAGATGGCAGTTAGAATAATTTTAGTAAATTGTTAGATTTTCAAGTGCAGATGTAAAGGAAAAAGTAGTTAAAGGGCAAATGAAAGCCTTGAGGTTAACACAAAATGTGTTCCTGAGACATTGCCCTGTGTACCAGGGCATAGAAGAAAATTATCTGTACTTGAAAATTATATCTGTTGCTGAAATTAAAATGGCAAAAAAATCTGAAATCTAAAATACAGAAAGGTAAAAGCAGGGAGAGGTGTATCAAGTGTAGTGTTCTGTGTGCAGAGTGTGTCCCTGGAGGGAATTAATTTACTGTTCTGAGATGTAATTAATGGACTGTCAGCCTCTTGTCAATGAAAGATTTCAATCAGAGGAAGGGTCTTTAAATGAATTAATAAATAAACCCCGAACTTTTTTTTTCTTTTTTTTTCTTTTTTTTTCTTTTTTTTTTCTTTTTTTTTCTTTTTTTTCTTTTTTTTTCTTTTTTTTTGGCAAGAGTATCCATTCACGTAGATTTTTTTTTCTTCTTTTTCTTCTGTTTTCCCTTCTGTTTTCTGGCTTAGAAAAAGTTGAGAAGACAATGCCATGCTTGTTGGAATGTTTTAAGTCTTGGTTTTAGAAAGATAAGTTTAATTTCACTTTCAGGTCTTAGTATTTTGACAACAATTCTTTTAGCAGGAAGATAGGTTATTCTTATCTGAGTTGTCTTTATATTTGTTTGACTTAGCCTACAAGTCACTATCATCATTGTATCTATTAAATTTCAACAAGAATTTTGATCCTTTTAATCTTGCAATTACCTTAATTGGAAAAGAAGGCTCTGAGGAAATGAAGTCAGTTATTTAACTCACAATTAATTGTACTGATTGCAGAAGGGTATTAAAGTTCATTGAAGTCAAATATATACTACAGTACACTGTCTGTTTCTGTCTGTGTGTCAGGCTGCAGAAAAAAGACCTAAATGAACACTGGGTGGAAAGGAAGGCTGGTGGACAGGCTGCTCAAGATTTGCACAACTTTAGGAAGGGAAGAAGATCTAAAGGAGCAGGTGTGGCTGCAACAGGAGAGTAGAAGAGGAGATCAGAAAAGAGAGGTTGTTGAAATATTTCTTAACCTAAGCATTGAACAAGCAGCTCTTATTTTGAGGTCTGTACATACTAAGTTACCTTTATGTTACTCTTTGGAATTATTTATCTACCTGTAGCAGAGCTAGAAGTCTGTAACAGAACTTTGACATCTGTTTATGTAAGATTTTAGTTTCTTTTTACTTAAATCTTACTGTTTAGTAGATCAACCATTTTCTGCTTGAATATGTGAGCTGCTGACAAACCCCACTGCTGAGTGGTTCTTGGGGTGCAAACAGAGCATAAACATGCACAGGGTCACAGCTTTGTTCAGCTTTCTGAATAATAAATTTAAAATCCTCTGTCTAGTAGAAATAAATTGGCCACTTTGCACAGGTACAAAAACTCTTCCTTGTGTGGAATTAGACTCCATCTGGAATTTTAAGGCTGTTCTGACTCACTTCGTGGTCTTGGTGGAATTTGCTACTGAGCTAAATACAAAGGAAATGCAGTTTCTTACAAATCTCATCTGTTGGCAATGAAAACCTTCCAGAAGAGGGGCAAACCTGGAAACCAGCACAGGGATTTCTTGATAAACCAGTGTAGAAATACTCTTGTATGCAATCATAGCAGAACTGTAATTGTTTTACAAAACATGACACGAGAAGTTACGTTCTTATGTAACTCCTTCCAGATTTTTATCCGTGCAGGTGTGGCCCAAGTGTTGAGGTTGGTGAACATATTTGAGCTGTAAAGGCAAGCAGTAATTGTGTGCGTCCACAGGTGGTGAGACACATCCTGTCCTCCTCATATCTTGAACTGGTTCCTTTGCAGAGAAGTTTGAAGCAGCTTTGGGCTGATAAATCTGTCCCCTGGGTTCTGTGGCCATATGGAGCTCAGCCTTTAAACAGCTGGATAATCCCTCCTTGGAACAAGTGTACTGGTATAACTGGTTTGACTGGTGACAGAGGCATGATGTCAGTGCAGGGCACCCCTGGCTCTTTCATACCTGCTTTGAGCAATTCCCTAAATTTCACAATAGTCACAAAACAATCAGACTCGAGCAAGTGACAGGGATTATTTATGCTGTCAGAGTATAAAAACAGTCTTGTGGTTTTAGAAATGAAAAATACAAAGAGACAGTTCTACTACCTTTGAATTATTGTAACTGATCTAGCTCAGTCTCTAGAACTACAAATGAATGAAATTTAAGATACTGATTTTTGGTTTATTCTCAAATACAGATTTTTTTTTTCTTATTTAAAAAAATGAATGGGGGGACTGAACTGCCTGTCAGCACAGATTAAGGAAAAAAACCCATGTTCCAGTTCTCTTGACATACCATCAAATTTCCATTCATCATGAAATGACTGGATGTCATCGAAATGCAGCAATATTCCAGCGTGAGTTTATTCTGTGGGTGGCTGTGGGATGGTATGAAATCAGTGGGTTTTGCTTTCCCTGAGACCTAAAGGAACCTTTCAGACTGACTCAGAGAATGTAGATTTCAGACAATTCTCTAGATTGCTGGAATAATTTTTTCTGGATTTTTCTGTGCTTTTTTTTTGTGTTCTGTCCTCATTGTACTATTCTAGAGTTTACAAGTGGGTTTTTTTTGGAAAGAAAATTGTTAATGTCCCTGATTTTTGCCAAATTACCACAAAGGAACAGAATTTATGTGGTGGGATTGGGAAGGATTGTTATGTGGGAAATGCGGATCTGGGCTGGTCTTTATCAGGCACGGGTGGCTTCCCACAGGAAGTAATTTTAAAATGTTTGCGAATACTTGATACATGTAGTAGATGTGCAGTAGAAATCAAACTGTGTGGGTGAAAGAACAGCATGGGGACTGTCTGAGCCTTTGCAGAGTAACTGGTGAACCACTCCCAATGGTTGGGCTGTTCTGTATAATTAGGCTCTAATTTCAATGTTCTGGTACTGGGTTTTTATGGTTAGCAGAGTATCAAATACTTACATCAGCTGAAAACCTGGGAAAAGCTTATTGAGGCTCCTGTGTGGGAGGACCATGGAGTGCATTAACACATTGCTGCTTCATTAATTAGCTGTGCTTACATCATGAGCCTCATTCTGGTGTCTGATGCATTATTTTGGCGGGCAGTAAGAACTTCTGGTGGCCGGGCTTTTCCTTCCCTGCAGGGTTCTGGCAGGCGGGGGTGCGGTGGTGAATTGTGCCTGCGAAAAGCGGAGTTAGCGCCGTGGGGTCTGCTCGGAGAACTGAGCTGGGCGCCATGGGGATGCAGCAGCGGAGGGAGAGGGGCGGCGTGACGTCACACGGAGCGAGGGCGAGGCCGCCGTGACGTCACGTTGTGGCACTGAGCGGTGTGTGTCGCTCCTCCGCCGCAGTCAGCGGGACCGAAGGCACTTGGCCGAGTCTCGCCGTGACGTCACGGTGACGCAGCGCGGGGCGGTGCGTTGCCGGGGCGACCGGACGCCGCGCGCGGGGCGGGAGGGGG